>JANKOE010000001.1:8000471-8013099 GCA_026284465.1 Erythroxylum citrifolium | reverse complement strand
AGTAATATTAAAAAAATAGAAAAATATACCAAATAATATAAATTTCTATACTTCTATTAGATTTCTGGAGAAAATGTGGGTTTTACTTTTGAAATTTGAAAGAATCAAAAAACACATCAGCGTTTTAGAAAGAAAAAAAGCAAAATAAAAAATAAAAAAAATTTATTAAACTAGTGACAACCGGTTCGACCAGTCCCGATTTAACCGGTCAATTGACTTGTTCTTGCCGGTTCGCACTGGTTCAATTAAAGACTAATTTTTAGGAGTCACCTGGACCGGATAGTCGATCGGTCACCGATCGAACAGGTCAAACCAGCCAGTCCGGTCCGAGTTTCAAAACAGAAGTAATAAGAATGAGAATGAATATAGTGAGGAATAAAAAAAGATATTATCACTATAATTATAATGGTTGGTTAAGAAGGAGGAATGATTACCATTACCATTGATAGTGGTTGGTTTATCAAAAATATTAATTAATTTGTATTAAAAATATTTTTAGAAAATGACCCACTAATAAGGAATGAGTTTCATTCCTCTACTAAATGGAGGGTTTAGAGGATTCTCCAGCAGTGAGATATCAAACTATTGCTCCTATAATGATAACCAACAACCAACTATTTATTTTTCATTTTTTACCCATTAATCTTTTCCTAAACTCATCAACCAAGTATCGCATTAATGTTTATTTAATTTGGTAACCTTTTTGCGATGACAAAAGTCCAAAATAACCTCCAAGTGGTTGCCGACGATAACCCATTTCCTGGCTTCGCCACGTTGAAGTACAGGTGGATGGTGGAGGGAAGACACTAGTTGGCCAAGTGGTGCATTTAGGTTATGCATATTAATTAAATTACCAACCAAGGCTTCATCTAAATTACATCAGCCTGAAAATGAAGTAGCACAAAATCGATATTTCCAAAGATTTTATATATTTTTTTAAAACTGTTTAAACAAATTATTATTTAATTAACTTTGCATAGCATTATCATCAACACTTGGATGAGATCTGTTGAGAAAACACTTGGATCAGATCTGTTGAGAAATGAGAAGGTCGAATAGTATGCAGCCTTACTTTTATAATTTTCAAAGTAGAATATGTTAATGATGTTAGAATCCATCTCTTTCCTGCAGTCTGACTCCTTAGAGTTGTTAGAAGCCATTAATAGTGGCCTTAATTATAATTAAATAGATTCTAATGACTATGTTTGACTTAAATTTGACTAAATAATATGCTTAAAATACATAATTTTTAAACTATCCATTTATTTCAATATACACTAAAGAATTTATTAATTTTAATTTAAAATATTAACTATAAAATCAAAACATAATTAATACATTTTTTGTTTATTTAATATATTAAATTAAACACATGTAATTTCCAAATTATCTCCAAGCTTGACCTTTTTGTCCTTTTTAAAGTTGCCCATGAGTCTTTAATTGCTCTGTTCTTATTCCAGTTTCCAAGTCGTCGTCTTTGATGTGAATTAAAGCTTGGAACTTGGAAGTGACAACAATTTATTTACGATAAGTACAATTTTGACTTTTGGAACAGCAGAAACAAGCGACTTCACCTCCATGCACAGAAAGTCGTCTAATGAAAGCCAAAATCTTTCAGAAATCTTGTTGAGTCTGTAATCCCACTTGCCAATCCAGAGCCCACAGTTTGTGGTCTAAAATCAAGTGGAAGGGCCAATCTTTAACACCTCCCCTATTTTTCTCTTTTTTTTCCAAAAGGATGTTCACACTTGTTTTACACACCGACGTATGAGTCTCTCTCCCCTGTTTCATCTGTTTTATGCTCTGCTTCTGAGAAAAGATGGAGTCTGAGCTCTCAAATCTTGTTGTTCCCCGGAAGATTTTGTCTTCTTTCGATAACATGTTTTGTACGATCCCGTGCAACCCATATGTTAACCATGATGGTAAGTGTTTCGGGCCTTGTTTCAAAGTCTGTCCTAGCGTATGTAAGATCCTTTTAGTTGACGAATTATCGTTTCCTGATCCGTCAACAATTCCGCCGCCGTCGTTACCGTCACAACACGTTCGGTATATGGTTCCGAAGTCTAAAGATGTAGCACATAATCATCTGATCAAAACTAGTATGATCATAATGGGCTGTACGCTTGGCGCTATTCTTCTCTTTGCTATCTTATGCACACTTTTTAAAATATACTATTCCAGGCGGATGAATTCCAGAGTGATGAGCCGGGCACGTGTATTTTTCGGTTCCCAAAACAGCTTTTTTGATGGTGATCAAGGAGCGGTGGTCGATCACCCTATTTGGTACATCAACACCGCAGGTCTGGAACAGTCTGTGATTGATTCAATCGCAGTGTTCAAGTATAAGAAAGATGAAGGGTTGATAGAAGGTACAGAGTGCTCTGTTTGCTTGAACGAGTTTGAAGAAGATGAAAGTCTTCGGCTTTTGTCAAACTGTAAGCACGCATTTCACTTGCCTTGTATTGATACTTGGTTAAGAGCCCACAAGAACTGCCCTTTATGTCGTGCCCCTATATTGTGCGAGAATTCTGATGATCAAACTGCTTTATCAATTCTGACTTCAAGTGGTTTAAGTTCAAGTGAAGAATCCCAGATGGAGAATTCTGTGAACAATAGTGGATCGATCAGAAACAGAGAAGTGGATGATGGGACTAGTGAAGTGAGAAGTGAAGATGACAAAGTTATTGCCTTGCCAGTTGCAGATGAATCAGTTGTTGGAAGCTCGAAGATGGATTCTTTTCTCAAGGTTTTCAGGAGTCATTCTAGGGTTTTAAGTGATTTGGTTGATACTAGAGAGGCAGCAGAAACAGAAACAGAAACAGAAACACAACCTGTGAGGAGGTCTGTGTCATTGGATTTGGCATCTGCTTCAGCAATTCACAGCTCTGTAGCTCTTAAACAACAAGAAAACTTGGATTCTCAGTTAGAACAGCTCAAGAATCTGGAGTCAAAGAGAGTCTCCAAGCGCACAAGTAGTGGGAATTCAAGTTTTCGCAAGCTGATTAAAAGTTCCTCAAACGGGATTTCATTGCACAAGGGGCCTATATCGATGAAAAGGTCTTTTTCCTCGGGTTTAAAGTAACAGATTTCAGGATTCAATCTTTGCATTATAAGAAGAAAGCTTCTTTTCTCAGTGGTCATTCCATGTTCAAATGATTTGCAGAATGAGGAAATCCAGCAAGTTTTGCATTGCATCAAGTACCTGCATACCTCTCTTTATTCCATATTAAAAAATGAAATGAACTTTTTATACCTGCATCTTTGATCAAATGAAGTGTTCAGGTGTGATTTGTAGTTCTTGAAATATTGGTATTATCTCTTATTATAAAACCTCGATGAACTTTGTTAGATTATTTAATGCCCATGTCTCTTATAGATTTGAGTCACAATAAACAGAGCCCAAGATAATAATTATTGAGTATTAAAGTCTTGATCTCAAATGAGTTCGAGACTTTTTCTCTCTCTCTTTTAAAAACACAACATAATGGTTGGTTGTTCGTAAGGTCTTACAAAATTTTCTAAGAGGTTTCTGAATTATTGAAGAAACAAATAAAAGAAGTAAAGAAGAGAAGGAATCAATCCTTACAAAACTATTATGGATGCAGTATGACAAAATTAATCGATTTATAAATTGTCTTATAATTGGTATCAGAGCTACGATGTTGCATTATTTGTTTTCTACCGTCATCAACTATTTTGTATCGTTTCTGTATGGTTGTTTTTCTGTATTTATAATGGCATTGCTTTCTTCGTATAGGACATCTTGCACTGCCATGAAAGGAACTACCATAAACAAGAACACAGAAATAAAAACATAAATAAAAATGAACCGAAAGTTTTGATGAATTTCGGTGTTGTTATTTTCGGATGTTAGTTGAACCCCATTCTCAATGCTTAACCAAAACAAAATATAAATGGATGGACCGAAACAAAATATGGATGGATGGGTTAGAGTGAGAAACTCATGGGTTTGTTTCGTTTATTGACCACCAAAGAAGTAAATAGTGGATGTCGTTATGGTTGGCTCATGCCAAGAGAGGATTCTGGAAAGGAATTGCAAGAAGAATCCACGAAAGAGAATAGAATAAATAAATAAATAGCGAAACTAGCGTGCATCGCCTGAGAAAGATGATACCTCACATAATTAGGGATGGCAGTGAATTTTCAACCCGATTAATATCCGCACTACCCGACCCAATGAATTTAGATATAGGTAGTAAGTCGTAAAAATCGATGGATATGGATATAGATATGGGTTAAAAAATGAATATGGATATTGGTTGAGTAAAACCCGAACTATGGATACCCATATTCTACCCGTTTTTTATTAACTCTATTTTTTCTATTTTTTCTTAAATATTTATGGTTAAATATAATAAAATATTAAAGTTTTATAAGAAGAAACAACTTTAAAATCTCCACTTTACTCCTTAGTACTCACATTTTTCATCATATTTTATTTTCTTATAGGATGATAATAATGCAAATGATATGGAGATGGAGTTTTGAATGTTGTGGAGTTCACGCAAAGACAATTTAAAGCTTTAGTTATTTCAATCTTTGTTCCAGTTCTAAATTGTGAAAAATGTATGTTGTCTTTGTATTAGACATTATGATTTTTGTATTCCAATTTTATGATTTTTTAATACATAGAAATCAAAATCTTAACTTATTATTATTAAAGTAATTTTGATTTGGAGCGTTCGCAAAAATTTACTCTTTATATTTTCTATTTAGAAGTTATATTTTTATGTGCTGTACAATCCGATGGATATCCAAAAACTCAAACAACCCAATGAATTTAGATATAGGTAGTAAATCGTAAAAACCGATGGATATGGGTTGAGTTATAAAAAATAGATATAGATATGGGTAGAGTAAAATCCGAACCGAACCCTACCCATTATCATCCTTAGAAATAGATTAAGGCCTGAATAAGAGGGGCATAAGATTTCAGACGTCTTAGAGAATGTATGGCTAAGTGTTACGTGAAAAAATTAGTAATATATTATGATATAATGGATGGTATTTTTATATTTTATTTAAAGTAATATTCTATATTTTGATGCAGTAAAAATAGAAGTTATTTTTATTTTTATTTTTTTTACTATTTTTATAATAATAATATAGAAGTTATATTTATATTTATTTTTTACTATGTTTATTATAATAATAATAATTTTTAATTATTTCTAAAAAATAATAATTTTTTTAATTGAACCAAACACACCTTTAATGTTAAAACCAGTTGAATTACTCATTTGTAAATTTATTTTAATAACACTTATGCTTGGACAAAAGTAGTAATTTTAAATATCCCAGTCAGTAGCTACTAGCTATTAGCTACATGCAAATTCCAAGTTCATAAATGCAGGGGTTTGAGTTTTAAGGAAACAAAGGCTGCGTAACTCATGTATCGAACCGGTTAATACATAGTTTTCCTTAAATGTTAAACATCTCTGAGAATATTTAAATACAAATAAGGTAACAAATTATTTCCCCTCCTCTTTTTGTTAATAGATTGGTTTCCTGCCAATCTCAGGTTGACTGTATCATGGTCAATTGCCGGCTTAATTATATCCTATCATGATACAAAAACTCTTTTAGCTTCCTTCTTGTAATGATTTACTCCCTCCGATTTATAATAAGTGTCGTTTTAAAAAAATGCACGCTTATTAAGAAAGATAATGAAATTATAGAAATACCTTTATTAATACTCCCATGAATTTACCTAGAAATTGTTAGCATGTGAGAGAAATTGCATATTAAATTGTTTTGAAATTGTGATCTGTGTAATTAAGATGAGAGAGAAATTAAAGGTTAATTTTAGAAGTAAAATTATAAACGTGCATATAAAGTCAAAAATGACATTTATTTTAAATAATTAAAATGTATTAAAACGACACTTATTATAAATCGAATTGAGTATATTTTTAAATAATAGGTAAATAAATGCATGTAAGAAACTTTCCGCGGTCGATGAAAATCAAGGCCGTGCTTTTGGCATTCCTCTACCTAGGTAGAGTTCAAAATTTATTTCATGTCATATGAGTAATGATGATATAAATGACATCACAAGACTTGACATGCGATGCAAATTGTTAAATTAAATTAATGCTAAGAAAATAACACATCAATATGATGTGATGATGTGCAACAAGTTTGACTCTATCTATCTATCTTCAGTCTAAAAAGTACCAAAAGCCAACCAATCGCTACTCTGACCAAGTCCAAAGAGAAACATCAATCAAAACCATTCCTACCTCTTTCTCTCGCTCTCAGTGTTTCTATATTTCAACAAATACCAACTTGTTCACACTCTTCCACTCCATGTTGCCGACTTGGGCACTCTTCCACTTTTTTTTTTTTTTTCCTTTCCTTTGATAAGTGTATGGAAAGCGAAAAGTAGATGCCCAATGCTTGTAGCCAATTCCATAATCTATTAAAGGTATTTTGAGAAATTTCAAAGTATCATCCCAATTCCCAACCCACTGTTCTATAGAGACATCGTACTACTGTGTATATACTATACATATATATAAATGATAATATTTTTCGATCTCCGCGAAGAAAAGTCGGTCTCCTTTCAAGTTTCAACAGTCTTAGCTTAACTTTGAATTAGTTTTCATTGCTTTTTTCTGCTTGATATTTTCGGATACATAGAGAAAACAACCATCTTTCTTCCACTTTTCTTACGTTTCTCTTTGTCTCTAGTGTTGAATGAGTCTTTCTTGCACTGTAGCTTACCCGCCTGAGCTTTTACCGGTTCGCGTTCGTATGTAATTTTTCTACTTCCTTTTTCGTTTTGAGAAATAGTTTGAGAGAGAGAGAGAGAGAGAGAGGGAGGGATATATTAAACGTAGTCTATAGAGAGAGGGAGGGTCAAGGTTTTTAGGTGAAGAAAAGAGAACATAGCAGAGAGAGAGAGAGAGACTCAGATTTCATAATCAGCTATTTATTGTCAAAGACAGCAACTTGGCTTTGTCAATGGCCTTTCCAGGAAGAATCCTTTAATGGGCATCCGTTTTTTAGTGGAATTTTGTTGAGCTATTATTTGACATGTTAGGCCAAAAGGACACGAATCGCCTCGCCGGAGGTGGTAATCGAAAAACCTATCTCCGGTCCGTTTCGTGGACCGACCGGTCACCGACTAAGCCTAATCCGAAACCCCAACAAAATAATAAGGCGAGGTCGTGTTTGCCGCCGCTTCAACCACTGTCCATTTCACGGCGACCCGTGGAGGAATGGCCGACGGCCGGCTCCGATGATCTCGGTGTGTGGCCTAATCCTCAAACCCCAAGGGGGTCTGTGCAACAACTTGAGAATTCTGGTTTAGAGCAGCCTGTCAGGGAGTTTCAGTGTAAGAAGGACAAGCTTGCTTTTTTCGACAAGGAATGTTCGAGGATTGCTGACCATGTTTATTTGGGGAGTGATGCTGTGGCTAAGAACCGTGAGGTTTTGCGCCAAAATGGGATTACTCATGTACTAAATTGTGTTGGGTTTGTTTGTCCTGAGTATTTCAAGAACGATCTTGTTTACAAGACACTTTGGTTGCAAGACAGCCCATCTGAGGACATCACAAGTATTCTGTATGACGTGTTTGATTACTTTGAGGATGTTCGAGATCAAGGTGGAAGGGTTCTTGTGCATTGTTGTCAGGGAGTTTCGAGATCAACTTCTTTGGTGATTGCATACCTGATGTGGAGGGAAGGGCAAAGCTTCGACGATGCATTTCAATGTGTCAAGGCAGCGAGGGGTGTTACAAATCCAAATATGGGCTTTGCTTGTCAACTTTTACAGTGTCAGAAGCGAGTTCATGCTTTGCCAGCGAGCCCTTCGTCTGTGCTAAGGATGTATAGAATGGCTCCACACTCATCATATGATCCTCTTCATCTTGTACCGAAAATGTTGAGCCAACCAGGTGTACAAGGACTTGATTCACGTGGGGCGTTCGTTGTTCATGTTCCTAGGAACATATATGTGTGGGTTGGGAAGAATTGTCACTCAATTATGTCAAATCATGCTAAAGTGGCTGCCAATCAGGTTATACGATATGAAAGAGCCCAGGGTCCAGTTGTGAGCATCGAAGAAGGAGAAGAAACCCCAGATTTCTGGGATGCTCTTACAAGTGGACAAGTCTCTGGAGCAGGTTGCAACAAAGCTGAGGTCAGAATGGAACAACCTTTGTCTTTTGGGAATGATAATATTGCTTCAGCTATTTGTAAGGTTGCTGGTGAGAGGAAGGTTGATGAATATGATAGCGATTTTGAAATCTTCCACAAGGCACTGGCTGGTGGGGTTGTTCCTCCAGTTTCAGTGTCAAACGTTGGATCAGAAACCAGTCTTCCTGCCAGAGAAATTGGATGGGGGAAACTAAGGCAGAAATTTGCTAACGGTGGAGTTAAAGAGCTTATCACATCGACTAAGATGAACTCTGGTTCTTTTGAATCCCATGATGGGTTTGATATGGTCATAGATGTTCGTAAAGAACTTGCTTCGGTGGATTGTTCATTATCCGGAGCTCTGTCAGAAGATCCATGCGGCTCCCCAGATTCTTTCGAGAGCTTTCCAAACAAAAGCCCTGATACGATTGCAAGAACTAGTAATGAAGATGAACGCTCCGTGGCTCTCACCGACTCTTCAATTCCACCTCCAACACCTTGTGATTCCCCAAACTCCTTCTCATGTTTGCCAGATAACAGCCCAAAGTTCAGAAATAAGTCCCCTTCACTGTCCCCTTCAACCTCAGAATACTCATCTAGTTCTTTCACCTTTTCACCATCGTCTTCTAACTGGTCTGACCTCTCATATTTGTCTTCCCGGCAACCTTCGCCTTCTGCACTGGAACCGACAGATCCATGTTTTGTCAAGACTGCTCCTTTGGCAGAAGAGTTTTACTTACCGCACAAACCTAGAAACGTGCTTTCTTCTAATTATAATTCAAGAGCAGAGACTATTTGCCAATCAATTGCAGAGAGAAGAGGGAGCAATCCTCCACCCAGGATGCTGCTACCTTCAATTGATGAACCATCTAAAGCCCCTAGGAACCTGGTTCGATCATGGTCTTTTTCTCTACCCGACTTGGATGATGATTTGACCAGCGATATTGACGCAAAGATGTATGATAGTGGAAGTGACAGAGAACATTCTTAATCAGATTGGTTTCCGCGCAAATACGCCTCTACAGGTTAATACTGCTCATTTTCTGAGATTATATGGAGTCTTGTTTCGCTGCTATTGCATGATGAATTTTCTCCCCAAGATCTAACATGCAGAAGACTGATGACAATATGATCTAGCTGACTGATTTCCTGATTGTTATTAATTTTGTTATGATTCAAGTTACAATGCCATGAATTGACGTCAGTTACATTTTGGGGTTGTATTTCTGCATGATTAATACAAGAAAGTTGTGCAAGGAAAAAAAATGGCAGTAGTCAGCATTCTTTATGCTTGTTTTATAAACTGTATATTATTGAATATCACATATCGCTCTTGAGCTTTTGATATTCCTTTCTTCCATTTCTTCCATTTTTTATGTGAATCAACATATACATGTTTTTGTTTGCTCACCTTCGATCCTTAGGTATATGAATCGAGTAACCTATCAATTAATCTGTTTGTCCCAAGTTTTATATGTAATGCACACAGACATTTGGGGAAGGTGGCGGGTGGGCACGTTTTATGAAACATCTTCTGATGGTTGAAATTAGATATAAGCAGTGTGGTTATTTGTCCAAAAGATTGAAGAGAAGAGGTGCTGCACTTCTGGAATGGGTGTGAAAAGTACGAAGTTGTGATAAGTAATTGCATAGTATTACCTTCATAGATCGTTTCATTAAGTGTCTGTTTGCCTACTATCAATTTTTAATACATTGAAATATGCTATTACTTTCCTTGGCCAGTTTGGACGATAGAACACCGAAGTGCAATCTAACCTTGGCGTTGCATTTAACTTGAATATGGTTGTTGATAACCACTCTTAATCCTTTAGACTAGAATAGAAGTATAGAAGTATGTCTCCTTTCCGCTCTCTCTCGCTCTCGATCACCCTCTGTCTGTAACAGTTGATGGTTACCCATTATTATTCGAGTTGGTTTGTTTTACTGAAACGTCTATGTTCACTGCTTCTGCAGATTGTTAGAGAAGGTGAGGAGCATAAGCATTTTCAGAACCTTCTCAATAGTTTGTCACATCAAAAGGTGGAATAAGTGACGAGAGCTGAAATGGAATCTTAGAAAAGGTGACTGCTGCTGCTTGCAGAATCTGCTCTACTTGTATTGAACATTTGATGAAACTGCTTTCTTAAAGTAAAGGTCCCAGGTAGTAATGGAGCTCTTATCTGCTTGCGTGATGTATATATATTGAGGATCTAAGTTATCACTGGACGCAGGCATGTACAGAAACAACTTTTGGCATTTTTAGGAATTAGTATATAGTATCAGTTGGAACAAGTGAAGCAAATCCCCCTTCGTTTCCCTGTTGTTATGGTCATAAGGGTGCATCCAGCAACGAAAGTGTTACTGGTTGTCATAAAATTCCAAGCCACAAATTAATGAGACAAATCCAAATACTAAAGTTTTTCATGTCTCTGGGTTGACTTGTATCACGCATTGTGTCTGAAAAGATACAACCTCAAAGTTTGATTTCAGGACATTCTAATTGTTTTTTTGGATGCAATTAATTCATCTTTTGTTCTGTCATAATATTAACGGATGAATTAGATTTGATCAATATGAACAAATATAGACCAGATGCACTATTACCAGTGCTTATTGAGGTCAATAGTCCGAAAGCAGTTTTGTGCCGAGTCCACAATCCAGATTGAAGTCTCGTATGTCTTTTGGACACTAATAATCACAATCCACATCAAGACCCCACATTTAGTCCGAAGATTAGTCTTCATGAAGACCTTCCCTTGGCTGAGAACTGAAGAAAATGAAAACTTGTACCTTGATATTTAATCACTTCATTGGATCCACTGTTCACTTTGAAAGCACACAAGTTTTCTGAGGTTCTAATCTTTGAGGGGGACAAATGCCACTAGTGAAGGAACTGCTAAGAAAGGGAGGACCATGAACCAAAATCAACGTCAGAAATTAGGTATGGACACACTAACAAAGTAAGAGAAGTTTGGCTGGCAAAAAGAACGACTCTGCATACTTCTAATTTGGGTTATTAACGATTTTAGAAAGTTGAAGGTTGAATATAACACTACTCCTTGCTGAAGAGGGTTAACCACGTGTGCCAAACCCAAAGATTTAATGCCTTAATAGAATTCAGGAAACCAGAGGGATTCAAAAAGTCAAAAAAGATGACCTGAAGGTTGACGAGAATTTTCATGGTGCAGACGCAGCTCTATCCATTTGAAACTGTTGTTGGACCCAATGCATTGAATTCCAAGCCTTGTAGTTGGAGGACCAGAAATTCCACTTTGTTAGAACGCGTTAAAGAGTAACAATATATATTTTTTGTTTTAGAACTAGGGTATTTACCGGCAGACCCAGTGATTAATCCCTTCACTCGTTCGTAAGCACCTCACAGGATGAGACAGCTGACCCAAAGATTTAAGGCTGCTCCATACCTAAAGTCAAGGATCAAACTCCTGACCTTTGGTTAAGAATGGATGAGTCCTTGCCACTCAACCACACCTCTTAGATTAAAGAGTAACAATACTTTGATTGTAAATTTGCTAAGTTACAGAACCTACTGGTCCAATAAGAAAGGTCCAATAAGAAAAGCTTAACCAAAGGTTTAAAATAACATTTTTCCCATTAGAACACTCAGCAAAGGCCTAATCTACGAAACTCAGATATCAGCGCGAATCAGCTTTTCTTGGCTTCAAGATTCAGATCTTGTTCGGGAAGTTATGCAAAACTAGAAATTCCACGTTTAAAGCCTGGTCTAAATTTGCATTTTTTAAAAATAGAAATTCATAGGAAAAATGCTAAATAAATTATATAAATTTGATTAAATAGGCAGCATAAGATAAATGTGGAGCTAAAAAAGACTACAATATATGATTTAATGATAAATAAATACATTTGTTATTACGTTTTATTTTTTAAGTCATTCAAAGAAAGGAAAAGAAATTATTCAAGTATATGAATCAGTTGAGTCAAAAGATATATAAGATTTTAAATTTTAGATATTTAATTATACAAACATTCAGTTTATAACTCTAATAAAAAACATAAAACATATAATAATAATAATAATAATAATAATTTTAACAATTTTTAAAAACAAAAATTATAATAAGTTTTGATGAATTTATTCTAAAATCAATTTAAAAATTCAATTGAAAAATCATAATCCCTTTAATTGACATCATTAGTCATTACTACATAATCATAATGCCTTTAATTGACATCATTAACTATTACTACATAGTTAAAATTATGTGTTTTCACACTGTAACAAATTAATTTTATAATTTATTAAATGGAGAAATTTTACCAAACTGGATGAGATGGACGAGTTGATTAGCGAGGTTTGTCTGCTGGTTGTGCATTGGTGGGGTAATGGAGCTTTTTTATCATGCGTTGGACCTAATCCATTTTACTTTTACCCACAGATAAGCCATGAAATAGCCATTAGCTATAGAGCACACCACTCTCCAACTTCT
>JANKOE010000001.1:7941302-7959280 GCA_026284465.1 Erythroxylum citrifolium | reverse complement strand
GGTCACCTTCCATCTTGTACCAATGCCACACTTGCGGAAGCCTTGTCGATTAGAGAGGCTTTATCATGGCTTAAACAACGTAATTTGGATAATGTTTTGCTAGAATCCGATTGTTTAGAGGTTATTGAGAGTCTCAATTCTAGCTCCTCTAATTTTTCCGAAGTTGGTTTAGTGCTTTTTGACTGCCAAGAGTTTAAGACTCAATTCCAGCAGCTGTCCTTCTTATGGACGCCTCGAACTGCTAATAGGGCAGCTCATTCTCTAGCAAGGGTATCTCTATTGTATGCAGATCGTTTTACTTGGCCTTTGCTGCCATGTTTTCTTTCTTCTGTTATTGGTTCTAATGTTGCTTCGTCTAAGAGTAATTTAGAGAAGGCCTAGGTCTGGGTGTATGGGGTAAAGCCTATTAGCTTGGGTATTAGTTTTTGCCTCTTTTATATGCTTCTATGTTGTTTCGTGATAGTTTTAATGTAAAAAAAACGAAATGTAAAAACACTCAAATATTATGGTTTTAAAATAGCAAAAAGTTGTGATTTATGAAAAACATGTCACGGTTGTAATTTGTTCAAGTCACAACGGTTGTGACTTGAACAATAAATAAATAAATATTAATTAAAATTTTATTATTAATTATATACCATTTATTATTAATTATATAAAAATATTATTATTAATTATTTAATAAATTTTATTATATTAAATATTATTCTATTCTATTTGATTTATATCTAAAAATAATTTATTTTTATTTTTATTTATATAAAAATATATTTGTGACTTACCAAAAACATGCCACGACATTGTGATAAACAATTAAAGAATAAGTTTTTCATATATTTTTTCTATTTTTTATTAATAAAAAATTTAATAAACATTTTATTATCTTATTATTAATTATATACAATTATTGTTAATTATATATAAATATTATTGTGTTGTGTTGGTTATTATTAGGGTAGGGTAAGAAATGATTGGTATTATAAAAAATTATTGAGCGTATATTAGGTAGTATATATTTATTAGTTTACGTTCCATCCTAAACTTTCCGAATTGGAAGTTTCTCGTTTTCACTGTTTAGGATAGAATGGAACATAACATAAAATCCTTCGCTTCGCTTCCATCTCATTCCATTATATTATAAAATTTCTTTCTAAACAATAAAACTGTGTTATGTTCCATTACATTCTATTATAAAATCCTCAACCAAACAAATCCTTAGACAAAGGGAACAAGTAGTTAGCGAAGGAGCAAACTATTCATTGTCAAGTATGACCAATTGTCATCTAATATATTTAATTGTATTATAATAAAAAAATGATAAATGACTAATTTATAAATTATATTTTAACATTAAATTTTCTTTTTTTAAACTTTTCCAAGTAATTGTCAGTTACAAACAAATTAAGCATAAATCAAGCGCCTTTTCTTCCTCTTCTTTATATATCTATTTAAATTTATGAATTCTATTTAATTCTTTTTAGAAGATGTTAGAAACAGTCTTTTTATTAATTAGGGTTAAGACTGCGTATTATTGGACCCTTATAAATCTCATATATTAGCGGGATTTATATTGAATGTTGTTGTTGTTGTTCTTCTTCTTAGCGAGATTTATACTGAATGGTGTTGTTGTTGTTCTTCTTCCATGGGATGGTTATATTTTCTCATCATCTATATCTCCGATTTTTGTATTTATGATTGCCTTTTCTTTCAAGAATCTCTCTCTTTCTTTCTTTATACATAAATAAGTTTGTATATTTTTATGAATTATTTTTATCTCTTTTAGAGCCTTTACGTAAATGATTTTATCAAATTAGCATACAAACTTTCAACCTTTGCATCTTAACTTTCAAGATTTGTCGCATTTTTCAAGACCTTTAGCTTTAAGCTTCGTTTTTCATGCAATGTGTTGCGGGAAAAGTTAGATAATACTTCGTAAATTGGTTGCAACTTTATCATTCGAATTTTGATCCCAAATGATTCAAGATTCTATAGAAAATTTAGGAAGAGCTATAAAACTTGTGTCAAATTTTTTTATGAAAATGTGAAAAATATAATCGAAAGTATGATCCCGTCTTAAAATGTATTTATTATATCAATATTTCTATGAAGGTTATGTCCTAGACATCAATGTATTCCAAATTGTGTTCTTCACTTGTTTGTAGAAAAAACTTTTAAAAAAAAGTTAAGCTTTTTATAGCATTCCATCGTTTCAATCAAAGTTTGAATGAGAAATTTATCTCAATTTAAGAAGTATTGTCTAAATTAAATATTAGACAAATTAAATAATATTTCTCAAATTAGTCGCAACTTTCTCATCCAAGTTCTGATTGACATGATTCAAAATTATGCAAAAAGTTTAAGAAGAGATCTAAAATTTTTGTTTGTTAAGTTCTTAAAGAAAATGTGAAGAACATAATATGAAATACAATTGTGTTTTTAAATGTTTTCGTTAAGTAGAAAATGTTGGTATCCTAGGGTGTGTCTTTCATGTCATTTTCAAAAATTTATAGTTAAAAAGTTTTATAGGACTTTCTGAACTTTTCATAGCATCATGAATCATCTAAATTAGAGTTCATATGAGAAAAATTATGCCTAATTTAAGAAGTATTATTTGAATTAGGCTTAATTTTCTCATCAAATTACAAATTAAGATAATTGAAAATTATATAAAAAAAGATTACAAATAGATCTAAATATTTGTGTTTTGAGTTTTTTACGAAAATGTGAATAAAATGGCCATAAATATGACTGTATCTTAAAGTATGTTTGTTAAATAAACAACTCTACAAAATATTAGCCTAGGTCACCGGCATGTCCCATATGGTATTCTCTACCTTTTAAAAAACATTAAAGATAAAAATTGAGAACTTTCTAATCTTTCTGTGATATCTTGAATTATTTTAATAATAGTTTGGATGAGAAATTTGTGCTCAATTTAAAACGTATTTTTAACTCAAATATGGAAAAGTTAGACAATTCTTCTTAAATCGAGTAGAAATTTCATATAGGAACCTTCATTAAGATGATTAAAGATTCTATAAAAAATTTAAGAAGAGATATAAACTTTTTTGTTTTAAGTTTTTTTTACGAAAATGTGAAAAATATGGTCATAAAAATGGTTGTGTCCTAGAGTGTGTTTGTTAAATAACCAGATTTACAAATGAAACACCTTAGAACAGTAGCTTGTCTTAGATTGTATTCTTCAAGTGACACACCTAAAATTTTTGTAGATTTTGAATCAATTCAATCAGAATCTAGATGAGAAAGTTATGCCAATTTAAGAAATATTGCCTAATTTGATATTAGACAATTAGATAACACTTTTAAAATTGGGCATAAATTTCTTATCCAAACTTTAATTAACATGATTTAAGATTATATAGAAAATTTATGAGCTCTTAAAATTTTATGTTTTTGAGTTTTTTTACAAATATGTGAAGAATAAGGTCATTAATATAAATGTGTCTTAGAGTATAATTGTTACATGTGAAGAGCATTATGAAGGACATGCCCAAAGATGCTGGTGTATCCTAGATTATGTTCTTAACTTCTTTAAAGATTTAAGACTTCCTAAAATTTTTGTAACATCTTGAATCATCTCAATTGGAGTTTCAATGAGAAAGTTATGCTCAATTTAAGAAGCATTGTTTAAATTGGATATTATATAAGTTAGATAATACTTTTTAAATGAAGTATAACTTTCTAATAGCAACTCTAATAAGATGATTCAAGATTATGTGAAAAGATTAAGATCTCTAAAACTTTTGTGTTTTGAGTTTTTTATGAAAATGTGAAAGAACATGGTCAGATCTTATTTTAGAGTGTGTTTGTTAAATAAATAGCTTTACAAAGGACATACTCTAAGACACTAGTGTGTTACAGATTGTGTTTTTCACTTCTTTTTCAAAACATGCAAGATATAGATTTTGGATAACTTCTTAAAATTTTCTTAGCTTCTTGAATCATCTAAATCGAATTTTAGATGAGAAAATTATATCCAATTTCAAAGGCATTTTCTAAATAGGATTTTGGACAAGTTAGACTTAATTTAGTTTTGTATATAATTAATAATATTTTGGTTGAAATTATATAACATTAACTCATTGAGATTATTGTATATTTCAATTGTAATAGTAATAAAAACCTAAAATATTTAACCAAAGTAAGGTGCATTGCCTATACTTTGTTATATACTCTTAGGTTATGCAGTTTGGTGTAAGATCAAGTGTTGCTTGAGATTCTTATTTAAAGGTCATTATTGAAAGGTGTTATAATAAATGTTTTATATATGCATTTTGGAACCAATGTATTGCCCTATTATAAGAGATGTTTTGCATTCTCTCATCCCACTTACTCCTTTTAATATTGGAGGCACTTTGAAAGTTGTAAAAGTTCTAACTCTTGCTGACCTTATAAATAACTGATTCATTATAGTATTAGATAGGAAAGCTTGGTTAGGGGATTGAAAGCCATTGCTTTTAATCATGTTTTTACATTTAAGAAGTTTTGGAAAATGATATTGCATCTGAAAGAGATTGTACAAGCCAAATTAATTTCATTAAAATTATCATTCCTAAAAAATCAAAGGAACTATATAAAACAAGCTAAATCAATAAGAAGCTCGGACATACTACTATTAAAATGAAAATGCTTAAAGTAAGAGAACTCATATTGTACGATCTAGGCAATTGATTATCACACACAATACTACTATTCAACAAATGCAAATACTATGATTGCTTAGAAGAAATACCACCACTATATACAAATAATACCATCACTTCTTGTAAACAATATCAAATCTACAAAAAATACCATCACAGTAAACAATTAAATACCACATTTACTTTAATATGTAAATAACACATCTGAGTACAAATACTACCATATTTTATACAAAAAACATTATCACTCTTTACAAACAATACCACGTCTTTATATAAAAAACATCATCACAGTATGAGTACCATATTTACTTTAATATGTAAATACCACATCTTCGTACAAAGAATACCATAATTCTATACAGAAATACCATCACTCTTTATAAATAATATTATGCCTATATATAAAAAATACTCTCAAAGTATACAAATAAGTACCATTTTTACTTTAATATATAAATATCACATCGAGTGTAAATAATAGCATTATTTCATACAAAAGAAATACTAACACTCTTTATAAATAATACCACATTTATATACAAAAATACCATAAGAGTAAATAAATAAGTACCTTCTATACTTTAATATGTAAATATTGAATTTGGTTATAAACAATATCATAGCTGTATACAAAGAAATCATCACTCTTTATATAAAAAGTACCATAATAATAAGTTCATTTTATTTCCATAAAAGAATGGTTTGAAATATTTTTTGCAATTTATGTTTGAGTACACCCTTGTATCATATACCATGCTTATCTAGGTGATCCTCAATAAACACATTTTAGTAAATTTTCATTTTCCAAATAATGTTTATGGATAGTTTTATAGAAAAACATCATTTTGTAAATGCTTGTTTGGTCAATCGTATTCCTAATAACTTAACAAGGTGCGAGAAAATAATGGTAGACTAATTTCTTAAATAAAAATAAAATAATATTAATTATGTGCAAAATTAAATTAATTTTAACTCTTCCAAATCATTTTCTATAGAATCTTAGACCATCTTAACTGGAATTTAAATACGAAAAATATATTTATATATAATTAATAATATTTTGATTTAATTTAACAAATCCATCTACTATGATATATATTTTTTAATTTTCAAATGAATGTTTATGTCAAACCAAAATATTATGAATTATATACGAAACAAGATTAATTTTAACTTGTCCAATATATCATTTAGACAATGCTTCTTAAATTTAATATAACTTTTGCATCCAAACTCTAATTTAGGTAATTCAAGATGATACAAAAAAATTAGACAATTCTAAAAAACTTTTTCCTTCTAAGCTTTCTTAGAAAAAAGAACACGGCTTAGGACATAGTCAATTCTCTAAGAGTGTCCTTTATAACGCTGATTTACTTAACACACTCTACGACATAGCTTTGTTTCTGACCATGTTCTTCACATTTTCTTAAAAAACTCAAATCACAAAAGTTTTAGATCTCTTTTTAAGATTATTATCTTAATCAAAGTTTTCTTTTGAAGAATGAAATATTTAATTAAGCCTCTAGGGCATCAAAATAATAAAAGTGCAAGACACAAAGCATAATAAAAGCTTCATTACACTTTTTGTTATCCTTGATGTTTCCCTATGTCTTAAACACCTGCATTAATAATAAATGCTCCACTTGTTCATTATCTAAGTACTAAGTGGTAATATGTTTTCATATATTGCCAGATGAAGCCTAATCTTATAGAGCAGATCTTTGATGAGGGATGTTACAACTCTAGCTTATTCTTAGAAGGCAAGATTATTTCTCTCCCCTATAGATTTAATACCAAGTACAAAAATGAAGTCCAAAAGTCCATCTGCTTTTTTTGTTTCATGCATCAATTTTGTGTTCCAATTGATTATGTCTTGTTATGTATCCAGTGGAACCCCAACTTTACATTTCTCTATAATTGCTTTTCATACCCTAATTGGAAAAGGACACCTAAAATATAGATGATCAAGTTTTTTTTAATCCGAGTTTGAATTTAGTGTGAAATTGGGTTAATATGTTAGGATTCCTAATTTAGGTATCATGCTCACCATTAGAGCTTTATTAAAGAGAAATTGATGTCTAGTGGCATTTTGCTGGTAGATGGTTTTAAGTGATTGTAGGATAATTTGGTTATCCAATTCTCCATAGTTTGTCCATTTGTATCTTTAGAAAAAGGTCTTCTTCCTATCTCCTACTCTGAAGAAAATTACTTGATTGAGCTTATCTCTAACCTTTATAATATTTTTCATCAATGAGGAAACATTATTTGGGCAGTTAAAATTCTAAAAATGTGTTCCCATAATGTATTAGCTATTAATCCACCTAATCTATATCAATTTTTTTAATCTTTTGATAGCCTCCAAGTAGTTTTGGCAAACATAGTCATGTTGATCACTTTTAATGGAATGAAACCTAGTCTACCTTGGTCTTTGGGGGTACAAAGCCCCTTTCATTTGACTTTGGACTTGTTTACCTCCTGCCTGTGATAAAGAATTGGAACACCAATTGTGTATTATGTTACAATTTTTTTCGATTAGTGGTTAATAGGTTGAGAGTGCTAGTTTATTTGATGATATTGGAATGCCCAAAAATGTCAGGGGAAGAGCCTGAATCTTAAAACTAGTTAGAGTAGTGAACCATGTAGCATATTGAGATGCACTAGCAAATAGGTATAAAACATTTTTCTCATTGTTTACTTACATTCTTGACATTTTGTTGATCATCTTTATTGTTGTAGTAAGTGTAGCGATTGAATTGAAATCAACACTAGAAAATAGGAATCAATCATCCACAAAATTTAGACTTAGAATTATCTCCTTCTTACATACAGAATGGAATTTAAATAGGCTATTTCTCTCCACCACCTTGGCTAATAGTCTATTAAAAATCTCCATTCAAATTGCAAATAGGTAAGGAGAAATTAAATCTCCTAGCCTTAATTCTTTTAATATTCTAACCATAGAAGATGGTTCACCATTAACTAGGATATTGAAAGAAACTTTAGTAATACACTATTCAATCCATTTTGTAAAGATTCTATAGAATCCAAATACTTTTAAGGCTTTTATGATGAAGGTCTAGTCCATTGAATTATAGAAGTTCTAAAAATCCACCTTTATGGAGTAGTTTTTGCTAATTTTCTTCGTTATATAGTGTTTAAAGATTTTTTGGAACAGGTGAAATTCTCTCCAATCAATCTCCCTAGTATAAAGGCTCATTGTTGGTATCCATGTGGGCTGAAAGGACTTCTTTCAATCTTTTTTCTAGTATTTTAAATATAATCTTATAAAATGAGTTCATTAATTTATCAGTCAATAGTCCTTTGTAGATTTCTGCTTCCTTCCTTTCGACATCAAGGTGATAAATGTCATATTTATCTTCGTAAGAAGTTTTCTTACCTTGAAAATTCTTGAATGGATTCCATCACTAAATCCCAATCTAAGGCTATGTCCTTTGTAGAAAGAACATATTCATCCCATCAAGTACAGATGCTTTATGAGAGCTTAGCGTTTTTAAGGATTGCTTGACATCATTTATATTAATTGATTTAAAAAGTAGTTCCATTTCTGGTTACGTAAGATGGACTTGGCTATTTCTTTGATGGTCTGAATTGAAGAGATGACACCAAAGGGAGCTCCCAAAGTATTGGAATAATAGTATACAACTTCTTTAGTAGCTCTTTTTAGCCTATGACTATAGAATCGTGGTTTTGAAGGGATACTATTCTATTGGATGATTTTCTTGAAGCGACACTTTTATAGAAAAAGCATAATTTTACTTTCCTTCTGAAGTCTATAAGGCCATAAACTTTTGTTTCATAATTGAGCTTTCAAATTTTAGGGCTTGATCATAGCTAAAAAGGGCCTACTTTTTAAGATCTCATTTTCTTTCATTAATAGGACTTAAATATAGTTTAGATTGTACCTGATTGAGATGGTGTTTAGTAGCATTAAGGCAAAGATAGATTTTGTTTATCCTCTCTCTATTAAAGACTTTCAACTCCTCTTTAATGCTTTGCATTTTCCTGATGCATTAGAACTGTTTTGTGTGCATACTTCTTACCTTAAGTCCTTTTGAGATAGCTTCCTCAAATCCTTCCAATTTACTTATAAAATTATTAAATCTAAATTAGATTCTTTTGGGTCTATTTGTAGTTTGGGACTAGATAATGATGGAGGAATGGTCAAATGTCATTGTGTTGGGAAAAGAAGTTATACTATTAGGGAATCTTTGGAACCATTCTAGATTAGTTATAATCTTATCCAATTTCTTCCTCAGGAATCAACATCCTTTTTTAATTGCTCCTCGTTTATAAATTGCCACCATATGGGAGGTTCATGAAATACTATTATTTTAGCTTGATTTTCATATGGATTAGCTGATCATATGTTTGGTCATCCATCATCTCTACTTCTTACTCATTGTAGAGGACTAAAATTATGTCATTGTGGTGGCATGCATAATTATCAAGCATTCTCCACTTTTTTTGACAAAAGATTTACGATGCTACAATTTTCCTTCTTAATTTTAGTTTCTAAAATGCCAAAAAATGGCTTATTGGCTTATATGAAGCTCCTAATCACTAATTGCTTTATAGAGGAGTTAAGTCCCCTTATATTCCATACAATTATGGTCATATTTATATTGTCGAAGAACATTTCCTCTTCTTCCTATTAGATTTTTTTGGTTTGGGGTTCTAAATTCATCCTACATTGCTTGAGCTAGAAGTCCCTCAGCATTCTCTTTAGTTAGCTTATGGTTAAGAGGCTCACTTGTTCCTTCTTCTAGTGAAACTTTTTGAATGTGCTTATTGCTTTCACCATTCACTGGGATTGTATGAGCATCAATTTCTTCTGTGTTCTCTATAATGTTTTCCTCATTTACAACCTCATCTTGTTGGGAATGGCCCTCACTAGTTAATGTTTCCTCCCTTTTAGTACTTCCTGTTAATTATAGATAACCACCTGTTTTGAACATCCTTCTTGTAGGTTTCTATATGCTTGTGGATGAAGATCTAGGTTTCCATATATATGTTACCTTAATAGTATATTCGTCTATTTCCAAATCATTTTTCAATCTCATAATTGGTATTTCATTAGATAGGTCTTTTATTACTTCTACCAACACATAAATTCTTGCATAGTTTATACATTTTATTTCTATTGTAGAATAATCTAAGCATAAGGGCTTACTAACATAGCTTACAATACAACTTAACCCATTAATGGTCCAATATTCTAATGGGACACTATACATACACATCCATATTGGAATATTTGTAGATCTAATATTTTCGTTGGCTAATTTATGTCTCCAGGTTTTCAATGGAATGTTTGTAGACCTATAATAAAATGCACACACATCTTAATCAGAGTTAGGAATGGCAATGGGGTGGCCTGATCAAAATTTTTAAAATAATTTTTAAATTAAAAGTGTAAAATGATGTCTTTTTTAAATTGAGCTCGGGCTTGGGTGCCCAGGCCTAGACCAACCCGAGGTTCAACCCTTTTTAGTAAAACAATTTTTTTCAATTGTTTTGCTTAGAAGAATTAGGCCTCAGGCCGACAAGGCTCAATTGAAAGCACTTGATTCTGGGCCTAACTGCCACTCCTAATTGGAGTTACAATAAGAAATTTATGCGTTATCTAAAAAGTATTATTTGAATCGAATATTTTAGGAAGATAAGTTGGATACAAGATTTACTAGGCTTAAATTTTATTTATAATTAAAAATTGGTTTAATTTTCGTTTATCATGAATTAAATTTGTTAATTTTAAGTGGATATTTTATATAAAACCAAAATATGTTTAATCATGTATATAATTACATAAATTCTAACTTGTTTAGGGAAGTCAATAGGTCGGGCAGGGTCAAAAGCGGTTTGTAGCCTGACTTATATATATATATATATAAAATAAAAAAAACAACGAGAGTAGTTCGTGGCCTGACCTTATATATTTTTAAAACATTAAAAAAAAATGAAGTCGTTTTTGACGTTCCAATCGGGCCACAGGTCAGGCCGGGATTAGCTGAGCTCAGCCTTAACTCGACTCTTGGCTTGGTCAACCCAAGCCAAAATCGAGGCGGGCTGGGCAAAATTAACATTCCTAAACTTGTCCAATATTTGATTTAGACAACGCTTATTTAATTTGGTATAACTTTCTCGTGCAAACTCTAATAGAGATGATTCAAAATGCTATTGAAATCTTATGAAGTTATCTAAAACTTTTATGATTTTAGCTTTTCTTTTTTTAAAAGTAAAGAATAGGGTTTGGGACACCCTCATGTCTTAGGGCATATCCTTTATAAAGCTAATTTACTTAACCAACATACTCTAAAACACAACTATATTTCTAGTCATCTTATTCGCATTTTCTAATAAGAATTAAAAAAAAATTAGAGCTCTTTTAAAGCTTTTTATAAAGCTTTTCATAGATTCTTGAATCATCTTAATTAGAGTTTGGATGAGAAAGTCATGCCCAATTTAAAAAATATGATCAAAATTAGAAAATTTTGGAAGATAAACTGGATATTAGACTTACTAAACTTCATTTAATTTTGTATATAATTAAAAAAAATGGCTTAATTTAACTATTCCATACACCTTCATCCAAACTTTTTTAATTTTTAAGTAAATATTTTAAATAGAACCAAAATATTATTAATTATATACAAAACTAAATTAATTCTAACTTGTCTAATATCCAATTTAGACAATGCTTCTTAAATTTGGCACAACTTTCTCGTCCAAACTATGATTGTGATAATTCAAGATGATAAGCAAAGCTTATGAAGTTATCCAAATTTTTATTTTTATCTTTTTTAAAAAAGTAAAGAAAATAGTTTTAGACACCCCAGTAAAGCTAATTTACTTAATTTAATACATTCTAAGGAAAAACTACATTACTGTTCATGTATTTACATTTTATAAAAATACTTAAAATAAAAAAGTATTAAGGTCTTTTAAACTTTTCATAGAATCTTGAATATTTTAAGTGGAACTTAAATGAGAAAGTTATGCCCAATTTAAGATGTATTATCCAAATTGGATATTTATAGAAGATAAATTGGATATTATGCTTAAATTTGGCATAAATTTCTTGTCTAATCTTCGATTGAGACGATTCAAGATGCTACGAAAAGCTTCGGGAGTTCTAAAAAGTTTTTTTTTAATTTTAGATTTTTTAAAGTAAAGAAAATGTTTTGGGACATCACTGTCTTTAGACATATCCTTTGTAAAGTTGATTACTTAATGGACATAACACAATCATATTTCTGAGTATGTTCTTCACATTTCGTCAAACTACTTGAATGAAAAAAATTTATATACCTTTTTTATGCTTTTCATAGAATCTTGAATCATCTTAATTAAAGTTTAGATGAGAAAAATTATGCCAAATTTAAGAAGTATTGTCTCAATTGAATATTTTTGGAAGATATATTTGATATTAGATTTACTAGACTTAATTTAATTTTGTATGCAATTAATAATATTTAATTTTGTATGCAATTAATAATATTTGATTTTGTATGCAATTAATAATATTTTGGTTTAATTTAACTAATCTATCCACCATGATTTAAATTTCTTAATTTTTAAATGGATATTTAATATCAAGCCAAAATGTTATCAATTATAAAACTAAATTAATTCTAATTTGTCTAATGTTTGATTTAGGACATATTTCTTAAATTCGGAATCAATTTTTCATCAAACTTTTGACTTAGATGATTTAAAATGTTACAACAAGCTTATGAAATTCTCTATAACTTTTGTATTCTGAGCTTTCTTTAAAATATAAAGAATGTAGTTTGGGACACGCCTATGTTACAATAATCTTTGACTATCACACCCTTCTCTGGATAATCTAGTGCCATTTCTCATCTCCTTTTACTCTGCTGTCTATAACTTCCTTTTCTGTTTTGACATTAATTTAGTTTTTTTAATTAAATAATGATTAATGAAAATTAAAAAATGGTTTCAAACAATTTAAACAAACCAATTTTTGGGCCCATACATCAACACATCCCTCTGCTATTAACATTCCATAGAGCACTCCTCCAGCGATAGTCGGGGTTGCGATTGGGGGCCTTTGGGATTGGGGATCAACCTTTTGGTCCAAGGATCCATTTATTGTCAACTGTTGCATGGCATGTAATAAGTGTATAAGCTACATGTCCCTCATGTCTAGCTCACCATCATGTATTCTTCCACCTTTACTCATCTTGCGTTGTCCTTTGCATCCGTAGGTGTACAACATCAAGAGCTTGGTATTTTGATCATTTTTCAAAAACATTGAAGAGCACAGTGTAGGACGTGCCTGTGTTCTTGGTTATGTCATTTATATAGTTGATTTACTTAATGAACACACATTAAGATATGGTCATGTTTTCAAAGATGTTTTTCATAGTTTCTTAAAATACTTCATAACACAAACCTTTTAGATCTTATTTAACTTTTTCATAGAATTATTAATCATCTTAATTGGAGTGTGTATGAGAAAGTTATGTCTAATTTTGAGAAGTATTATCTAAATTATATATTTTTGGACTTAATTTAATTTTTATATATATTTAATAATATTTTCGATTTAATTAACCAATTCTTCCTTCAAGATTTAAACTTGTTAATTTTAAATGGATACTTTATATCAAGAAAAATATTATTGATTATATATAATATAAACTAATTCTAACTTGTTCAATATCTGTTTTAGATAATACTTTTTAAGTTTCGTATAACTTTTTCATCCAAATTCCCATTTAGATGATTGATAGCTTAAAGAAGTTCTCTAAAACTTTTAAAATTTAAGTTTTTTAAAAATAAAGAGCATGCTTTTGGACACTCCATGTCTTTGGGCATGTCTTTTGTAAAATTGATTTACTTAATGAACACACTTTCAAATACATTATTTGTTTCTGACCATATTCTTCATATTTTATCTAAATACTCAAAAAACAAAGGTTTTTTAATCTCCTTTTAAGCTTTCAATAGATTCTTAAATCATCTAAACCAAAATTTAGACGAGAAAGTTACACCAAATTAGAGTAGTATTGCCTGAATTGGATATTTTTGGAAGATAAATTGGATATTAGATTTACTAGAATTAATTTATTTTTTTACATAATTAATAATATTTTAATTTTATTTTACTAATCTATCCATATTGATTTAATTTTTAAATTTTTAAACGGATATTTTATATCAAAGCAAAATGTTATTAATCATATACAAAACTAAATTAATTCTAACTTATCCTCCGATTTAGATAATACTTCTTAAATTTAGCACATAAACCGAATATTAGATTTATTAAGCTTAATTAAAATTTTTATATTTAAAAATATTTTGTTTCAATTTAACTAATCTATCTAACATAATTTAAATTTGTTAATTTTAAATGTATATTTTATATCAAACCAAAATATTATTATACATATAAAACTAAATTCATTCTAACTTGCCGATATCTTATTCAGACAATCCTTCTTAAATTTGGAATAAAGCTCATATCCAAACTCCAGTTTAGATGATTCAAGATGCTATGAAAATCTTATTAAGTTCTCTTATATTATGTTATTTTGGGATTTTTTAAGTAGCACGTGTCCCTAAAGATGTCCTTTGTAAAGTTGTTTTAGTTAACGAGCAGAGTCTAAGATATGGTTGTGTTATTGACTATGTTTTTCATATTTTCTCCAAATAATAAAAAATTGAAGATCGTGGTTAGGGGCACATTATTTTCCTAAGGCATATCGTTGATAGATATATTTATTTAATAAACACACTTTATGATATAGTCGTGTTTATGACCATACTCTCTTTTTCTTAAACATAAAAGTTTTAGAGCTTTTCTTAAGCTTTCTGTAGGATTTTTAATCATCTTAATTGAAGTTTATATGAGAACTAATCTAGGAAACATTGTCTATATTAATATCAAATTAGCTAGCCTGAATTTAATTGTACATATAATTTTTTTGTCATACTATCTCTCTAAAAGTAGAGGTTAGAAAGTGGTGGATAGAGAGATAACTTGACATAATTGCCCTTTTGAATTTACAATTTCCTGCCACTCCCTTTTCCATTTTAATTGTTTATTATTTTTATTAAAATTCCTATATTAGCCTCTTATTCATAAAATAAGTTATATTATTTTTTAGGGTTAATTAAAAATCCTAAACGCTACTTAATTTTGCAATACTAGCCCAAAATTTAAAAAGTGGCACTAAAATGCTCGATGTTAAAACTCTGTTAATGATGCTGACATGACACACCACATCATATTAAATGTTTTGACGCCTTTTCAATTATTTTCCATATAATTATTTATAAATTAATAAATTTGGAAAAAGTAAAACCTTAACGATTCTTCATCCATTTATTCTCCTTCTCCTCTCTGTTAGTTTTTTGTTTTTTGTTTTCACTTTTCCCCACTGGTTTTCTGGGTAGCTCCGTCATGCCTCTAGCTTATTTGCTCTGTCTTAGATTTACATCATTATGGGGGATGTGCTTCCCCTTGTTGTTGTCTACTCCTTCATTGCCAAGAGTGACAGCAATGGTGGTAGGGTAAAGGCGGCAATAAAGACGTTGAGCTTGCATTGGAGGTAATCAACCAGCTAACGGGCTTCCTCGAGAGTAAGGGAGGAGATGTCTACATTGAGCTTCTTGATCTTCTCTGGTGCAAAGACAGTGGAGATTGGGTGGAGACGGTGACGACGGTGGTGAAACTAATTATATGATTTTTTTCCAAATTTATAAATTATAAAAATAATAATGTGAAAAATTTTTTGAACATGTGGAAGCCATGTGGTGAAATCATTAATTCGACGCAGTATGCCACATCAATACATTTTCTCGGGAGGGGAGGAGTAAAACGTGAGGGGCTTAGCCTAAGGGGCAACCCAAAGTAGACAATATCTATAGGCAGGTAGTCTGGGCTGTTACAAATGGTATTAAAGCTGGTTCCCAGATTGTTGTGCCAGCGAGGACGCTGGGCTTTAAAGGGGTGGATTGTGAGATCTCACATTGATTGGAGAGGAGAACAAAGTATGCCTTAGAAGGGTATAGGTACCTCTTCCCCATAGACACGTTTTCTTAAGTACAGGAAGAGCAAAATCGTGAGGGTCTTGGCCCGATGGGCAACTTAAAGCGGACAATATCTGTGGGCAGGTGGTCTGACCTGTTACAAATGGTATCAAAGTCAGTTCCCGACCTGTTGTGCCAGTAAGGACACTGGGCCCTAAAAGGGGGTAGATTGTGAGATCCCACATCGGTTGGAGAGGAGAACAAAGTACGTCTTATAAGGGTATGGATACCTCTCCCCCTACGACGCATTTTTCCAAGAGGGGGAAGAGTAAAATCGGAAGAGTTTGGTCCGAGGGGCAACCAAAAGTAGACAATATCTGTGGGTAGATGGTCTAGGCTGTTACAAATGGTATCAGAGCCGGTTCCCGACCCGTTGTACTAGTGAGGACACTGGGCCTTAAGAGGGGGTAGATTGTGAGATCCCACATCGGTTACAGAAGGGAACGAAGTATGCCTTATGAGGTATGAATATCTATCCCCTTAAAATATGTTTTCCCTAGAGGGGGAAGAGCAAAACCGTGAAAAGCTTGGCTCGAGGAGCAACCCAAAGCGGACAATATCTATGGATGGGTAGTCTGGGCTGTTACAAATGGTATCAGAGCTGGTTCCTGAACTGTTGTGCCAGGGAGGATGCTGGGCCCTAAGGTGGGTGGATTGTGAGATCCCACATCAGTTGGAGATGGGAACAAAGTATGCCTTATAAGGGTATGAATACCTCTTCCTTAAAGATGCTTTTTTTCGGGTGCAGGAAGAGCAAAACTATGAGAGCCTTGGCTCGATGGGTAACTCAAAGTGGAAAATATCTATGGGCAGGTGGTCTGGGTTGTTACACATCCCATTAAATCGGAAAGTGTCATATATCTCCAAAAAATTGGCAAGATGGGTGTTGGGATCTTCATTGGGCAACCCATAAAGCTATACACTACTCTGAAGAATGTTGAAGAGTGCCAACTTGATCTCGAAATTATTAGCTTGAATCATTAGCCTAGTAACTCCTTAAGGACTAAATCATAGCCTCATAAAGTCCATCAGTGTCCTTTCAACCCCTACTTGTTCTCCTTCTTCCACCATATTTCTTTTTATAATGTCTTGATGCTTCGCTCTTCTCAACTCTCATTTATGCCTTGTGATATCTAATAACTCTTCGTCACAAAATTTAGTAGTCCTTCGCATGTTCCTTGTGTTCATACACCTACAAAAATACAAGGAAAAGTATCAAAAACTCTTAAATCAAAGTAACCTAAACTAAACAAGATGTTAAACAATCAATCCCTAGTAATGGCACCAAAACCTTGTTGAATGCAAAACATACTACTAGTCTTACGCTCAAAACCGCAAGTATACGAGTCGTACTTGTAATTAAAAGCAGATATCGATTCCATGAGGATTGTACTTAGGCATCACTTAACTCAGGTTGTCCTTTGTTTAAGAAATCGTTTCAATTGAATTTAAAAAGATAAGTAGAATAAAGACAAATTAAAAGTAACAGGAAATAAAGCAACCCAAACCAAAATCGTAAACTAAGACTTGGAGAAAATAAAGATTAAAGATTAGAACTTGTCATTATCCCTATTTGCTCTCCTCTAATTAATTGATTCAATTTATACTTGATCCAAGATTTCCTAAAATTCTAGCTACCCTCTCTCAAAGTGTCACTAAATACCACTAGTTAATTAAATTATAATTAAATTTGGGATCTATCAATATGCAAAGCCTTTCCTAATCATTTAACTAGGTATGAAGCTATCCTATAGGCAGTGTGTTGATCTATTAAAATCTCTTTCTAATAAATTAATAACTTGTTATTTATAGGTCTATTGATTGTCAACTCTCATTGTATAATTAACAAAGATTACTAAGCTCACTCTCTCAATTTATTGGAAAGTTTAAGCACAATAAATAACAAAAACATGTATATCATTAAATCGATAATCAAAAGTTCACAAATAGTTCAAACAACAAATGCTAAAGATTTAATAGAACATAGTTGGAACTGATTAACTGAAACAGAAGATCTTAGTTTCTTCTCTCTTTTTTTTTTGACAGCAAACCAAACTCCTAAGTTCCATAATATCAATCAGTAAGCAACTGTTAATTGGTTTTTGGATCGATATTTTTCAGTTTTGATTTTTCTTTATCTGGAAGGGTGACAATAATTTGTTATATGCATACACCTCGGGATCGGGATTGATTGGCTGTCTGGTTATCAACTTAAATGTTTGAAATAGA
>JANKOE010000001.1:7904792-7928963 GCA_026284465.1 Erythroxylum citrifolium | reverse complement strand
AATAAACCCTACAAGGCAAGATGACTAAGTTTCATGTTATATGATCCGGAGTTGGGCTCCGGTAACGGGGTCCAACAAACATCACAGACATATTCTTATGCTAAATCATAACTGTTATCACCTCAATTAAACAGTCATGTTCAATTCCTAGTCCAACCTTTCAATGCCTCTTTACTTGTACTCCTTAAATCTTGTCATTTTCACCTATGTCTCTATTTCTTTCACAGTAAAATTAGGAAAGCCTTTTTCACATCCATATCAATTTAAATACATATCTACAACGGGATTTTGTCACCTTATTCGCTGACAAAACCACAAATATCGAATCTGTATGTAAGTTATAGGACTACGCCATGTTTCTTATTGCTAAATATTGACAAACTTTCCTTACCGTACACTCTATTAAGACACTATTCTTCTCACTAAGTCTATTGGCTCGAACTCTTAACAGTCGCTCTTGCGATTAACACATATCTGAAGGTTGCCCATGTAAGATCCTATTACTGGGCTCTGATACCACTCATGTTGGGCAACGGTTGATTCCGGAACCCAACTCTTGCTCTAATACCACTCATGTTGGGCACCATTTCTGGAACCCAACTCTTCATAATATCATCATACTTAACTTGAGCGTGTATATTACCTTGTAGGGTTATTTCCATAAACCCTTAATAGATATCATTCCATAAAGGTGGCGTGCTCACAAAAGGTTAACATCAAAACTAACTCAATCAAAACTTCTTCAATCTATCGTTACATTACTCAAGCAGCAGAGTTTGAAAACTTTATTTACATCTCAAAAGCTGCACCATTGGCTTATTACAAAAATACAAAATAGCAAAAGAAACAATTCCTTTAGGCTCTCAAACATTTGATCTTCTAGCTATAACCTGTGGATGGGACAAAGAGGGGGGTGAGCTTAACAGCTCGTAGGTAACAGTTTATAATAAAAAGATAAGCAAAAACCTTGAATCGTTTTACTTGTCTTAGAAAATATCCTATTGAATCATAAAAATGCTTACTTTTCAAAATTCTTGCCGTGCAGTCAAAATTCACAACTTACAAAACATGAATGCATCAACTTGACAATTCACAGATGCAAGGCACAACTAATGGCTCGAGGGTTCCACGAAATAGAATGAGGAAACTGAAGTTTACCCCATAAACAGAATGAGTCTATTTCGGAGCTCATATGCCACAAGCGGGCAGCTAGGAGAAGGCTCTTGTCGATGTGCACATGATGAACAGAATGGTTCCACTCTCGCCCAAACAGAAGCACATAAGCATGCTTGAAGTCATTTTATCAAATGCTCATACTTTCTCTTGATCACTTATACAAAATGCTATGATATTTTTCAAGGCATAACATAAAATGTTTCAATGCATTTCCATCTTTATTTCAAAATTCATCAAAAGTTCATATACCGAATCAAAACGATTTCTCAAATCATTCATAATAGTAGATGCAACACTTTTGATGCAATTGAAATAAGAAAACTTCTTTGATTTAATGAAAACAGTAATGGCTTACTGATTCTATTATAAACATATACCCACCTCGATTTCCTTGCTTAAAGACTTAACTTGGTCAAAATGCTTCTTCTCTTGCTCCTCTTGCCTCTCTTAACCCCTTTGTACAATAACAAAAATCCCACTCAACAGGGTTTTCAATTGAAAACCCCTCAAAGCACAATCACTAAAATTGGTTCCAAAATACTTAAACCCAAACACTATCTAAACTCCATAAACTAGAATCGTTTCAAAAATTTGAAAGTTTCAAAATAATCTTACTTCATTCTCCACCAAATGAAGGGATCCTTAACTCAAAAGAAAGCTCTTCTCTTCCTCTACCTTTTTCTCTTCTTGAACAACCTCAAAATCTCTCTTGAGGGCTAACATAATTGAAACCCTAGCTTGTTTCTCTTCTTTCTTTCTTTCTCTTCTTCTCTTCATATTTCTCTCTCTTCATGACACTCTCTTCTCATCCACACATTTTGTTTCTCTAGAATCTTCTCATTCACGTTTTCTCCTTTATTTATAAGCAAGACAATACTTCTTCTTCCAATTATGCCCTTAATGAGTCCAAAAAGTCCATTTTATCCTTCCTTATAGGCTTATGTTCTTTTAAACTTAAGTGTCTTGCCAAAAATACCCTTGAACATTCTGACATAATCATTCAATTTGGTTCAGTGATTCAAAAGTTATACTTCAAACATTTTTGGGCTCTTGTCCAAAACAGTATAGTATGCACAACTTCCATCAGGAATTTGAAAGTCTTAGAGACTGACTTAAAATTCACTTTCTTAAGTTAATTTGTAACTATATGTTTCTAGTTTACCATAAGTCAAAAATCATCTCATTTGGATCTCTACCGATCCCTAAATCATCAAAATACTGAAGTATGTTCAGTAGAATAATACCAGTTCATATTATTTAGGAGTACACACACTGTACTAGTCCCACATTTTTCACTCAATCTTTCTCATTTCATTTCAGATGGCTATGATTTTTGGTAGAGATGTAGACAATGTCTTTCAAATCCAATGGTTCAAGAATCAGATCATTTGGGTGTCTAGAGAAGAAGTTCTGATCAAAAGAATTCAATTTGCTTTTGTCCTCAATCATACTAAACCTGCTTCGAGGAAACAACCATAACTTTCTCTAGAAATTTCTGATTAAGGTGTTCTTTAGATGGTTCGAATGAGGACTTCAAGAGCTACAACTTTTATGAAGACCTCAAAGACAAATTCTATCTTCTGCATTTTCTTCCTTCTGACTTTTGCATCTTCTTACTTTTGCATCGTCTTACTTTGCATCGTCTTACTTTTGCATCATCATACTTTGTATCGTCTTACTTTTGCATGGTCTTACTTGCATCGTCTTACTTTTGCATCGTCTTACTTTGTATCGTCTTACTTTTGCATCGTCTTACTTTTGCGTTGTCTTACTTTGCATCGTCTTACTTTTGCATCGTCTTACTTTGCATCGTCTTACTTTTGCATCGTCTTACATTTGCTTCGTCTTACTTTGCATCGTCATACTTTTGCATCTTCTTACTTTGCATCGTCTTACTTTGCATCGTCTTATTTTTTTCACTCTCCAGAGCATCTCCACTTATAAAGATCATAACTTTTAACTCAAATGTCCAAAAATTCCATACTATATACGGTTGGAAAGATAAAAGAAATTCCTACAACTTTCTAGAAGACACATTCACCTAAATCAGCATAGATTAACCCAGAATTTCCCATGAATTCAAAACACGAATTTTACATTCCTCCACCAATGTACTGCACTCAGTTCTCAACTTCATGATAACTTTTGAGATTCTTAGATACAGAATTGAAATTCAATTTCTTCATAAGAAATGTAGCCATATGCTTCTAGTTTAATCCAAATTAAGAATCATCTCGTTTGGATAACTAGAGAAAAAGCTATGGCTAACAGACCGAAGCACACTCAGTGAACATTTTCCAGATCAACTCTTTATTTCAAAAATATTTCCTTAACACAACTCATACCAAGATCACCTTTTCTACTTCATTTTTTGCTTTCATTCCACTTCTAACTTTCACCTTAATTCTTCTCATTTCAAAATCTCTTATCCACCGAAAACACCATAGCAAATCCTGAATCTCTCCACATTTCTCATTCCTTTACTTTACTCTTGTCTATCATTTCTTGGTTCAAAAACTTTCATTTGTTTGTTTTTAACTCATGACTAATCACCAAAATTTCTCATTTAATAATTCTAATCTTCCAAGAAAAGTTCAGGATCTAATAATAGTGACAGATAGTAATTTGGATGAATGACTAGACATGGGACCTAGGCACATTGGGAGGCGACCAATGTTTTTGCAAAAATGGAAGACGGGAATGGAAGTAAATATGAATAATATACAGGTGTTCCTTTTATGGATTCAGTTCTAAAATTTGCCATTAGAGCTATAGACAGTAAAGGGTTTAAGCTTTATAGCGAGCTCCATAGGGAACCCTTTATATATGGATGCTCTATTTTCTAGTATTGAGAGGATTGCCTACGCAAAAATTTGTGTGGAGGCGAGTAGAAATGTTGTTTTGCCAGAAACACTATCCATTAGGAGGCTAGGACTAACAGGAGAGATGGAGAAGAATAACATCAAAGTTTCTTATCCGTGGAAGCCACATATAATATTACTAAGGAATGGAGACCTACTGGGAGGAAGTTCAATTCAAGCTGGCAAGAGGAGTTAGTTGAAGTTGATATAGGTTCTAACGAAAAAGACAAGGTTCCTGAAATGCCTCAGGAATCTATAATGGACCAATTGGTAAATGTGAATAGTCCTACTGTTACTAACACAAATGCAAACGTAGGGGAAGCTGTGGAAGGAAGTATAGGTACCCAAAATAATAACAATGAAGAAGGGATATACAGAATTCAGATGAAATAGGGGTAAAGGAAAATACTGGTGGTAAATAGGTAGAGTTTAATTAGCAGATTCTGGCATCAAATAGTGGAAGGATATTAGTGCAGGAAGAATTTGCAAAAAGAAAGGACAAGGGGGAATTGGGTCAGGCTGAGGTAGAAATGGGGGGTATTCCTGATACTTGAGTGCATATAGCAAAGCAGAATGATCAGAAAGATGAGAGTTTCTTACACTTAGCTATAACAGAAGGAAGTCTGCAAGAGGGATGGCTAAAAATAAAGGGGTTTCCTCTTAGATGACTATACTTGTATGGAATATAAAGGGTTGGAATGAGAAACTTTAGGGATCTGAAATAAAACTAAAGAGAAAGTCGTACATCTGGGGAATAACCAGAAAGTAATAGGGAGGAAGGCATAGCTCAACAATCAAGAGAGCAGGGTGAGGGGAGAGGTGATAAGAAAATCACGTAAAAAGAACACCATTATCATTTGTGTTTTTCTTTATTCGTTGTCTCGATAAAAAATTCAGTTCATTGTCCTGTTATATTCTTCAAAATTCCTCCTTTATACCATCTGCTTTGATTGGGGGCTTCCTTTTATCTTTGATCGTCTTCTTAGTCCTTTTCTTTTCTTTGTTTTCCCAATTGTTAAATATTTGAATTATAGAAAAAAAATTCGGTAAAAGCTAAATATTACCTAAATTGCTCTTACATACTTCAAATTATTTGTTGAAGTATGATAGAACATTAACGTTAATGGCCATAAAAATCTTTCTTTTTCTCATCAAAACTTGTGCTTTTCTTTGGTTTTTGTTTGGACCCTTTGGTGGTCCATGATGCTCGAGTATATTCCTTTTCTCATAAAACTTGTGCTTTTCTTTGGTTTTTGTTTGGACCCTTTGGTGGTCCATGATGGTAGAGATACTCATCCAAATGTTGTTTTCGACGAACCAGGAAGGGGTTATGAGAATTGGTGATTGTCAGTGGAAATGGTAGAGTCCAAGTGATGTTTGAGGCTGTTTGTAGGGTTCACATCTTCAATGCCTGCTTTTAGAGGCTTCCAGTCCTTGGAACCAATGTCTCATGCCACACCTTCAATAGGTATGAGTAGGCTGTGTGATGCAATGGTCCATTCATTGTCTTCTTGTGTGTGTCATGAGTCCATCCAAGGGAGCAAGACGACAAGTTAGGGAAGCCACTGAGAGATTAGGCGTTCAATATAGTCATATTTGCATCTCCAATGTTCCCACTTGGTGTTTCAGAGCTATAACGGACGTAAGTTTGAGCATGCTTTAAAGCATGGATCTAAAATGCTCTTCATGCGTTCCCACTAGGATGTTTTGTTGACAGTGTCGAGAGGGATGTGTGAATGAGTGAGTCACTGTACAGTGTGAAGGAAGATATGGAAGGAATATTTCCCTTAGAAGAATTAAATCATGTCATTGGCTTTTCTGGCAGTAAAAGTTCTTGTCTTCTTGCTGGTATCAGTGATGCCATACAATTTCGTAGGAGAGAAAGACAACAAAAAGATTGCACTAGAACGATTTCCAACAAAGATGCTGACTCAAATTTGATGAGTAACTTCACGATGACCTGCCGACAAAGGCTCACGAGGAGTTTACAAGTGAGGGTGCCATAGTTTCGGATCGATGTTTTGTTGGTTGTGCTTCTAGCTACGTAGTACATGAAGGGCTACTGTCCAAAAATTTCTTGGCCACTCCAAGAGCCTTGTTCCTTTGGCGTGAGTTATGAAAGAACACTGGAGAAGCATGTGCATAAACTTTGTTCAATATCAGCTACTTTGGCCAGGAAGTTGTAGTGATGCTTGAAAACTCCCAAAATGGTAATGCAAGAAACGAAGTGGATGCAGGAAGGCTACCTTCAAATATTGCGATAGGAATGGAAGAAGTGTCCCAAAATTAGAAAAATGTTGTTTTGCAAACTAAATGGAATTTCTGAAGCAAATGACGCTGTTTTGTCCAATATGGCTTTAGCATTGAATTATATTTCTTGATTGATTTCGTACAACCAATTTACGAGTTGTAATTTAATGAAGTAATTATTTAAAGACATTCTTTATCTTTTACATATTCAGATAAATATAATAAAGTCCACAATATAAATATGTATTGTAAATGGAATTACGGTGAGATCATAATTATAAGATTCATATTATATTTATACATTATCTATAAATTGTTACTTGTTATTTTTCTATTAAGACTGAACATTAATAAAATATAAACAGATTAGCACATATGTTATTTTTTATTAAGGAAATAGTCAATCTTATAGATTAAATAATAGAGATTCCTAAAGAAACGTGGAAGTGCTTGTTAGGAAGAAATTTCATTGAACTAACCACAGTTGAGAATCTCATTTAGAACATTACTTATATATCTATGAATATTCTCATTGTAATGATTGTATAAGTAATCGTTAGACTTAAATCACCAAAGTATCTCATATAAGGATTGCTTTGTTTTGATACTACTTATGATATATTCTAGTCAAGGGTAACTAAGTTGGAAGTTATTAAGATATAACATGAACCGTATAGAAATAGTTAAATGATCAATGTATGACTCATCGCTTTAAAGTTAATAGAAAAAATGTTTCATTATTTTTAGTTAGTATTGATTTGAAAAATCTTTGGCCAACCTGGAATAACAATTTGGAAAATAGTTTACAATTACTAATTTTATGCTTAGTTAACTACTCCTATATATTAGTCGACCATTGTGTCTGAAAGCATATGTCCAAAGAATTTTTAAGTAATTTTAAATATTAAACTCCTCTTCTTTAACCAAAACTTAATCAAAAAATATTTCAAAAGTTTCTCAAAAAGTATTTTAAAGATCAAGAAGGTTTCCTTTGAAATTAAAACTTTAGTTCCTCTTAATAAAAGAAAATGTTTATACACTAAGTTTAGAACATGATATGCTTATGCATGAAGAGCCCTAAAGTGTTAAAATAACTTGGTAAGAGATCCAAGAAAGATTACAAGTAAATTGTAGACTTATTGTTCCTTAACATGACTTGAATATATTTGGACTCCATAAATTGTTTCTTTTTTTTATACAAGGTAAATGGTATATTGCATCAAAAGTATATGTACATAGATCTTTGGGGTATACTCGATCTATTGTGTTATCCAAAAACCTACATCAATTACAACCACATCCCCATTACACCCAAAGTGAGGCCATAAATAAAGATACTCCCAATTCCCTGATACACCCGAAAAGAGGCTAGAAACAAAAATACATCAACCAAAACAAATTCCATATCCCCCATTACATCTAAAAAGCGGCTATAAGCAAATTACATCAAAATCCCTCATACAGCCGAAATGTGAAAATGTAATAAGATCCATAGGGTACAATCTATATAAGATTCTATACATAACTGTTTTAATTTTTAGAACTACATCTAAGCTCATGCCAGAAGCAAACTCTAGCTGTATAACATTCCTGGTGTTCCATATCATGTATATGGTACACATGAATGCAAGTCTAGCGGCTTTGCTTCTAAGACGTGCTTCAGTGTAGTCTTTCCACATCCATCTGATGGCACTAGCTAGAGTTAACATGGTACGACTCATTCCTAGCCATGCCTTGATTGCATGCCAAACTTCACCTATAAAAGAGCACTTAAAGAAAAGATATTCAACAGTTTCTAATTCAACATTACACAAGATACATTTTCGGTTTATCTCTAAGAAGAGGAGATTGTCTTTTGTAGGTAGTCCATTCCGGAGGCTAAGCCATGCTATGAAGGAGAATTTCGGAGGAATGTAATTCTTCCATATGAATGTCATCCACGGTCTTCTATTTTGTTTAACTCTCAATAGCTCATAAACTTTCTGTAGTGAAAGGAGTACATTTACACACAATTTTTGCATACCATTCTCCACTCCCTCATAGCCTCCCAATTTTTCCACCAATGTATCCCGAATTGAGGCTAGTTTTTTCAACAAAGGTGAGCCTCAACTATGTGGTCTACAATCCCAAATAGATGTATTCTTCAAATACACCTCATGAATCCATCTTACCCATTGCGAGTCTGCCTTAGCATGAATGTTCTACAGCACTTTGGCTAGTAATGCCAAATTCTATAGCTTGCAATTTTTTAACCCTAATCCCCCTTCCTCAATTGGAGCACAAATGTTTTCCCATGCAACTCTATAATGTCTACCACCCTAGAAAAACACTCTACAAATGGAGGTTATCTTCTCCAGGAATGTAGTTGGAATGGGGAAGGTTTGGCATAAAAAAGAGAGCAGCCCTTGAATAACAGTCTTGATAAGCTCAATTCTACTTGCATAAGATAGTGAATGACCAGACCATTTTATTAATGTAAGCCTCAACAAATTCAATAAGCACAGAATATTGAACCACCAAAACTTTCATTGGTTCTAGAGGGACACCCAAATATCTGATAGGAAAGTCACCTATTGGGTACTCCACCATTTGTAAGGTACTCTCCCTCTCATATCCTTGTACCCCTGCTAGGTATATGCTTGATTTTGACACATTTACCTTCAACCCTGCCACCTGATTCAATTTCTCCAACACTTCTACTAGAATGCCTATAGACATTGGATCTCCTCTTAAGAATAGCATAAGGTCATCCGTAAAAGCAAAATGTGTGATTCCAAGCAGTTTACACTTCAGGTGGAAGTGAAACCGAGGGCTCCTTTTCTACTTTTAAACAGCCTAGAGAGGTACTCCATACCAAGTAAGAATAAAGTGGGTGACATTGGATCACCTTGCCTCAAGCCCCTTCTACCTTTGAATATCTCATGCAATGATCCATTTATTGAAATCAAGTAGGAAGGCATTTAAACACATTCCATAATCCACCGAATAAACATTATTGGAAACCCCAAACCTTTCGTCATATCCTCAAGGAACTCCCATGCAATTGTGTCATAGGCTTTCGTAATATCAAGTTTGACCATACATCTCGGTGAGATCCTCTTCCTAGTATATCCCTTTACTAGTTCCTGTACTAAAAAGACAATGTCAAGCAAGTTTCTCCCCGACACAAAAGCTACTTGAGCTAGATCAACAAGTTTCCCCACAACCTTCACCATTCGCTCATTCAAAATCTTTGTGATCACCTTGTAAATGACATTTAGGCAAGCTATAAGTCAGTTACCCTACGTGTTGTTTTTGTTTTCAGAATCAGAGTGATAATTGTATGGTTAATCTGCTTCAACATTTGACCATTTGCAAAGAATTCCTTCACGACTGCAATTAAATCTAGTCCCACCTGATCCCATTGTTTTTTAAAGAAAGCAGTTGTATATCCATCCAGCCCTGGGACTTTGTCATCCCCTATGTCAAACAATACCCGCTTGATCTCATCATCCATGATCAGGGCAGTCAATGGTTCCTAAGTTTCCAAGCCCAATATCACACCATTTCTGACCACATCAAAGTCTAATCTTTCTCGGGTGGATGAAGTGCTAAGGAGTCCTTGATAATAACTTACAACACACTCAGCTACTTCTTCTATTGATGTTGTTTTTGCTCTATCCTCCTTTATGAGATGGGAAATTGCATTTTGCCTACCTCTTTTCCGAACCATCGTATGAAAATATTTGGTGCTTTTATTGGCTTCTATCAAGTGTTTGCATTTTGCTTTTTTGCTTGTAAAATTGCCTCTTTGCATCTTGCATGAACCCCGCCTGCCCTTCTAATATTCACCTCTTGTTGCAACTCTTCATCATCAGGTCTACTTAATGCAGCATTATATGCAGCTTAGAAATCCTCTTGAGCCTTCTTGACTTTGCTTAAGATGTGACCATAAACTTCGGAGTTCAAAACTTTCAGGGGGGTCATTAGAGCCTTCAATTTCGCAAACAAAATGTATTGTGCAGACCCCTTTACTTCCAAGTCCCAAGTATTGCCAATTATGTCCTGAAAGCTAGGATGATTGAGCCATATGTTGAAGAATTTAAAAGGTTTGTTACCTCGGAATTCCTGTTGTTTAAAGTCCACTATAATAGGGTAATAATCCGAGTCTACCATCATATGTTGGCAGTATATTGAACAATTCAACCCCAATGCTCCCTATGTAGGATTTATGAGAACCCTATCCAATTTTGCCCATAGATTGTTTTTATGCCATGTGAAGAACTCCCCTTTATATGGAACATCTTTTAATTCCAAAGTCATTCGGAAATCTTATATGTCTTTAAGCAAGTAGGCAGTAAGTGGTTGATGGCCTATTGTAGCACAAACATAATTGAAATCCCCCATTATTATCCATGGCATCAGGGGATCCGAACCCTAGTCTTTCAGATACTGCCATAACTCCCTTCTTTTTGTCACGCTGTACAACCTATTCATAAACGTCACCAGAAATTGCACCTAAGATGTTCGACATTTTACACTGCAGTGAACAAATTGTTCTCCAACCTCTAACACATGGCATTGATAAAAGGAAGAGTTCTAAGCAATAACAATTCATCCTCATATAATATAATCAAAATTATGACTATAGTCCCATCCTTGGAACTTATTTTTCATCATAATACCCAAACCATCTAAAGATAATTTTGTTTCGAGAAAGCAAGCCAATTTACAATTGTGTTGACGAATGAGGTTGACAGCACTATGTTGCCTCAAGACCTTGTTGAGACCTCGGATGTTACAACACAACATCTTCATTTTCTAATTTAGGAGGGTCTCTCCCCTCCTGGTCTCTTTATTCCTTCGACAGTACACTTTTCCTTCACTTCGCTATTTACCCCCACTTTGGTATTCACATTATCACCTTTAATCATTCCACTGTTGGATGACATCACAGCCTTACATGTGTTGCTATTTTTTATATTTTTGCACCTTCTACCATTCACTTCCACTGACAGGTCTTGGCTCCCTTCGGGTCTGTATAGGTTTAGGTCCCTTTGTTTCATTTTCTGCCTTACTGTTCAGAGAAGTTTCCTTTCTCCCTTCTGTCTGTGTTTGTTGTCCACTGTCTTGGTCTAGGTTTGTCATATTATTTGGCTCCAAGTGACCTCTCATTTGTTCAAGAATCTCTACTTCTATCCCCTACTTGGACTGATTCTTAGAGCCTCCATCCTCATTGACTTCACCTTTGTCCAGTGAGTTGCCATTTGTTATGCCTCCCACTGTTGTATTTTCCTTCGGCTGCTTCTTATTAATACTTCTAATGGCTTTACATTCAAAAGGGTTATGCCTAAATTGCTTGCAATGGCAGCAATAACTTGGGAAAGTCTCAAAGATCACCATTTGATTGTATCTACCACCTCCCGGCATCTTAACATCAAAACTAGTCACAGGCTTTTTTGATACATCCACTTTGACCAAGATTCTTGCATACCCGATTCTCTTTTTCTTACTTGTTATCTTGTCCGTGCAAATTGGCTTGCCAACTCTGGATCCTAGCTTGGACAAACCTTTTTCATTCCACAGCTCCAAGGGGACATTCAAAAATTGCAATCAAATTGGTACTTCCATGAAATCCTGGTAATTAAAAGCAAAACCTTAAGTGAGCTTTTTCAGCAGTTGGGTCTTCCCATATAGGACGTATGGCCCCCCTGCCAACACATTTAGCTGGTCTTCTTCTGCATCAAATTGGAAAACTATCCAACCTTGATCATGCGATAGTATCCAATAGTGCACTCCCCATTTTGTAATCAACCCTTCCAGTGCTTTCATTCCTGGGAATCTCCCCAAAAAGCATCCTACAAGGCAATAACCCCATTCTTGTTCAATTGGTATGATGTCCTCTTCCTCCATAGTAACTTCATCCTCAACCTGTAGATATTCCAGTTGCATCCCTTGTTTCAACTCTCTGTTATTTCTGAATAGACTAGCAAACGAAGCCTTGTTTTTTCCTTCTTCAGTTTCTACACAAACTAGAGTTTGCATTTTGTCGAACACCTTCTGTGCAGGCTCATCCTCTTCTGAACCAATAGAGTTTGTTGATTCTACACTCCCCACAATATCCTCACCAGTTGTGGATGCATCCTCATCCCCCAGCTCTTCACTACATAACACACTAGTACCCACATTGTTGTATTGTCCTTGTTGCCCCAGCTCTGTTTACACCCGAAGCTATGTTCATTACTCTCACCTTTACATTTCCCAGGGGCCTACCTTTCTGTGCTTCTCTTATCACGCCCTCCCTGTTTACTCCCAAGGCTAGGTGCAATCTGTCCCCTACTTTGTTCTTCGCATTAGCTAATTTCATCTAAGGGAGGTTTGACTCACTAACCTCTTGCTCTTCCTCCATGTCGTTTCCTTGATTTCCTATAGATTGCCTTCAAGGACTCCCTACTTGTAAACCCGTTACACAATCGGCTGTAATGTCTCTCCCTTTATGCTTTTTCTTTCCCATACCTTAGAACCGAGGAACCTGGTAGAGTATATAACCTTGAACTAGATCTTGAATGGTATCTCTTTCTTTTTCAACATGCTAAATTGACGCAGAATCGAGCCAAGGAGAAGAGAGTTGCTTGCTAAAAAGTGTGCGGTGCCTTGGAGAAAAATCGCCAAAGGTGAGAGCACTCACATCCGAACACTTGGAAACGACTCTTTTACTTGACTTGCAGTTTTATCTTGTCAATATGTGAGGGTAGTTTTGTGGATGATGTAAATTCTTATGACTCCATAAATTGTTTCTTGAATTCATCTTATGTTGCTTTATTTTAAGAAATCAAAGAATAAATCATTAAATCAAAATATGAATTGTAAGCTCCATTTGTTCAATAATCTCCTCCTTTTTTATAATAACAAAAACAGATTGTGGTATCAAAATTTCAATAATAAATTAATCATTAAAGCACATATAGTCTCTCAATATCAAAGTAACTTAAATATTTTACTTCTCCTTATTTCAAGGATCACAAAATAATTGCAAAGGCTAAACGATAAACTAGCTCTTATTCGTACAAATTTATAGTCAAAAAAAGTAAGAACACAAGTTTAGTTCAGTGAAATTAACCATTAATAATAAGTTTGATGCAACTGTACATCCAAAAAGAACCACTTAAAGTAAATACTACATCCAAATGAAATAAGTATAAGTCTTAAATACAATAAAATTAATAAGAAGTCAACAATTTCCCTAAATACAATAAACTCCCCTTGAACATATCTAATATAAGTAATATAAATATTGAAAACTTTTAAAAATAAAAAATAACTTAAAAAGTGTATAGATAAACAAAGTAAAACCAAATTTATAGTGGTTTAGCAAACAATCCTTGCTTATATCCACTATTCAAGACCCTTCTTAGAATTTCACTAATAATCTTCTTTAAATAAGATAAAGAGGAATCTTCTTATAATCAATTGTTTTTTAAGTTAAAAGAAATGGATTGAATAATCTACAAAATGAGTATTAAGGCCTAAGCTACAACAAAGCTATAAGGATGCTAGGAATATATCTAAACAAACAAGTTCTTAGTTAATTAAGAGCAATTATAAGAAGAATTCCTCATTCTAGACCCAAAAAATACAAGATCTAGAGAATCAAAAAAAGTTTATCCTAAGAAAGAGAATTTTGGACATGTTCAATTTTACTCAATAACAACACATATTAAGACTTATATATCAAACTAAAACTTTGTAATCTTTTGTAACTTAGCCTAGGGATATGTTTAATCTTTTTTCTTCCTCTGTTGATAGAATTTAGAATTTTATAGAAGAGATTTAATAGCTAACCATTTCCTTTAGTGCTATCATTTTCTACCCTTGAACTTAGAAATCTATCATTCTGGATTGCTGGCATCAGTGTAGTATGCTTTCACTATAAACTCCATATTTCTTAACTAGTTAGAAGTAGTTGAAGTGCTTATCTATCATTTTCCAATTCTCCATCTTCTTAACATGTTTGCTAATACTTGGTATATATTTATGCTTTTTTGGAGGAATTTTCTTATCGAATCAATTGTGAAAAGATAAAAGATCTCTTTTCCATGTTTTTATTGTTGACAATACTTGCTTGATATTTATACATTTTTGGAGGAATTTTCTTATCGAACCAATTGTGACAAGATAAAAACCTTTTTTGCCCATGTTTTTATTATTCAAGATTCTTTCATTTCTTTCTTTCTAGATACCATATACTCCATCACTAAATGATTTCTTCTTTTATTAAGAGCTATCTTTTAAGGGCCCAAAGAAAAGTTTATTCCTTATCATCATCAATGCAGTATTGATTGCAATTCTCTTATATTTAAACCTTATTCCTCTTGTAGAATCACATTTAAAGAGTGATCTCTTGATTTAGGATCCTTATTGCATAGTTTTTATATTTCATTAAGACTAAGAAAGCCTTTGATTCTATCAAGATTATTCAATAGTGAACCACATAATGAAAGATAATTAAGGAGGGATACGATTACTCTAAACCAGCTTCTTTTATTATATTCTAATAGTTGAAATTTTGAAAACTTAATAGTAATATTGATTTTAGTGTAGAAGAATGTCTATGCCATCTTAAGTTATCCTTTCACTATTTATTCAGGTCCTGACTTATCAAATTGTCTAAAATAATAAAGAATCCTTTATGTTTAATTTGCTACTCGTATCGATTTATGAGGTCACTAACCTTTACTCTAGTATTTAACGTATGCTTTAACAATGTAGGATTCATAAAGTAAATATAGATGGCCAATTTCAAAGTAGTTGTGAAACCAAATGCAAGTGTTTTTTGCAATTCCCTATTATGCACTTTAGCTACCACAAAATTGCCTACTCAACTTAAATATTTTTAATATAGTTTGAAAAGAGTATGATATTGATTTAATTTCCCAAAAGCTTTGTTTTTCCAAGTAATGAGAATGAATCCATTAAACCCATCATGTATCTTTATTTTTATATCTTCAAGATATAAAGAAAGCACTTGAGGACTAGTTAAAGGCTTGTGAGGAGATAATCTACGATTTGTTAGTGCTTAAACATGCCATATCTAAGCACGAATTAGGATTTTGATTAGAAAGCACTCTGGTGAAGATGAGAGAGTCCTAATTTTTCAAATGCAAACAAAGTGTTAAGAAGCTTAAAAACTTCGTATGGGATATAGAGAAATACTTTGCAGTAGTAAAGCTATCGAATTAGGTGAAGGTGTTGATCACGGTTGTACATAGTGGATGATGCAAAGGTATGGCAGAGCATGCTAGCCTCTAATGATATCAATGCAGGTATATCTTCCATTAACACTAAGGAGAAAATGAAGATCAAGCTAACAATTCCTCCCTAACAATACTTCATAACTCAGGAGGGAAGCTTTAAAGAAGTTGAAGCAAGATGGCTCAATGTAAGTGTATGTGAGGAAACTCACATCATTAATGTTAGACATGTATAACATATCTGAGAAAGACAAGTTGTCAATTTCATAAATGGCTTGCAAGTTTCGTAAAAAATGAAGGTTCAAAGGTAAAACATGACAGATCTCCTAAGCATGATAGTGGTTGCAAATGCCTTAATGGATATCTAAATGCCACCACCAATTCAAAAGAACAATGTGAACAAAAAGAATGGTGGGACACAAAATGTCTCAGAGAAAGGTAAGGAGAAGGTGTGTGAATCTTTTCACTACAAGTCTAATAAACAAACAAAAAAGGATATTGCTTATTTCATTTATGAAGAGCCACACTTAACTCAAAATGGAAGGTGGGTGAGAAGCAAATGACTTTCATAGTTGCGCAAGATTAAAGAAAGAGAGGTGAAGATTTAACGAAAAAAGTCTACCTCAATAACTACGCTATATTTGGTGTAATAAGCCATATGAAATAGTGTATGAATAAAAGTAAAGGCAAACCTGATGGAGTAGCAAACTGGCACATTAGAGATGTGCTAATGACTAAGGAGTCTTTAAGAGAACCACATTCAAAGGAGCCCACGGATTATTTCGACAAAGGCATCAAAATTTTCTGGTAGGGGTCATTGCTAGACCCATAACTCTAAAATGCGGAATCATGCAAATGTTAGTGAGCTTTGGGTGATAATTGGTACTTAGGTTAATAGAACAAAAAAAAACTTGCGAGTTGATAAGGAAAAGTGGTCATATTCAAAAAAAATTTAAGAGTAGGTGAGTGTTGGCATGCCTTGGTACATATAGACAAACAGCTTTGACGAGATGCAAGATTTAGATTCAAAACTAAAAGATGAAAGATGCAACTAACTCATGGTAATTCTAAGGGTGTACTAAGGCATTTAAATTTGATGAGGAGGTCATAAAGTCTGTAAACATGTAAGGTTTACTATACAATGACTCGAACTTTGGCTAAGTTAAGTCATGAAGCAACGTGATTGCACCATGGACGTGTTTGGATGGACTATGCATAAAGATGGCTCAGGATGGCTAAAAAGAAGGCTTATCAAGGCACTTAACATCACAATGAAATAACATGGCGACATATAGCAAGAACATGTAATTAGTAACCTAAAAAAGTGAAAGTACTACCTTAGAAAGTAAGAGGACTGCTTTAAATAGTGGAAAAGTGGGTTGAATGTTATGGCAATGAATATGAATCTTCTAAAAAGTCCTCCCATATGAAAAAGAAGAGTTAGTGGCATAAAGTGATCACTAACTTAGTAGAGTTACTGGAAAAAGTGACATCCCCCCTTACTTTAGTGGAGTTAATGGAAAAAGTGAGTAGTTTAGCTTACTTGGTCCCTAAGTTCTTGTAAGCATATATAAAGGCATCCTTTGTAGTTCATTTGGGTGAATAATTGGACATTTCAATCATTTAAAAGAGAGATGAGAGCTTTCGTAGAAAGTTCTTTATGAGCGCTTCAAAAAGGGAGTTCTTTTGAGCAGTGTTCCTATAGAGTGCTTTAAGTTAAAAGAAACTTGAGTTCCTTTGTATTGTATCTTTAAGATTTGATCAATAAAAGGTTGGTTATGCCATAACTCTCTTAATTGTCCCTTTTTATTGTTTCTACAAAATACTTGTGTTATAAGAGTATAGTGAAACACTTAAACACCAGTGACGTTAGGTCTTTAGAAGCAAATAGAATTGTTAGATAGAGATTACAAAGGCAAAGTTCAGTTGAGCTTTATGATTTAAGCTTAACTGTCACATGAAGACCTCGAAAAAATCATTCCAATTCTACCATGCTCATAAAAGTCCCTATGACACTAGCCTTAATAGGTTCAATGTGCTTTTTAATTAAAAAAACATATAATCTAATAGGTAATAAAGTTACAAAGGCTACTTTAGAATTTTTCACTAAGAAAAAATTGCTAAATAAAGTGAAGATTTTTTATTTGTTCTCATTTCTAAATCCCCTAAACCCTCCTCCTTGCAAGATTATAGGTCTATCTCTTAATATATTGTTCTTTATCAATTTATCTTAAAGCTACTGGAAATTAGATTGAGAATAATCCCTAAGCATATCATCAATCCCTCTCAAGGAGCTTTCATATAAGGAAGAAGTTTTGGTGAAAATATAATGATTGCCTAAAAATTATTTAAGAACTACCACAAAAAAAATCAATTAGGAGTTTCTATATAAAGATCGAGTTCCACAAGACTTTTGACTCCATAAGTTAAAAGTTCCTCTTTGATATTTTATAAGCATTTGGTTCTTCCTTACCAATTCACCAAATGGCTAAATTAATGCATTACAACAATTTCCTACAACATCTTGCTTAATGGGGAACTAACTTAAGTCTTTAAGAGAGCCTTTTGTCACCTTATCTCTTCACACTTTATATTGAAGTTCTAATAAGGCTTATAGCACATAATTAACCAAGACAGATTATTCAAGTATGACTAAAAGTACAAGAAGATGAGATTATTTAACCTACACAATTAGTGAAAACAATTATAAATTTTTTACTATTTTTAATGAAATATCAAGCCTCTCAATTCATTACAACAAAAGCAACTTATATGTATTAACTATTTATTTTGATTTAGCTAGCCAACTCTCCTCTATATCATAACGCAAACTTCTACTACCTTCATTTAAATACTTAGGTATCCCCCATTACTTTTAAAGGACTCACCTTTAAGAATTGTCTTCGTCTACTTGATTCTATAACCAAAAGAATAAGGCATTAAAAATAATTTCTTTTCCTTTATTGGTAAAATTTAATTTATCATTTTTGTGGTTAATAACTCTTACATATACCAATTCTCATATTTATTTCTCTTTTAAAACTTAGTAAAAAGCAACATAATAAGTTTTTAAAAACTTCCATTTGAAAGGTGGTTTTAACAATGATGTTGAAGTAAAGGTCAAATAGACTAATGTTATTGTACCTAAAGAGGAAGAGGGACTCAACATTACTTCCATTAGAGCCTCAAACAAAGTGTTATTTATTAAGAGAATTTGATAATTATTCACAAGAAAAGAATCTATATAAGTCGAATGCATGCATTTTTCATTTCTAAAATATTAAAACAAATATTATACTTCTTTCTTAAACTATCAATTAAATGCTGAAATTGAGAAGCACCATATGCAATGAAAGAAAATGGTGATTAAGAACGAAAGAGCACTTAGATTTTGGTTTAATAACTAGAATAGCATTGGCCCTCTTTATCTACTTCCTGATTTTAATAGTCTAAAACACACAATTCCAGTGTAGCCAAAGGTTAAGGAGATCATCTTGGTGGACGAGTGGTTGTGCAACAATACAAGCTTTACATCCATTACCTAATCCAAACATTAATGATACCACGATTTAGTTAAAGTATAACACTAGGAGCATCATAATCACAACGTGCATCTTGTTGTTCAAAATTCATGTGCAAAAAGTATCTTAGAGAAACATAATATGTTTTAACAAAAACCTTCTTAAAACATTCTTGACATTATGACTAACTATCAAAAATAGACTCATAACTATGTATATAATCAAAGTGAACCCCCTCCCATTAATTTAAGCTACAAACTATGCAATCAAAATTACAAAGCTTTGAAGTATATGTTCTTTAAATGACACTACTCATTTTCACTCTAGAAACAAATTATGAGCTTATGCAATTGCTATTGTCAAGAGTTTAACTAGATTCAGATAGTGGATTGCTCCAAAGGAGTTACTATAAAATCTTTAAACTTGCCTTTAGTTATCATGTATATATCCTTTAGAGAGAACGAAATGCAAAAATCTTTCAAAAAGCTTAAGGAAATGTGAACTTTATGTAAAACTCTTTCACAAAGCTGCAGGAAATTTAAACTTTATGTTTAAGCACAATCATTTGAATTAGATAAATCATTACACGTAATAGAATTTAAACAATTTGTTGTGACTAGAGAGCCCACTTTCATAGGAGATCTACATCATGAGCCTAGTGAGGGAGTATATTTGTGGGCCTTTCTACCACACTTCAACCTAAAACTTTAAGGCATTAGGTTTATGAGTCATTTCCACTTATATGCCCCTCACTAGTTACATCTCTTTCCAATGTAGGATTCCCACTCACACTTGAATTCCAACACAAGTAACGGAGAATACATGACAATTAGATGGAACCTCCCTTAATTTATTTAGAATTTTATCATTTCATCGCAATAAACAGTACTTGACAAATCTTACTTATCATTCAAGAGATTAGACGGCAAGCTCAATAAAAATTAGCATATTGTTAATTATTGATCTATTTCACGAATTTATTGTTAAGGAACGAGCCCGTTACATGACCTTTATGAGGGGATGATTTCCTAGATTATGATTTTGTTGTAATATTCATATATAAGACCTTATAAGAAAATTAAGGCCTTTTGTTGATGAGTTGTATGCTTTTAAGTAGGCTTTATACTGCCCTTAAGATTTTTAATCAATGCAATTTCTAAAAAAAGATTGAGTTAAGAGATTATTGTTTTTAGATATAACTTTTGATATACAAGTAGTCTTCCGAAGTCTCAAAATTTCTTAAGGCTCAAAGGACTGAATGATGTTCACTCTTCATTTAGTCTATGACACACAATGAAGGTCACGTTTAGAAAATAGTGGATTGCATTAGCTGTTAGCTGATAGCTGATTATATTAGCTGATTTGACCAACAGATAACATCAGTTGTTTATTAAAGATCTTTAGTAAAATTAGTTGTTTAGTATTAGTTGTTAATGTGTGAAATGACTTATGAGGGTATAATTTTTTTAAAAAAATTATAAAGGCATGAATATTATATTTCTTAGTATTTCGTTAAATATTCTCATAAGAATTTAGATTTTATGTAACAGCCCAGATCACCCGCTCACAGATATTGTCCGCTTTGGGTCTTGGCCTAGCCAAACCTAACCCTCACGGTTTTGCTTTTCCCGAGGCCTTCTCAGGAGATCACCCATCTTAGTACTACTCTCACCCAAGCACATTTAACCTCAGAGTTTTAATGGGATCCGGTGCATTAGGCCATAGAAAATACGTCTGTAAGGGAGAGGTATCCGTACCCTTATAAGGCGTACTTTGTTCTCCTCTCCAATCGATGTGGGATCTCACACTCTCCACCCCCTCAGGGCCCAGCCCTCTTTAGGATCCAACCTAGTTGACACAACGGTTCGAGTATCGGCTCTGATACCACCTGTAACAGCCCAGATCACCCACTCATAGATATTGTCCACTTTGGGCCTTGGCCCAGCCAAGCCCTCATGGTTTTGCTTTTCCCAAGGTCTTCCTAGGAGGTCACCCATCCTAGAACTACTCTCATCCAATCACATTTAACCTCAGAATTTTGATGGGATCCGGTGCATTAGGCCATAGAAAACGCGTCTATAAGGAAGAGGTATCCGTACCTTTATAAGACGTACTTCATTCCCCTCTCCAACCGATATGGGATCTCACATTTTATATATTTAATTTTACAAAAATTAAGTTTATAACTTTAATAATAATAATAATGATAATGATAGTGATAATAATAATAATAATAATAATAATAATAATAATAATAATAATAATAATCTAACGTTAAATTCTCTATTAATATGAATGATATAGCAAGCTACTTTATATTAATATTTTCATATAATATGTATAAATTTTATTATTTAATAAATTAAAAGTATCTATAATTATAATATGACACGGATATGATATATAGCATAATTCAAAAATTATAAAAGGAGAGTATAATTAGTTTTTTACCTATTAAAATTTGGTTGATCATCAAAAAAGTTCCTCTTATGGAGCTTTTAGAAATCAGCGTATTAGGGTTAAATAAACGTATCGATAGGTTTTTAAGATGGTCAAAAAGTTAACTTTTAGTCAATAAACTAAAAAACAGCTTATTAGCTATTTGCTAGACACCTCCGAATTGTTGGCATCAATTCCAAATTTCTTTCGTCATTAGATTTAACATAAGTTCCTTCTTGTCGAAGTTTTTCCATGTTTTCTATACTAAATTATCATTGTAGGTTTATGGTGAAATTATTTAAAAATAAGAGGGAAAAAGGTGAAGTTTACACTTTAAATAGACTCACCAAATTACATGACGTGGTACATTGATAGACTCGTGCGACCCCACTAATACTGTTATAAACAAAAAGTTGCGGATCCAAAAATCCCATTATTTTTAGTAAGAAGCACGACATGCCATAATTCTATATATTCGACAAGAAAAGTGTTTGAAGTGAAGTAAAGCAACTTGTTTAGGGGCACAAAGTGGTTGTTTCCATTTTCGTAATAGATGGATAAACGAGGGTGAGCATGAGATGACACACAGAAACGAGAAAAGAATAATTGATTCCCTTTTTTTGGTAACTTCCAAATGTAATTGTAATCACAGCTGATGATGTAATGTCTATTGTTCATTATATTTGTCTGATTCCTACTTCATCATAGTATTGCCTTGTGGCAATATTGGATAATTGTTAGTTAACTTTTTATCTATTTCTATTTGTTGCACAACACTTCCTCTGTGCCGATTTTATTTTTAAGTTTAATTTTCTATTTCTATATGTATATATATTTTATGGATAAACATGATTACGTACTAAATGGCAATATGATTTCTAACAAAATAAAATATGACTAGATAATAAGGTAGTCCACTTGATAAAGCTCATTCCCTATAAATAATTGATATAATATATATCCATATTATCTTCGTAGAATTGGATTTGGATTATCGTAATTGCTTATCTTTTGAAAATATAAAATGAAAAAAAGATATCAACTACTTCGGAGGAGAACTAATAGAAACACATGCTTCACGGCTCATATCATTTGTTTATGACTTTATGTTTAGCCTGATCTAAGACCGCACACGTCATACACCTATATATATATGTACATATGTATGTATGTAGCACGTCCATTACTTTCTTCTCGCTTGTTTTACACTTGACTAACAGCTTAGAAGAGCAGTTTTTACTAGCCTTATCTCCTTCAATCATGGGGTCACACTCCTCAACTTTTTGGGCCTCTATCATTGTCTTTTTGGTGAGTTTGGCACCACACTGCACCGTGTTAGCCATTTCTCATTGCCAATTCCCGGCAATCTTTAACTTTGGAGACTCAAACTCCGACACTGGTGGCTTGTCTGCTGCATTTGGCCAAGCCCCTCCACCTCATGGAGAATCTTACTTCCACGGACCCGCCGGACGATACTGTGACGGCCGCCTCATTGTTGACTTCATAGGTACATACTAACACATTCAAAGATGTGTCGTTGCCATAGTTTTTTCTCTTTTTCGCATGGTTTAATGGAATCCAAGTCCGCACGAACTAGCCTTTATTTTGGTGTTAAAAATCTGTCACAGACCATACCTCCTATGAAACATGGATGGTTTTGATAGTGAGTGTAGTCCAACTCACATTTTTTGCGTATACATTGATTCTGTAAGATCAATACTATAAAGTGATATCAGACATCAGAGTAAAGTATAGTGTCCAAAATCATTTACCTTATATTACTACTAGGAAAGCTTCGAAGGAATGTTGTATGCTTTCCATGGTATTTCTAAGTGTCCTCTGTCCTCAATCGGTGATTCAGACATGAAAAAGAAAAAAAGAATTACAGACGATCAGAGAAGAAGAAAGTGAGTGTCTGAGTGATGGGGTGAGATGGGGAAGGAGAAGAACACACTGGTTTGCACTTGCCCAATCATTCTGTTGATCATATGAAAAAAGAAACCAAAATTTTGTTGTCTTCTTAGGAATGACAGATTACATTATCTTGACAATAGCCAGTGACGCCTTGGTCGAATAAGCTTGTTTCAATGGAGCAACCTTTCACGGATTCTTCCATCCTTTTTCCAAAAGTTTCAATGAACAAAAGGGTCCACCACCGAAACTTTTTGTAGCTGATGTTGACAGACACCGCGGGGCCGCACGTTCAGTCTGCAATTTTTAACCTATTTGGTCAAAAGAAAAATCATCGGCTCATGCTTCTTCTCCATAACTAATTCAATATGGTTCATTATGTCCGATATACTAATTAAGGCTTGTTCAATGTGTTCTTAATTCTCAAGTCTTTCACATGGTCAAAAGTGAAGGGCTTAATTCCCCCCTGTTCTGAGTTGCACTGGAAATATAAAATGTCTTCCATATCATAGATTATGTCAACGTTACCTCAACTCCCCTGGAACTGATCTTGTATGCAAAATCTGAGCGCCTTAAATACTTTGGAATTTGGATTGTAAGTATCTAAATTCTTGCTTCTTTAACTACTAAACATATCACCTTCAGTATTCCTAAATGCTGCTAAGTTCTGACTTCTGATCATCCAACCATGCAAAGGCAATCATATCTGTTGAAATATGAAGTGGGAGTTTGTCCCACATCGGATAAAGAGAGGAATGAAGATTAATATATAAGCCTAAGGAG
>JANKOE010000001.1:7836373-7849120 GCA_026284465.1 Erythroxylum citrifolium | reverse complement strand
TCTTTGCCTTTTTAGATAATTTTGTTACTTAAAGCAATTTCTCATCTATTATATAAGTTGATTGGCTTGAGATTTATTTTTCAGTTTCTTATCGATCTACTTTTGCATCATTAATGTTGGTTAATGCTTGTTTGTAATTGTAAAGTATATAGTTAACCTACGAGCATGATTAGCTTCCTATTGTTATACTCGTATCTTAGTTTGGCTTTGCTAGTAATAGTGTTAGTTTAAATGGAAAAGGATCTCATTCAGGTTTTAGGATATAGTTTTAGAATGTTACCTTTATGGTTGGTGTATGCCATATTGGATATCTTTAACTTTTCGAATGTCTATTGATTTTGACTCAACTTTTATGGTTGATGAGCACCATGCATGTTTATTGCATCATTTACTAAAAGACTGTTGTTTACCCATATGAATTACTCAGTGCTCACCATTGTAAACATAATTGTAGAAAATCTACTAATTGTTTACACACAACTTTTCGTGCTACATTTTCAAAATATAATCATTAGATTCATATAAATTCCAACTTTAAATATTAAAAATTCATTTACTCCCTTAATAATTTATGTATTATGGAAGTTTGGTTGCACCAAAATGAGTGATATTCCAACTTTGAATAGAAAATCTAGGCCTTATTTCTATTATAGATGGCTTGCTTTTTAGTTTCTTTTCTAAGTTCTAAGCCTTTATATTGGATAAGGTTGCTTGTCATTTCAAACTATAAAGTTGTTTTATATCCATGATTGCAAAATTTTGCTTGGTAATGAAGGAGGAAATTTGATCTTAATGTGCATTTTGATGTAGTTCTTATGTCTACTTTTAAGGTTAGTTTTTAGTTATTGTGTTTGCTTATTTTCTCAGTTAAGGAAATAAAGACTATAAATTCGTCTATTAATATAGTCAATAAGATTAAAAACGACTTACATTATCATAAATGCGGATTAATAACACCTATGAGAAATTCTTAGACTAAGTTTAACCCAAAAAGGCGATTTTATGGATATGCTCAATTTAGGGTAAATTTTAAATAAAAATTTACTTTATTGAATTGGATCATATCATGGTTAGTTATTAAATTCTCTTTTACACATTATCTGAATAGAAAATAAAAATGTGATTACTTTGCGTGGCATGATGAAAAATTCACAAGAAGAAGTTTAAATGTCATAAATAAGCTTCGAGAGGTCAATGACAAACTAAAGAAATAAGAAGCCTGTTTATTATTGTGGAGACTGTTGATTTGTAGTTGGATCATTTTCATTGTCGCCATCAAGTGCTATTTAATAATTACTTATAAAAATGCATGTACTCCAGAATTGATATTATGATGTTTGTCTATGTTTGATCAACTCTAGACTCTACAACACTTTATGGTCAAATTATATGGGTAAATTTTAGATAGTGCTATATTCAAATATTTATCGTATTAATGAATGTGTATCATCTTATTTGAATCTTTTCAGCTTATTCCTTTTATTTTAGAATGCTAATTTGCTTTCACGTAAAATCAATGCTTCTGTAGTCAAATAATTCACATACAACATATATAAAAATCATATATGAAATTTTAGTAAATCTTAGGATGAATTCACAATTTTGAGAGTACGATATATATAAAAAGCAAAATTCGTATACACTCAAAGATGACTATGAAATTTTAATAAAACTGAACTGCAAACATAATTAATAATAAAAAAGAGAGTGTATATGAAAACCATAATTGATGATCCAAAATGATACCATATATAAAAATTGATATCAATAATATGCACATATACAACAATAGTTTTCTAGAATGTACACCATATTCAAGAGTAACTCTTTGTAATATACACCATATTCAATTGTAGTTATCCACAATGTGTACTATATACAAAAAATAGCTATCCACAATATGCAATATATACAAATAAAAATAGTTAGTATGTCCTTTTCTTTTGCTTATGTGATGGTTCTTATATCAATTGGTTACCTTAATTTTCTTAGACATTATTCATGTATTTTCTTGGAATATGTTCTTGCATTGTGATCATATTGCTTGCACGTTTTGTAAGACATCTGAAGTCCTTTTTGAGTAGCTTTATAAGGGACTTGGTGCTTTGCAAAATCTTTGGTCCTTCCTTTTTTGGGTCTTCTTGACATTCTCTTATATTATTATGGAAGGATTTCATAATCATAATTTTTACTCAGGTCTGGACACAAGTCTTCACTAAGAATTAGAAAATTTTGACTTGCATAAACACATTCAAAATTTTCTTTGTTATAAAGAACTCCATATTTTCTTTTGGTTTGTCACCATTATGTCTAATTGTAGTATAAGCATATTGACAAGGAATTTCATTCAATGTTATTAAAAATTTGTATGCTCCACTTCAAATAGTCTCCCACCACTAAATTATGGCATCTAATTGTTGGCAAGCTGTTTATACTTCTTTAAGGTTTTCTGAATCTTAGGACAAGTGAATATATTAGAACTCTCCATCCCCTTCGTTTCTTTATTAAATCACTTCATCATTGATCTTTTAATCATCTCAAGGATCGTGATATTTGGCTTGCCCCTAGCCTCCTTGATGTAAGTGTTAAAGCTTTCATAAGAGTTGTTCAATAACATGTCACATTTGAGTTCAACACTATGATTATAATTACACCACTTGTTGGTTAGTATTTTATCCAACTAATCATAGATCAATTTGTCATTACCATCTAATTGTTTCATGTATACGTTGAAAGTAAAAACTCAAAGGTAATTGCTTCATAACTTTAACAATCATATATATTCATATTCATTGAAAGAATATGATTTAGGCATATTCTACACTAAATTCTTCATAACTTTTGTTGTCTTAAATTTGGTTTGAAGGTTTTCATAGATATGTCTAACATAATATCTATGTTTGAAGCTAGCCATTTTAACCTTAAAGACATGCTCCAAACCTTATTACAAAGAAACCACATGAAATGTTAATATACTACAAATGAATGTATATAACTATAAAAATTTGTTTATAAAATGAAATAAAGGACCAATAACACAATTTTACTTCTCTTAATTAGAAAAGAAAACCCGATTATGATCCTTGTAGTGTTTAATATCTTCTTGTAAACATTCAAAAAACTATTTCCACAACAATTGATTCTCAAATCTAACTATAATCTATATGAATTTTGGCAAGACACTTAAGCATAAAAAACATAAGGCATAAATAGAAGGGAAAATTGGGCAATTCTCAATCATTTAGGGCATAATTAGAAGAAGAAGTGTTATCTTTCTTTTAAATGAAGAAGAAAACGTGAATTGAGGGAGAGAGGGAGAGGATAACGAAAATGAGAAAGAAAGAGAAAGATGGTTTGGTGGTTTGAGAGAAAAGAAGAGAGTTGAGCTAGGGTTTAACTTTTCTTAGTCTTCAAAAGGGATTTTGGAGTTGTTCAAGAAAGGAAAAAGGTAGAGGAAGAAAAAAGCTTCCCTTTGAGTCAAAGATCCCTTCATTTGGTTAAGAATAAAGGTAAGATCATTTTGAATCCTTTGGATTTTTGGAAGGATTTTAGTTCATGGAGTTTAGAAAATGCTTGGGTTTTAGTATTCTATAATCAATTTCAGTGATTTTGCATTGTGGGATTTTCCATTGTATTCCTATTGAATGAGAATTGGTTTGTTTTAGGGAACCAAGAGAATCCTACCCAAGAGCAAAAGGAAAGACAACCTTAACTTGAATTTTTGCAAGCAAATTAGGTGGGTAATATATTTACGGTTATTGTGTGAATGGGCATTTTGCCTATGTGTGTGTATATGCTAGAATTGCTAAATTGTGAATTTCTATGTGTGTTTTATGTCATGCCTTGAAGGATGTATGACATTTTGATATAATTGAGTTGTGACTTTGATCGTGTTATGCCTTGAAATATGTCACAACATTTTGTATAAATGAAAGAAAGGAAAGAGCATGAAAAGTATGATGAAATGATTTGAGCATTTGATAAAATAATTTTAAGCATGATTATGTGCTTCTGTTTGGGCGAGAGTGGAACCATTCTGTTCGTTACGTGCACGTTGACAAGAGCCTTCTCCCGGCTGCTCACTTGTGGCATATGAGCTCTGAAAATGGACTCATTCTATTCATAGTGCAAACTTTGGTTTCTCCATTTTGTTTCCATAGAACCCTCGAGCCATTTGTTTATGCATTGCATCATTGAAATGTCAAGTACAATGCATATTTGAGTGTTATGTTTTGATGGATGAATCTTCATGATATGTTCTATGTAATGACTTTTGAACTATGAATTTTGAGCTAGAATTGTGGATAATCGAATTGCTAAATTACATGATATATATATATATATATGTACATATATATGTACACACACACTCATACACACACATATATATATATGTATATATATACACTTTGATGTATGTATAAATATATGCTTAAATTGTATGGCTCGTTGCCAATGGCTATAAATATATAAGCCACTGAGCTTCGCAGCTCACCCCATTACCTTCCACTCCGCAGGTGAAGAAAAAACAGAACAACATTGATCCTTGCAAAGTTTGGCAAACACCAAGAATAAAGACATTTGTAATTAAGTTAGTTTAGAAACTTTTGGTATTTAAAAATCGTATTGAGCATAAGCATTCACTTTTGTATCTTGTAATAAGCTAAAGGGGTGATTTTTTTGAAATGTAAAGATATTATGAAAACAAACATTTTGTTTTGTAATGGGCCCAAGTGATTACTGAAACTCTGATGTGTTCAATATGGTTCACATCTTTTGTGATTGAAATTGTTTTCAAAAAATCGGGCCGTTTTGATTATCGATTTTCCGTATATACGTTTATTGTTTAAGAAAATTTGCAATGAGATTCGACCGTTTACTGACTCCAAATGTTGGGTTCCAAAAGCAGGGTCCAACAAATTTAATGTTATTTATGAATTTATAAAATACAGAAGTTAGTTAAAAAAAATCATAACTTCTTCAATACAATATTATAAATTTTGTAAAAAAAAATAAATGGCATATCCTATATATTCATTTGTATACATTTATTCGCAACACAAGGATCAAGTTGAAGACTATAACTTTGGTCGATAATGGTTGTTTTGATATTCAAACATTGAAAATTTCTTTTCATTTATAAATAACCATAATAATATATTAACCATCCAAAATTTGGTACTTAAATATATCAATCACTTATAGGATTGTTCATAAATATCAAGTTAGTATAAGTGGTTAAAGTGAAGCCTACAACTAGTTCACAATTTAGAAAGAAATGGATTTTCACAATTTAGAGAAGAAAGAGATGGTAGTTTACAATTATTTACATATACATCACTACTTTCATATATTATCTATTTCAAATATTAATAACAACCCACATGTATATATTGCCAAATCATATAAAAGATTTTACATGTTGAATAAATATAATGGAGTGGTTATTCATATTTCTAATACTCTCTTCGTTTTCATTGAAATAAGTATCTAAATTTCACTCCTCATGCATCATCACACGCAATTAAAAACATTAAACATGTAATTTTATATATCATCAAACTAGAGATGGCACCGGGTAGGGCCAGGTTTGGGCCGCACCTAACCCGACTCGGCCTAACCCGCGGGCTGCGTCACCTATGGCCTAGCCCGTCTACACTTTTTTTTAAATTGGCAAAACAACCTTGACTTCGGACCACGAGCTGGGACAACCTCGACTGGTGGCTCATGATCTGACCAGCCCGAGCTCGGCCAAGAATGCTACCCTTTTTTTCCAATCTATGTCTAACTTGACTATCTATAACTTAATGTCACCTGATATACCTCATATTACTTGGAATTAGTTTATGGCTGTGCACATCTTCACACTTTATTATATTTCAAACACTTCATCCAATCGACAATAGACCTGAGCATTTCACCCGAGGTCTTCCACTACCTATCCTTATAGGATCTTGTACACTTTTGGTACAAACAAAAAATTATTTCCAAACTTTCAAATTCCATTCCAACTTCAAGTACCACCTTACTGTTAATGGCTTCCACCTCACTACGTGGCGTAATCGCATCTAAACAACTCATCTTGTTCTTCATGTTATTACTCATCTCCTCTACAATTTTGCATTACATTATAGATATTACAATATTATTTAGAAAATAACATTGCATTATACAAAATATATATTGTATGACATAAATTAATATGTTAAATAGTCACAAATACATATACTAATATATAGTATACACTAAATGTACATGTGTCAAAATAATTCAATGCTCAAACTTGGGTGATCTTCTTCTTTGTTTATCTTTTCAAACCCTTCTTTACTTCCCAGCTTTCACTCTAAACAAACACCAACCATGTTCAAATCTTGCTAATTAGAAACTTTGTTTCACATTTTATATATATTTTACAATAAAAGCATGTAAACCTTTACTTCTCATTTCTCATTGCAACATTACCCCTTCAAACTCTCATAAATTTATAGGATTAATTACAAAAAAATTTCAATTTTTGCTCAATTTTGCAATTATACCCAAACTTTAAAAAGTGACAATAAAATGCTCAAACTTTCAATTTTTTTCAATTATATCATGATGTTAGTGTCTATGTTAAGTTTGTTGGCGTAGCTTATCATGTGTTTCGAAACCCTAACTATTAATACATGTCAACCAAAATTAACACAACAAATGAAGATTAATGAAACGAAGTCGTTGTTAAAAATGGAATCCTTAAATCAATTTACGTAGCCTCAACCCTTCGTTATATCCTCACCCTTTGTTTTTTGTTTGTTCTTTCGACATCCCAAACTACTCTCGCATCACAGCGTACCGCACCAGCATGCTCTTTAAAAATCAAAAGAGGAGGGCATCGGGAGAGCAAACTGAAAACAACAAAAATTGAAATCAAATCATGAGGTCGTCGAGATTGCGTAATCTAATTTAGGTTATTTTTAAACAACGATGTCATTTTAATTATGTAATTAAAGGATGTCGTTTCATTAATCTTCATTTGTTGTATTAATTTTGGTTACGCGTATTAATAGTTAGAGTTTTTTAAATACGTGGCAAGCCACGTTAATAAACTTAACGAAAATACTAACGCCGAGCTAGAATTGAAAAAAATTGAAAATTTGAGCATTTTATTGTTACTTTTTGAAACTCGAGTTAGAATTGTAAAATTGAGTAAAGTTTGTGATTTTTTTCAATTAACCCTAAATTTATATGAAGTTTTGAAAAACTTGACAAGGCAGTGTACTCCAACCACAATACTCCAAATAAAAAATGGTTGCTTGATACCACAAATAGCAAGAAAATAGTCAATAGACAACCTTAAAAAATGGTTGCTTGATAAAACAAACGGTGAAATTGATGTTTGATAGTACACGTGTGTTTGTTTAATAAATAGCACAAAATATTAACTAATAAGAGAGAACAATGGCAAAATACATTAAAAAAAATCTTGTTTGATACCATGTACACTTCCGTGTTTGTTTAATAAACAACAAAATAATAATAACAAATAAGAGAGAACAAGGGTCAAGTACACAAGGAAAGAAAATTACAAAAATGGACTTTTGTTTCAGTCTTTGACGCAATTCAACAAAATGACGAATGTGTTAGGTGAAAAGAAAAGAGAAAAATGTTCTTTTCTTTATTAACAAACTGAATTTTTTTAATTAAATGATACATTTATTCTTACCATATCAATTACAATTTTGTCCATTACTTATTATTAATCACCAAAATTACTTATATATTTTTTATTAATTTTTAATCCTACTTATGAGGTGATGGTCACATATTGTACATTCAATCCTCTGCTTTAATTATTCTAATCTAATCATATTTTATTATATATTTATATAAAATTTACATAAATAGTAGAAATTTAATGAAACATAATCGAAAGAATATATATATTATCAGACACTGCCACAAAGGAGATTCCATTAATTACGTTTCGTTTGTTTTTTACTGTCCGAGTGATTTGACACAGTGCAATCAAATCACCAAACCGGAGCAGAATCTGGAACTGTCTTCATTGATTTTGATCTCTCCGTCACAGGTGTCTGCTTTATCTGCAAGCTCATTGATTTTAATTTATGTCAAAGACGTATCTAAATGATCGATGTCAAAAACAATCCAAGAGTCACCGAAACAAAAAACTTGCGGAATCTAAAAGGCTCACTGTAGCAAAAGGGTTAACCCGTTGCTTTGATTAAGCTATGATTACTATGGATCCTGATAATCCCAATTTCAGAATTGCCAAGTCAACCCCGATATATGGGAGTCTTAATGCGTGGCAGTTGGCAGACAGATTGCTATGTTTCATTTGAATGTTAGATATAAACTGGTATAGTGTGGAAACCAAACCTTCTTCGTTGAGAGGATTGACTTATAGGTAGTTATATAATTGCAACTGTTGGGGGAGAAGCTGTCTCTGGGAAGAAAAAAAGGGAGGAGGGTTGCTTCAATTTGTGTGATTACCATGGTTGATCCACCATGGATGAGCCTTTTCTCTCCTCCAAGCCAACACATGAAGAGCCTAGCAGACCATCACCCAGAAAGGGGCGTCAATCAGCTGCGCATCTCATCAACAATGACACCGTTATTCCAATCATCAGAACACCAAGTACAGCTTCATATGTGAATCTCATTGCCAATTTGAGCAAGGGCAGATGCAGAATCACCCATCGTTCGCTGTCTGCACCATCGGTATTCACTGAAGCCAGGGAGTCCTTCAGTGATTCTTTTGACCCCAGACCACCCCGGAAATCAGTCCCTCTGATTGTGAAACAAGCGCTAATTGGTGTAGCCTTGTATCTTGTCACTGTCGTTATAATTTTCCTTGCTACTGGAAGCTTTAAGGGCAAGACCACCTACAAGCCTGTTGACGCCGTGTACTATACTGTGGTTACACTTTGCACCATCGGCTATGGTGATATTGTTCCAGACTCCACGTTCACCAAGCTCTTTACTTGTGCTTTCATATTGGTTGGTTTCGGTTTCATTGACATCCTGCTTAATGGCCTAGTCACATACATCTGCGACAGGCAAGAGGCCATTTTGTTGAGCACTGTGGATGAGAATAGGTTCAATACGATGGTTCGAGCTTATATGATTGATAAAGCTAAAGGAAGAATGAGAATTAGAATCAAAGTGGCGTTGGCTTTGGCAGTAGTAATCGGATGCATAGCCATAGGAACAATTTCAGTGCACTTCCTTGAGACACTGAGCTGGGTTGATAGCTTTTATCTTTCTGTTACCTCTGTCACAACTGTTGGCTATGGAGATTATGCTTTCACCACTGTAACTGGAAGATGTTTCGCAATTGTTTGGCTATTAGTAAGTACATTGGCAGTTGCCAGGGCTTTCCTGTATCTTGCCGAGCTTAGGATAGAGAAAAGGAACCGTAGGATTGCTAAATGGGTTCTCCAAAGAAAAGTCACCATGGGTGATTTGATAGCAGCGGACCTGGATCATGATGGGTCAATCAGGTAACATTCGTGATTCTAGTTTTCTATCAGATATAGACACTATAAGTTTGATTGATCATCTATTAGTTTTAATGACCAGAGTGCTAGGATCGAATAAACAAAGATTCACTAAGATTAGAAATGAATATGCAATTAACAAAAGCAGTTTCCCAGATCTAGTGACATGTGAGGTTATATCTTTTAGGTTAAGCCACTAACTGAAACAAACAGAGCAAAACAAGTTGGAGTTAATCCAGAGAAGACACCTGTGCCATAACCACATTTGTTCTACAGGATCCCAAAAAAAAACCACATTTTTTCGCTTTTTTTTTAAAAAAGTAAAAAGATTTTCGAAATTTGGTTGGTGTGACTTTTTAATTTATTTATCTTCTTTGATTATTTTCTTCCTTCACTTTTGCTGTTGCTATTTATTTCCTAGTGTTGCTATTAGTATAGATTATTTGATGCAAGTTTTAAATTGCTTTAATAGTTCATCCTTGTAGCTTATTACTAGTCTATCCTTTTTATCTGAATTTTTGAGTTCCACTCCATTGTTACTTTTCTCAGCTTGTGTTAGGTTTTTAGGATGGTAGTGATGACAATGAATTTAGATGATAGAGAAATGTTAATCCTTCGGTAAGTTTTATGTCTAAGAAAAGAGATGTTAATGAATTGCGGATAAGTTTCTGAAAAATCGAGACTCTTACAAAGAAGTCATAATTAGTGAAGATTTTAGATAAATATAAAATTCATTTAGTATGCATTTTAGAGACAAAATGGATGAAGGTTAAATCGAAAGAGATAAATGGGTTCAAACTTTAGTATTCAGAGTGTTCGAGGAAAAGAAATGGTCCAGGGATCTTGGTTGTAAAGGAACTCATACATAATGTTGTACGGATAAAGACGACTAGTGATAAAATTTTGTCCTTAGATATTGTTTTCAATGTGGTGTGTGCTTATACACAACAAGTAGGGTTACAAGAACAACTTAAGTGTTAATTCTGGGAAGAACTAGATGAGACGATTCAACAAATTCTCTCTAACGAGAAAATTATTATAGGAGAGACTTTAATGGCCATATATGGGCAATCGAGGAAGGGTATTCATAGGCTCATATGACTTTTAGGTACGGAGATAGGAGTGACAGTAGGATTGCTTTGTTAGACTTTACAGTAGCGTTTGATTTGATATTAGCCAACTCTTTTTTTTTGGAAAAAAAAAGAGGAGCACTAAGTGACTTTTAAGAATAGAACCCTGAAGACTTAAATTGACTACTTCTTTATAAAGCGAAGCGATCGAGCTAGTTGCAAAGATTGCAATGTGATACCTGTCAACATCATAAATTGTTAATTATAGATCTTATAATCAAGGGTTAGAGAAAGAAGAGAAGACCTCGAAGGTATAATAGAGTTAGATGGTATAATCTAAAAGGGGATATTGTAAAACGACTTAGGGATAGAGTAATGTCTGGAGAAAAATGGAAACTAGAAGGAGAAACTAACCATATATGGAAGGGAGTAGCAATTAAAAGCAGCTAAAGAGATCTTGGGAGTTTCTAAAGGGCATAAGGATAGTAAAATGGAGTCTTGATGGTCTAATGAAAATGTACAAAAAAGGCAAAGATCAAGAAAGTTACCTATAAAGCTTTATTAGATAGCAACACTGATACAGAGAAGGTAATTAATAGTGAAAGTTACAAACTGGCAAAAATAAGGCAAAAAAAATGTCTCAGAAGTTAAAAATAGAGCTTATGAGAGATTATATTAACGATTGGAAACTAAAGACGAAGAAAGGAATATTTATAAGTTGGTGAGAGTTAGGGAATATGTAACACCCCACTCTCGCAAGCACGTACTAGACATCCTTAGTGATATCCGAATACGTACCCTATAAGGGTGACATGCGAGAGCAATCACGACATTTATTTAGTCATGGCATCATCATTTAAAGCGTAAATATCACAATATTTAAAAATCCAAAATTCCTTATTTCATTTCATAAAAACCAAATATACATTGTAGCGTTACAAAACATCCATATATGTACATTATCAAGACTAATTACAAAACACGCTACATACATGAGGAATTATACAAAAATTTCTAACTAGATCCTTCAATCTTAGCTGACCGACCTTTGAGCCATTTCTTCTATCCAAAAGTACAAGAACTATGCTTCTTGTAGAGATGCTCTATCACTAGTGTCATCTCTCGGTCCTAAAATGTCGACGTTGCAATTTTGGTGAGTTTTGCGAACTCATTGAGGTAACCATCCTCGATGGTTCACTCAATTCATATAACACATCAACACATATAAACACATAATTCACATCATCTTATTTATCCTCATGTGGCATCACATTACACTTTGTTCACAATTTTCACGTTCTCATTCAAATACCAGTCAACAATACATTTCAATCATTCATGCATACGTATTAAATGTATATGCAATGTTCATGAGACTCATTTACGATTATTACGTTGTTGTGACCGAGTGCTCACAACTGTCCCATATCTATTGTGGATATTGGGCTCATTGATAACTATCCCTTATTCGTTGGAGATACAAGGCTTATTATACATAGCGAGCCTTTGGCTCTTAATCACATTCTGAACTTTAAGCTCATTTTCGGTAGCTACTCAGGTCACAATTACCATTATCTGATCATGCATTTGAAATGCCTCATATAAATTCAGTCAATCAAAAGTGTTCAACATTATGCGGTAATATTCACTATCTCATTCTCATTCACATTTATCATCAGACCTTGGTACGACATCCAACAGTTATGTGGAGTACACTTATTTATGTCAGATTCACATACGAGGAGTACTTCTAATATCTCATTCTTGCATCAAACGCCTTAGACATTCAAGGTTCGAAATCAACACAATCACATTAACAATTTAATTCAATACAACATTTAAGACAAACTATTTATTAAGAGAGACTATCTAGGTCACTCACAGGTTGCTCCAGAAAGTTATTACCTCGAAGTCCCAGCAACATCTGGATGTGGTCGCTCAAATCGTTCTTCTAAATCATGCAATACATACACATTTATACACATCACAAATTTGCACAATTATATAGGTACTCATTTATGCACACGCATATATATATGGATTATGTACAATGCATGATCAATGAAAATCTCGGGTATATTTCCATTATTCTCATCACATGATCATTCAAATATCAAAACTCACATAAGTCTAATTTGAACTTAGGTTTACACCTCAATAAAACAAATTGAGTCTAAGTT
>JANKOE010000001.1:7777751-7791470 GCA_026284465.1 Erythroxylum citrifolium | reverse complement strand
ATTTCAATCTATGAAAAGTAGGCGAGGATCATTGTAATTTTAGCTATTTTATATTATTAATAAAACTTTGTTTTTTTATTTAATTTTGACATAAAAATTTTTGTGAAATTTATATTTTATTTGGGCCCCCCATATCTCCGTCCTTGGCTTCGTCACTGCTCCTCACCCACCTTTCATCTTTGGCATTCATGAGCAAAGTCTGACCCTTCACAAATGAAACAAGCAATATCTCATTTTGATTGTTTCTTAGACTTACTTTGAGAAGATTAACCTACCTTCTCCTTGCCTTTCTCCGAGCCATTCTGTGTCTCACCAGTCTTTTTGCCCTCGTAGCTAGTTTGAATCGGTGGTGGCATTTGAAGATCCACCAAGGTATTCGTATCCGTCATTACGGTTGGAAGGTCTTTCACATTCTACCTTCAAAGCTCCATTTGTACCCAACCCTAAAAGCTGCTTATGAAGTTGAACAACTTATCCTCCTCCGAAAACATTAAGGATATTCCCGCACCGAGTCATCTTGCTTCGACCTCTTCAAAGCTTCCCTCACGAGCCATAAAGTGTTATTATGGTGATATGTTAGCTCCTTCATCTTCTCCCAAGTATCGATGGGAGCTCTAGCCGTACTAATTTCTTTGGAGGTTCTCGTTCTCCATCATAACTTTACATCCTCCTTTAAATACATCATCATGATCAACACCTTCTTCGAATCAGCCACCTTTACCACTGTAAAATACTGCTCCATGTCCCACAATAAATTTTTGAGTTCCTTGGTACTCCACTTGCAGTCAAAAACTTGTGATTGTCGCACCTTCACCAAAGTACTTTCAACACTTACAACATCTTGCGTTGCAATGGCACTCCTTAGGATCATGATCTCAAATCTGGAGTCCTCTTATGCCTTCATCAACTTTGCTATTTGATGTTCCAACTATTGGATTCATGCCTCCAACATCTCAAATTGAGTATTGTAAAACGTCACCTCTTCCTTCCCTTGAGGAATCGGACCAATTATTGCCTCCAATCGGTTGACATGCTCTATCAAATTACTGCCTCCCACCAATCAAAACTTGGCTCTGATACGAGTTGTTACAAAGGTTTTCCTTCAAGCGCCAACTTATCTACTATTTGCGTCAATCTCTTTGCACAATAATCTCATTTAGGTTTATTAAAGTAAGATTCAGCCTTTTCTCATGGCCGTTGACTAACCTACTTGTTCTTGGACACCTCACGACCCTCACAATATTTTACTCTCACACCTTTGCAAGAAAACTACAAAAGAACTAAATATTCATAGCAACAATTAAAAAAAAGAAAGAGATATGATAAACGCCAACCTTTATTACTTCCCTCAAAATATATAAAGGATGCTCTCTCAATCTCCCTCTCTCTGCGTGTCTAAGAAGAACGAGGTTCAAATAAGTTATTTATATGCACCTCCAGATGACCAACTTAGAATCCTAATATAACTTTACTAGCTAAGATCACATCTTATCTTTATCAAATTGCATAACACTAATCAATAGAATGACATCCTCATCCAATTAGGGCTCTATCTAATAGGATTGAGTTACATCACAACTAGCATGATAAAAGATAACTTTTACCTAGGAATGATTTATCCATATCCACGAAGATCTCCTCTATCTTCAGAGGATCCTTCCATATGATTTTTATCTCTTAGAGCTGACGTTCATCCATTATGATCTTATCTGTCACATCATCCAAGATCTTCTTATCTCTATTCGTTGATGATAAGCTAATACCACGCAAATCTGTCCAATGCTTTCCCATGCCAACTTCATTAGTCATAGCTCGTCCATTTGAGCACACACTAAGTCCTTGGTCCTTTAAAAACCTAATCTTAACCAAGTCAACTCGTACAAGGTTCGAAACTCTCCCAAAATTTGAATAATGCTTGATCTACTCGCTAAGTTACCTCGGAACTCTCGCATATTCTCGTCATGTGTGTGATTCAGCTAACCTTCTACCTATTGTCCATCTCAAGCCTTCTTTTGATCTCATATTCGAATCTTGTGTCTCGTCAAAAATTTCTGTCACTGCACACCAATGCATGTTAATGCCATATTGCCCCTTTTCTTCCTTACCTTCTCGTAAGTCTTTATATTGTTTTGTTGTTTTGCGAATCAAACATTGGTTAAGGCTTATCAATGCCTACATGATTCCGTTATCTCCAAATTAGGGGTCGAATAGTTGTTTCCTTAGGCTTCTTCTACTTGGTTATGGTGCTTCCTCTGTGGCTTCTCTTGCTTGGTTGCTTACAGCGCTTAATTGAAGAAGGAGCTCTTTTTCTGGTCTCTCTTCTAACAACTACAATACGGGGACAAAAGTGTGAAAATTTGGAGAAATTAGATTAAAAATACATTTGAAAATTTTTTAGGTTGATTTAGCTCCGGTTTAAAAGATTAACAGGGTACAAGGCAAGTTTTGAATTTAATTAAAATTGGATTCCACATCACTTAAATTTTATTGGCCCACGTGTACAAGATTTGCCGCAAAGAAGTTTCTATTGGTTTTTTTTAATTTCTCTCACTAATGAGGTGATTTTTGTCCTTACCCGTCAATCTTTCAAGCAAAGGGAGTCCTTTTGCATCAATTTTGATAAAGCATTCACGCCCTAAAAAAATCATATAGGAAAATCAGAATGCTGTCGATCATGGAGTTAGGATATTGAGTACAATGTCTCGGAACAAAACTTCCCAGAAAGGGAATTCGCTGAACCTCAGACTACATTTTAGAGTATGCGGAGAACCATGTAGTCGCATCAGTGCTAGATAATGGTGGTCTTTCCCCAGTCGGATGGACATGCCCCAATTTGAATAAAAATCAAACCAAAGAAGCTATGTACATAATCTGACAGTAGTTATGAAAGCATTTGCCCCACTCTCCGGATACGTCTTCCAAACCTAGGTGGACATATAGCAGCATGACGACATTGGTGGCAGATCACCTCAGATGTTCTGTTGGACCCCTCACAGTACAGAGTCGCTCAGGCTGCAGCTCCTCCTAGCCTTAATGAAAATTACCCACTTTCTCTCAAGCAGTTCCCAGGTAAGAGAAACTTATATTTATCAGCATTCTCTAAAAGATAGGATGGAAGATGAACCGCTGAATAGGAATGAGGAATTGGTCCCATTTTCCCGATGATTTCCTTAAATGTGTACTCCTCTGGAAGCATATCAAACAGATCAGCACCTTTGCATATCAGTCTCTGGACCCTTTCAGGATTCAGGAAACGTTTAAACCTAACTCTGTCATGATGGCTGTAAGCCTTCATCTTGAATATGAACTCACTTATACGACGGAAACAAAAGCTGCAGTGCCACCCTGCATCTGCCAAGATGGTGTCTCCTTGGCGATAATGTGCATATCGTGTCTTCCCTGTCTGATACCTGTGAATTGAAGCTCTCCAGCTGTTACTATCCACAAGAAACTCCAAGGAATAGAGATAATTCTTGAGGCGGAGATGAAGGATATCAGGTATGCCATCACACCACCTCAAGAGGTTAATAGTATGTCTGCTTGGTATCTCATCAACATCTGACATAATCAACAAGTCATCATCAGAAATCCCAGCCACTTTTATAAGCTGATCTAAAGCAACTCTTTGATAAGCTTCCTCAATAAATGGGTTCTCTCCTCTCTTAAACCTGCCCCCAATGGTTCCGTAAGTTAATCTAGGTTCAACAAATTTGAACTTATCTCGGGAGTTGGCAAAATAGAGAGGCTTTGGAGTCCCAGTAAATGTCGAATTAGACTCAAGGAGAATAAACTGTGTTATATATGGATACAATTCTTTCCATCGGATGGTAAGAATGTCCACCTCATTGCTGAACAACACTGCATCATAAACACGTCTTGGGAACTCACGAATTCCCCAACCATGGAGCTTGCACAGATTCTCCATAGAAACGTTCTCGTGATAGTAATGGGGGATTTCATTGAAACGTTTAGGTGGTGATTCCCACAGTGGCCTCAGGAAGTATGAGATCTTTTGGCCATGCACGTATATACCATACACACAAGTTGGCACCAGTATAAAAAGAAACAAATAGGTCTTCAAATCAACACCACGGAGAATACAGCGAATTCTGGACATGCTCAAAACTCGGCCCGAATCCTGCATGATTGGAAAATCCCCAGTCTAAGTCAAAATTGTAAGCATGAAAGGAAAAGAATGAGACAAACTCGATTCATGATACTTGTACATGTAATTAACTAGATTCCATATGCCAACCTCAGATAATCATGTTATATAAGTAAAGTGAACCCACTTACGAAACCTCTTTTATATCGAAAGGAGGTTTATAACGAAACCTCTCTTATAAAGAATGTTCATCTAGAGGTGGTTTCTTTAAAATGAATTTTTCATCATTTTCATTAACCTTCTACAGTTGCCCCATAAACCCCAGAAAACAACGATATTTATGACCAATGGTTCCAGCAGTAAGACGCAAAAAATGTAAAAGCAATTTACAATCCACAAAATCAAGAATTTCGGTAATACAGTTTGTTGAATATAAATCTAAGTCCATGAATTCACAAGCATGGCACCAAAATTGCAACTACTTAAAATCAAAATCGATATTGGACCGAGTTTAAACGGCAGGGATTATAATCAGAGATCTTTGTAGACAAGTACATGAAACATCCCCCTTCATATGGAAATTCAAAGATCCAAACTTTAGAGAAACCAGATTTAGATAATGCAAATAAATTACAAATCACAATCACCCACCAGACAGATCAATTGGTCCCAAAATCCCACAAATTCGACAACAAACGAAAAATTAACATTATTTTAAAGGAAACAAGTACCTGGCCACAAAGCTCTCCACAGATATCATCAGTCTTCTTTGAGCAGTAATGGCTCCCACTTTCAACCATCATCCACGACATTCTTGTTCGTTGAATTCCCTGATAATGAGAATCAAATCCCACCAATCTCAAAACCCCCTCCCCACTTCAAATATATCAACTCTCTTCACAAAAACGCCCAAAACATCCACTACGCGAACAAAGTAATGCCACCTCGAAACCCGGTGGCGAATTTGCAAAACAGTGCAGTCTCTTCCGCCGTCAAGCGTCCTCGATCTCCCGTATTTATCAGCAGCAGAACACGCAAGAAGTAGCCGTTCCCTCTTCTCTCCACCAACCTTTTTCACAATCTAAAAAAAAGATTGCTTTCTTTACAAACCAACGGCGGGTTTGCCACAGAGGGTTCCCTCAGGAATCTCCAAAATAACGATCTTTCAAAGCTTATAATAATTGAATAAACTAAAACTCAACAACGGCTCAGTCAGTCTCTCTCTCTATCTCTACAGAGAGATGGAAACGATAAAACAAGGAGTAGTATGTGGCCTCTCTGTAAGTGGGGGGCAGTTGGAAACAAAGCACTCGTTTTTTACAACGGAAGAGAAACCCACTAAACATGTCCAATATATATATAACAATATAAAATAAGCCTTCAAAAAATCCTTATTTTTATTTGACTATAACGCCCCTATTTATTTGCTCGTTGGAAGACTGGTCCATGGGTAACTTGGTAAATGATTGCGTTGTCTCTACCCTACGCCTACGCGTCTCTTGACCTGACCGGCTCAAGACAACTGTGTCGTGTATCTCTCGACTTTGTCTCCGCCAAGTTTGTGGAGATTATTACCAAACAATACAATAAATTAGCAATAATCATCATTTAATTCCACGTAATTTACCAAAATTCATCGTGCTGATTTGAACGTTAAAAAATGGGTACAACATTGTTGTCCTCTGGACACGTGGCATTCTGGGTTGGATCTAGCGTCCCATTTTTCTCCGCTGTGCCCGGTCACCGGTCCTCTCCGCTAGGCCCTTGTAATTTTTCTGCCACATCGATGCTGGTATTTTAGCCAATTTTGGAAATAGTTGTTGCTATTCGATTACAAGTCATATCTAATAATTAAGCTCCTCCTTCCTTCACTTATCTATATGCGAATTAGGTTAAGGCTAATTGACAGTAGTTAGGAACATGTTAAGATCAAAATTGCGCACATCGAAAACAATTAAGGGTACTTACTACGTCTACGTGCTATGTATACATGCTAGGTAACACAAACTTTGATTCGTAACGTGCAGCTGTCAACGTTATAAACTAGTTCAGATTCCTTTTAATATTTATTAATATTAGCGAGGGCTTTTAAAAGTTTCACATGGTAGGGTAGGGGCAATACAATAGATAATCGCCAGAGGTTATGGAATAATTCAATATTATGAATGGAAAAACGCGTGGCGACTTCTCTATAATGACAGAATATTAGATAACAAAGAATCCAGAGAATAGGCAGGGCACCATGTAATATAATAGAAGCTCATTTTACCTTGACCGAGTATAGATTACTTATAAAGAAATAAAATAGTCATTTAAACTATAAATAAGATGCTTGAGATTGGAGGGCATATTTGAATCAGTCATGGTTATAATTGAATGGGTCAGTCAACCATCGAATGGCGTAAAACACCAGGGAAGAGGTCCTTTAAGTCAAGACGCTGTTATTTGGTCACCCTACCCTATATATTTAGGTGAATTAGAGGCAAGTTGGTTTCTTCTTCCTACTGCTTAGGAAAAGAGGATATGGATTCCTTATTTAAGTGAATGTCCAAACTAAAAAATCACTTTAAAAGGTATTTCATCTTTATAATACGAGACTTCATATTATACTTAAATGAGTACTTGTCTATTTTTTTTCAATTAAATATATCTTTCAACACACATAGATTTTCTATTCAAATCCCTTCAATAAACTTTATGAAAAGAAATGCAATTGTTTTATCGTGTCAGGACGATGATAACTAAACAAATTTTGATAAATTTTCAATTAAATGACGCTATTGCTAATAATTTTTTAATTAAGCTCTTTAAATTAAAATAAGAATACTTATTAATAATACATTTGATATTGTGAGATAATTATTTTAAAATATTGATAAGAATACTTTTAATAATACATTTGATATCGAAGAACTTAATTACAAAAATTAAAGTGCCCTGTTAGAAAATTTAGTGTAATAAGAGGAATAAAAATATATATCAATTAAAAGGGAAATAGTTGAATTTAAACATTTTAATAAAAATACTCAAATCCTTTTAAAATTGAGAACACCATAACTAATCGAAGTTTTATTTGGTGCAGTTAATTTAAATTTTTTATTTTAATAATGGAGAAATAATGGCTCAGCCTTTATTTTCGTTTACTTTAAAAAAAGGAAGCTTGTAATTGTCGACATTCAAAAGAGAGAAACACATCTTCTAACGCTTTTTTTTTTTTCATGAAATTTGATTTGTTAAAAGTTTTTCCAATGTTTTTAAAATTAGACCGGAAGTTAAACCAGTAAGCTAACTCGATTTTATACTAAGTAATTATTTTTTTACTTAACTCGATTTTGTTTTTTAAATTGTAGGATAAGATGCAGGAGTTGCTGCAGACATCATCTTCTCAGGGGAATCAACCCAATATTGGTGACATTTGCAGCAATGTCCTTAGTACAAGATCTTGATATATCAAAGATCTTAGGTATGACCCTAAGCTTGTTGGTGCATCTTCGTCATGACCAGTATATGTCACGGCGTTTCAAGAAAAGAACTAGTCACTAAAGACTAAGTTACAATGTACAGTAATGTAAAAGAAGTCAATGAACTTAAAAAATGGTCAAACAATTACTTAGGCTCAAACCATGTCACTAGTAATAATGATTAGGAGTCTTAGTTTGTTTATAAATTTTATACAAATTCTGTAATTAACCTGTAATTTTTTATAAAATGCATTCCATTTTTAATTTTTATTTTATTTCACTTTATTATTATTTAAAAAATATGTCTCCAACATTAATTATAAATTGTAACAATTTTATATTTCAAATTGTCTTAAAATTTGTAATAAATTAAATTAAAATTGTTTTTAACAATTATAATAAAATTAACATTTAAAAATAAATGTTTGTCACAAAAAGGAACTAGCTACCAAAACAAATTCTTTACAAAACGTTATTCCCTACGTTTTGAAGAACATCTCTAAAAACATTCACCAACAACAAACAATTAGTAGTTAAAACTATTCTGCTATAAAAACAAAATCGTAAGTAAAAATATAATTACGTATGATTACGATTTCGTAGGTAAAAACTTTTCTCTACGAAATATATACGTTGCAAATTCCTATGTATAATGTTTCTAGTTCTCGTTACTTATATGTTTTACCAATGAATATATTGTGTATCCAAAACCTTTCTGCGACGATTTCACGAAAACGTCGCAGATGTTTTGCTATCCGAATTTGGCAACCATCAAGACGACGATTGTTTTTCATCGCAAATTATAATTTGACACGATTTTTTAATATTTAGCGAAAAGAAAGCCACTGCTGGCTCAACTTAAAAAGTATGCGAAAAAAGAGAAACGAAAACCTAATCTTTGTAAGAGAAAAAGAATAGTTAGGGTAAGAGAACTTGTTATACTAATCCCTTTAAGTATATAATCCGACTCTTAACTTCATACAGAAAATAATAGGAAAGAAGAAGAGGTACAATTACATATAGCAGTGAAATATGCATATATGTGTAGTGGTAAAAGATATAATCAATTATAAATCATGTGAAAGTTTTACATTCGGTTGACTTCAGATATGAAGCGTGGGTGAGTATTCATTACTTGCCCGTAACGATCACGGTTAGCATGGCCAAAACTCGCTAGAGTTTAAATTTTTTGTCCAATATTATGATGTTTTGTTGTGTCTAATAAATTTCAGCTATTTATTTATGTAGGTCTCACATGAGTCTCGCGTGAGTCCCGTAAAATAAATAGCTAAAATTTTATGAGACATAATAAGACAGAAAAATATTGGACAAATAATCTAGATTCAACATGCGGAGCTAAATGCTCGCAGAAAGTAAACGAAATTAGTACGACAACCGGGACTCATCGATCAAACTGGTTTTTCCAAGAGACTTAAGCTCGATGGTTAATTATAAAACCTTTGGAATTTGGCTACTAGGGTCGGCAATAGCTAGCAATCAAGTCAACGTATAGAAAATGATTATTTTCAAGTTACTTGCAGATATTTGGTGCCTAAAAGTCGCCAAGTCGGCAGCTGAAGCTTAATCTAAAAGGAATAAGAGATTAAAAGCGTCCATCGATCCATTACAATGTGTTTGAAGCTTCCAAGAGGTTTCCATGCAAAGTTGTCCAAGTTTCTTTCTTCGTTCCTAAGAATAGGAAACATCCTGGATGATACAGGTTGCTGTTTCATTTGGTTTTTAGCTGAATGGCAGAAAGAAAGCTGTCATGGAGAATAGAATAGAACCAGGGCCTATGAGCTACCAGTTTAGTTATTCAATTTAAATAAATTTAGTAATTTAATATTAAAATGATGAATTTTGAAGACATAATAAAGCTAAAAGAGTTTATTTAATATTTTTACCGTTAATTAAATTTCTGTTAAAAATAATTAGTTAATATTGGTGAAGGTCATGTCGAAGAAAAAACTTGACCATACAAATTTTACGAAAACGAAGTGCTCCGGTAATTGTAACATTAGTCTAAAACGTGTGGACATTTATTTTGACTGAAAATAAGTGTCAAGTGAAGTAGGGCAGAACTTCTTGTACGATACGTGCCTTATTTAACGTCTTTCTCCACTTAGAGGCGAAGCTAGCTAACGCGACGTGGCGTGCTTTGTGCGTGTGCGTGTGCGTTTAGAAAACAGACGGAAAAGGCCGGTTAGATAAGAATAGGATAGATGCTCAAAAGAAAATCAACGAGCACGTTGCTGACAGTTTGTACTCGGAAGTAAAGAAATTTTTAGAAACAGTTTAAATTTGTTGTTGTTGTTGTTGTTTTTTTTTTTTTTTTTTTTTTTAATAAAATCAACGTTAGCGTAAAAAATATACAAAAGTTATTAGGTTCGGGTGTACGGGATAAGCCTGTTGGCTTGGGTAAATTTGTTGTTCAAAGCTAAATTCTTAATTGTTCAGTAAATTAATTTAAAGTAAATTTGGCCGTAGTAGAACATATTCCAATTCCATTCCTAATAATTAGCTGACGTTCTTCATCCCATTCTCCAAGTCTACTTTTTCTACAATTCTACCACATCATATGGGAGGGGTAAGAACAGGGACGACAAACCAAATGTGAAACAGACGATCTCCTTCCATTTTAGTGAATTTTGGAAATAGTTGTTGCTATTTAATTACAATTTTACCTAACAATTAAGAACCTTTTTATTGTCGATGTCGCTGTGCTATATTAATTCTTCCTCAATATCTCAGATATATTATCAAAATTGAGTAAATGCAAGTTAGTTTAAGGCTAATTGATATTTTATTACCTTTTGTAGAATGCAAAAAGAAAACAGTGTATAATTGATGTCTTTCTCTCAATTCTTGCAAAGCGAGGAACCTTACGTGTTGAAGTTGTTGTTGTTTGATATTTTATTACCTTTTCATTATAGTTAGGGACATTTTAGCTTAAATTTTGAGCACCTCAAAAACTAGGTTCTAAAAATGGTAGAAATTTATTTATAAATTAATATTTAGCTTTTAACATATTTTAGTTATTTAAACTACTTTTATTTGAAAATTGTATATTTTAATGATATTTTAAATTTAAAGTAATTACTAAATTAAATTAAATTTAAATATATTTATTATAATTGTTACATTAATTAATATTAAATAATTAAATAATATATATTTAATTATCCATCTCTGACAATGAATACCTCTTTAAGCATTTTCACGTAGCAATTATTGCACTAGTGTAAACCTGCTGATCCATACACCAAACTAGCTGATCCGTGGAATAAACCCTTACAGATCCACACTTTACCATCTTCTCCCCGACAAGGCAACCCCTAGTCAGAGGGCTCGAGGAATACTGGATCATGTGCTTAGAAACAGATCATCCATCAGAGATCAGCGAAAACTAAGCAAGATTGGAGTGTAAGTTCCAAGAATGCTGTAAGTTCTAGGAATGCAGGCCGAGATAAATACGCCCTTTCTCTTTGCGGGAACAAAATCTCAAGGCTTGCCTCTTAGGAAACTTACACCGCCAATCTCTCCCCATTTTAACGACCTCAAACAGGATCTACGGTTTAAGATTTTCTGATACACAGGATCCTTATGGAAAGCCAAGTGTAGAGTATACTTGTCTTTTGTATGACCAAAACTACATTATTTAAGCATCAAGCTTTAAAGAGAGAGAGAACTTAGAGAGAAGCCATATGATGAAAAAACACCATATTTTCTATTGATTGCAGGAGTCTGGGTACAACGAAAGAGAAGTCTTGCTTTTATGGACTAAGCAAGGGAATAAAACAAACAACTTTAGGGAAAAGATTCCCTGAGTATAATCATTCACACAACTTTAAAAAAGCAAATAGTAAAAAGTGAGAAACACATGGGTCCTAAATATTCCTCAGGGATAAGAAATTTTTTTAAGGGGGTGAAGGGTCCCACAGTGAGAAGTGGAATCCTAGTCATAAGTTACGTCGAATTAGTTATTGCCATAATTGGAGATTGGAAGGAGAAGCTCTTTCATTTGAGCTGTTAGTGTCAAAATGAGCTGTGTAGGTCCTTTGTCTTTTGCTCGGGTTGGCATCGTCTGTGTAAAGTCTTTGTAGGAATTGATTAAGCTCTTCTTCATTAGGGATGAAAATATCATCATTGAGATCTTGCGCATCTTGGAAGAAAGAGGTTGAAGGCTATGAAGGTTCTGCAGTATCAGAGGAATTTTGTACTGGTGTCGAATCCTCGAATTTATAATATATTGGGTTGTTTAGGCCTGGTATGTTGACTTCTAGCAGCTCAGGTTCACCAGGAATAAATTCTCCTGGTTAAGATCTAAAAGAAGTAGAGATGACAGACGTACCCTGAGGAAAATGATTTATGTCCTTAAACAGTGAGGGGCTGTAAGGTGAGTTGGTCTAGTTGAAGAAGAGGTATAGGTAATAGAAAAGGCACATTCAGGTAAGAGATGCAACTTCTGCAATAGTAATGGGTGCACTAACAATTGGAAGAAAGAACTTCGTTTTGGCAGTAGTAGGTAGGTTATCCATAGAAAGGAGGAGAGGGATATGGCTCAAGGTAGTGATCGAATTGATAGGAAGAGATAGGAAATCAACTAGGATGTTACCTTTGGTAAGGTGAATGGTGAATTTATAGCGTGAAATCCTTTTGGTGAGAATAACATTCCATTGTTGGAGAATGCACTGGCCTTTATCAGGAATATTCAAGGCTGGTGGATGTTGACAGGTTTGCTTTAGATGTTGTATGGATTTAGTTTACTCTTTTCCTTATGGTGGTGAATTCTTTTGTAATAATTTTGACATGGACGATGTATAATTAGCCACGCAAGGGATGAAATCTCGGATATAATTAACAATTCCAAGGAATTGTTGTATCTGTTTGGTTGTCAGATTATCATTAGGAAAATGCAGTAGTTCATTGGCAATATGTGGTCCAGGCTGATAAAATTCATTATGGAAATGCATACCCAAAAATTATATTTAGGCTTTCCAGATATGGCTCTTCTTTGCTGAGAACATAATCCCATATTGCTTTATGAGATCTAAGAATGTTTAAAGTAAAGCTTGATGTTCTTTATGAGTTTTAGAGTATAGCAAGATGTCATTAATGTAGATCAAAGCACTATAGAGAATGGTCTCAAAGATCTTCATAGCCTGTTGAAATAGTGATGGGCAACCTTTAGTCCAAACGACATAGCAATCCATTGATATTGGGCATTCGGAATACAAAAAGATGTCTTATATATGTCTTGAGGGTCTATTCCAAGTTGTCAAAATCCTGCTTTGAGATCAAACTTGGAGAAGATGGTAACTTCCTTTAGAAATAGTAACTTCGTACTAATCTTCGGTAGTGGGAATTTATCATCCTGTAAGAAAACATTTAGAGGTTTATAGTCAATGACTAACCTCTTTTCCCTCATTTTTGTTCAAACCTTTTGTTGATATAAAAAGCCTGACAAGCCCAATCAGATTTAGTGGGCTCAATAAGTCCTTGCTGAAGAAGGATAACACATTCTTCCTGTGCTAGTTTCAGATCATCAGGGTTCATACCTGGATGAGTAGGCTTGGTAGGATTGATGTCTTGTTTCTTTTTTAAAGGAAGACGAATGAAGAAATCAGGATTCTTCCATAGAGGATTGGAATGAGAAAACTGTGCATGAGACTCAGGATAATAGGTCAAAAGTTGGTCTCTCAAGGCTTCATACGATGGTGGTGCTTGAGTAAGCTCAAATACAATCTTGATGTCAATGTGAGAGCAAAAGTTGACACGACATTTGATTCCTGTGGGTAGAATTTGTAGTGGAGATGCTTGACAATAGACATCCATTCCAGTGAGAATATCTAGGCCAGGTAGATTGCTGCCAAGAACCTTGGTCCATACGACACAGTCAGGGAAGAAACAAGTCCCTACTATTTCTTTTTGTAATAAGCCCAACTTTAAAAGTATTTCCATTAGCAATAGTGAAATACTCATCATGGGAACTTCATGCTTCAGGAGGTAAAATGTTGGGTTTCATAATAGTTTTGCTAGATCCAGTATCCATGTATCCAATAGCTTTAATGGGTCGTGTTGGACCAATGGTGGTTGACAAATTTAATTCCACTTATGTTTTGATAATAACAAAATGTATAGAATTGGTAAGAA
>JANKOE010000001.1:7700257-7743596 GCA_026284465.1 Erythroxylum citrifolium | reverse complement strand
CAATATTTCAGATCAATCATCACCATTCATCAATTTCATCTAATAAATTCTAATTTCCAAGAAAAAGGTTCGGGGTCTAACATTACTTTTGACTCACTCTCTCGATTTATTGACAAAGTATATGCATGCACTATTAACACAAACACAAATTATGTATTAGATCAATCGAAACCAAAGTCACATAATAATCCAAGAAAAAACCCTAATATGGAAATTTAGAACATATAAACATGAAGAACATCATCAAATTCAGTTCACACATCAAGTTTAATGAAAATAACAAGAAGAGAGAAAGAAGAACTTGATTTGGAACTTGATCTCAAAATGTGGAATTCCCTAATGCTCTCCTTGATGTTCCTTCTTTGATCCAAGAATGCAAGATGGTGACTTTTTTGTAGTGTTTTATGTTCTTAAATAGCTCTTGAGGCTTCTAGGGTTCTTTCTAGCATTCACCCACTTAATTTGGTTCCAAAAATAGCCCCAAAATATTAAAATTACAAAAAGAGTCACGTGTTGGAAAAACTGAAATTTGTTGGAATTGATGTATGTGCTCTCTGTCACAATTGTGACTTATTTCCATACTTCCAATTCTTCTCTTTTCTAATTTCCTATTTCCATACACTCAAACACACATCATACACCTCTTGAAACATAAAATTTGGATTCAAATGATGCTTATAACCACACAAACACTTAGAATATAAACAAACACTAATAATAACATAATTCTAAACTTATATACATGATAATCACCTAAGAAATACTCAAAATCACACTTAAACATCTATCAAACATAGTATAATTTACACTAATCATGAACGGTATATTTATGTGCCATACATAATTTACTTGTGTATTTATAACAAGATTAGCTTTTCCTTATAAACTAAATTGCTCCAATTGTACAAATCTTAGTAGCATTTAACATTAAAAACTTTATGGTAGAAAAAATTTGTATTATAATTATGATAAATTAAAATTTTTACTTAAATTTATAATACTAGTTAAAATTATTAAAAAAATCAATTAAGTACTCAAAATTTTCAATTTGTTGCAAAAATAATCTAATCAAAATTTTATTTTGTTACAAAAATAGTTTGCGGATAGTTGCTCTGTTAATAGTGTTAACGTGGACAGTCATGTGCTTGTTATATAGACTAATCACTTCATATATCAATACAAACATGACATTTAAAATAATTAAAAAATTAAAATAAAGAAGAAAAATGAGTAGATAAAACATAAGGGGGAGGGGTGTTATTTTCGATAATCTTTGTCTTCTTCTTCTCTAGTAGAGCAGAAGGAAAAAGATTTAGAATATCTTGTAGAATTCAAGAGACTGATTTCTTTCAATCTCGTTTCTAAATAAATTAATGGATTAATAAATGCATCTTTGGTGTATTTGCCTTTGTTTATGAATGAAAGGACTTTTAAACTTGAAGTTACATTAACGTTGATGAATTTTAATTAGAATTGTTGCACAATCATATTATATAGGAAGAAAATAAATGAAGCAAAAGTACAAAATTTAAGTGGTTTAGTCAATGTGACTTATATCTATAGTAGGGAGATATATTTCTTATTATTGTGAGTAGATGATATAAGGTCAAGAATATAACATGCCACGTACAATATAAACCTTAATCAAGGTATGTATATTATAGGATTATTTGTAAGATATCTAAGGTGAAATTATATTTCGAGCATTCTTGAATTTTGTACCATAATTTTGATCCCTGATACGCTCTTGACACCAATGTCGACACCATTTTGACTTCTCAATTGTCTCTGACTCATAAGGAGTCCAATGCTAGTTCTATATATATTGATGCTAGTTCTTCTCTGATTCGTCAAATAACATCCTATTTAGATCGTAGCATTTAGGATTTTGAGACAGGTCATAAACTAAATTGGATACTAAAAATTCAAACCATGTCTCATAATTCTCTACCTTGACTTGAACTCTCTAACATCAAACTAGAAATCACTCTTTACCATACATGCCCTTAAGGGCTTCAAGTTATATGAACATTCACCAAGTCTAATATATACTTTAACTTTTATATAGGTAATGACTTTGTCAAGATATCTATTGGGATATTAGTTACGGCTATCTTTTGCTTGAAAAACAACTTATCCTCAATAATATCTCGAATGATGTTCAACTTGATATTACTATGCTTTGATCTCTCATGAAAAATATGATTTTTAGCCAAACTTAATGCACTTTGAGTATCATAACAAATGATATAATTTGACACATTTATATTCAAACAATTAATAAAACAGTGTAACCATATACCTTATTTACCTTTTCGTCAATGACATGTATTATACTTCTATTGTAGATAAAGCAACACCACCACCAACAAAACAACACCAAGGTGAAATCCCGCTGAGATACGAGGTCTGGGGAGGTCTAGTAGTACACAACCTTACCCTTAACTAGTAGAGAGGTTGTTTCCAAATGTATCATAGATAAAATAACTATAGATAAAATGTTACTTTTTAACTAATTGCACATCTAAAGATGGTAGAGATATAACATGTCAAGGATCTCCTTCTTAAGATCTCTACCATAATTAGAATCAGTATAGCCAACAATGTCACTAATTGAAATTAATGTTATGAATACCGTACTGGCACTGGTACCAGATTGTGTTTTAGTACAGTACTGTACTGGTATCGGTCAATACCGAGTACTGTTTTAAGTAATTTTTTTAAATTTATAAAATAGTCTTAAATTTTTTTAAAATTACATAATAGTCCTTTAATATATTGTACTGTACAATTTAAAATTTTACATAAACCATATCTTTAAAAATTATAATAATAGAAATTTAAAATAACAACAATTTATTTATTTTTATTAAATCAATCTTGAATTAAAGATGATAATTTATATTTAATTGAAACAAAAAAACCTTGTTAAAGGTTAGTAATAGAACTCCATTGTTAAATGTTCTTAAAATAAATGACATGTATTATTATTCCTTAAACAAAAAAATAATTTTTCATAAATTAAATTTATAAATAAGTTATTATTTAATTTAAAATCATTAAATAACGCAAAATATAATAAAAGAAAATATATTCTTATGTTCACTTTAATTTTGATACATACAACTAAAGAAAGAAACCAATTGTAATATACATGTGCTTGGGATATTTATGAAATTAATTTTTGTCATATTAAATTGATTGATGATAATAATACTTTCAACATAAAAGAATTTTAAAATTTTGGTTGACATTTTTTATATTTGATTGAACTTACTTCACGTTTAGTAGGTTAGATGGAAGAGAGGGCTTATTTTTTCCTTTCAAAATTTTGTTTTTGAGAGTCAGCAGACACTCACTAAAACTCTCTAACTTTTTCTTCTCATCTCTAACTGAACTCTTGGCTTTTCCTTATTCACTTTCTGACGAGGGTCTCGCTTATTAAGATATCTTAGGCTTCTTTAATCTCTCTCATGGAGCTCGACCTTCATCTCTTTTATTGGCAAGTTTGAAGATGGAGCGTGGTGTGGTACGATGGCAGTGAATGCGGGCTGTGGCACGGTGGTAGTAGGTCGCCGGTGACAGTGGAGGAAGGGAGAATGTTAAAAATGGGTAGAGAAGAGAGAGACATGAAAATGGTGTGGCGTTTGTCGTTGATTGTTTCATTTTTTTTCAATTTAGTCTCTAAAGATTTAAAAGTTTATGGTACCAACGGTACTAGACAAAAAATTTGATATTGGCCAGTATCAACGGTTAATACCGAAGACATTGATTTTGTACCATTTTCTAGCTGATATGGTACATTCCAGTTGGTACGGTACGAAACTCATATCTTTGGTTGAAACATCGTAACCATAAATCAAGCAAATATCACTTGTACTTTTCAATAATCATATAATAAACATGACAGCTTCTTAGTGAGCTTTCCCAAAGATTACTTATAACCTATTTCCCACACTAACCACATGTACTAAATCTAGTCTTGTGCATACCATGACATCCATCAAACTCCCAACTACACTCAAGTAAGGAACTTACTTCATATAATCTTTCTCTACGTTTGAACTAGGTAATGCACCATTATTAAGTTTAATATGCTATCAAAGGAGTGTAAAATGATTTTGATCGATCCATTTAAAAAGATTATAACACCTTTTTAATGTACTTTTGTTGCAATAAGTATAAGAGGTTTGTCTCTTTTATCCCTTCAAATCTCTGTCTAAATTTTTCTTAGTTACACCCAAATCCTTCAGCTCAAACTCAGTGCTCAATAAGGTCTTCAGATTATTAATCTTAGTCTTATTTTGAATTGCAATGAAAATATCATCATCGTATAACAATAAATAGATATATGAACTATATAATACCTTCCTGAAGTAAACACATGTATCACACTAATTATAAACAAAAACTTAAGAAAGAATAAATGCATCAAACCTCTTATATCACTACCTTGGTGTTTGTTTCAACTTATATAAGGATTTCTTTAGGAAAAACATACGATCCTTCTTCTTATGGTCAAGAAAACACTTTATTGTAATCAATTCGCTCCTTATGTAAAAAATCATGTGCCACTAGCCTTGTCTTGAACCTAATTGGCTCAACCCCATAAATACTTTATTCTTTTGAAGACCTATATACGATCCACTAACTTTACACCCCTTGGTAATGGTACAAGTTCCTATGTTTCACTTTTTATAAAGAATGCATCTCCTCGTACATGGTAATCAACCATTTTGATGCTTCTTTAATATCTTTTTCCTCTCTATAAGTTTTGGTTCATCATAGTCTATATTCACAGTTACTGCTAAAGTATATGTAACATGATTAGTTTCAATAACTTTAACACAAGCTAAATACTTAATAAGACTTAGATTTCTTTATTTTTTAAAAAGCATATGTAACAGGATTTTTGATTTATTGTAATCAATTCCCTCCTTATGTAAAAATCGTATGCCACTAGCCTTGTCTTGAACCTAATTGGCTCAATCCTATGAATAGTTTATTCTTTTAAAGACCTATTTATGTACCACTAACTTGACAACCCTTGGTAATGGTACAAGTTCCTATGTTCCACTTTTTATAAAGATTGCATCTCCTTGTACGTGGTAATCAACCATTTTGATGCTTCTTTAATATCTATTCCCTCTCTATAAGTTTTTGGTTCATCATAGTCTATATTTGTAGTTACTGCCAAAGTATATGTAATATGATTAGTTTCAATAACTTTAACACAAGCTAAATACTTAACAAGATTTTTTATTTCTTTATTTTTTAAAAAGTATATGTAAGAATATTTTTGATTTATTGTAATCAATTCCCTCCTTATGTAAAAAATCATGTGTCACTAGCCTTGCCTTGAACCTAGTTGGCTCAACCCTATGGATACCTATTCTTTTAAAGACCTATTTACGTTCCACTAATTTTACACCCGTTGGTAATGGTACAAGTTCCTATGTTTCACTTTGTATAAAGATTGCATCTCCTCATACGTGGTAATCAACCATTTTGATGCTTCTTTACTATCTATTTCTTCTCTATAAGTTTTTGGTTCATCATAGTTTGTATTCACAGTTATTGCCAAAGTATATGTAATATGATTAGTTTCATTAACTTTAACACAAGCTAAATACTTAAAAAGAATTTTGATTTCTCTATTTTTTAAAAAGTTAATTAATATTATTGTTGCAAAGCTTTTAGAGTAACAAGTTTTACATCTCATTGGAAAGCAATAAAGAAAGAGAAGTATTGTGGTCCTTTTAAGACAAAACCATAACAATAGTGTAAGTAGCCAAGTTCTCCAATTTAGGATCATTTTAGGTAAGTTCTCTAACATTTAGTGTAGCTCATATCTTATACACTAATATCTAAATAGTGATGTATATATTGGTTTTCTCACTTTTCTAAACAATCTATATTCTTTCACACCAGATGTAGTAAACCAATGCTCCAAAAGCTAGTTTGAGTAACATCTGAACTCTTTTAGTGTGGAAATGTGTTTAAAGTCCAACTAATAATATTATATTGCTTGTAGTAATCACCTTGCATACAAAAAACTTAAGAACTATGCTTCATAAGGTTGGAAAGAAATTTCAACTCAAGAAAAAGATGGTTTAGGTTCTCATTGGCATTTATACATAATCCATAATTTATATTTTCTGCAAAATTTCAAGGAGTGGTTAGTATGACCACAAGCCAAAAATTAAAGCAATGAAAGGAATAATGTTTAATCCTATACCAAGTTTGTCCATTTAGATTTGGTTTGAGGACTTAGTAGAAGTTTCTTATATGAGGAGGTTGTGAACTGCAACTTCTTATGTTACAACCAAGAGGCTATATATGTTTTAGTGGAATTAGGCATGTAGTTTGCCATATTCTCTGTAAGTTCATTGTAGACTCTAGTGGTGTATATAGGTCAAAACCAGACATTTTCCTTTATTAGAACTTATAGCTTATTGTCTATAAAGACAATTGTTTTAAAATATTGGATTCCCTCAACTTGTATGAAAGTCCCATGTCGTGCCACTAATCTAACTAGAATGATGTCCTTATATTATCTCCTATTATATGCTTTACGAAGGCTTGCACTTCATCTATAGTTAGTAATAATTGCTTTAAGGACCAGAAATTCTAAGACTTTATCTTAACAAACCAGATTTCTATTCCTTTTAAAAGGTAATGATGTACCCATTTCACCCATAGGATTTTCATGTTTATGTATAGCTTCTATAGGCTCTTGATGAGTAAAGCTTTAATCATGATTCGAGTTGAAGGGATGCCCAAGCCTTCATTTTGCTTAGGTAAACAAACTTTAAAATGTTTCACCTTGAAAATTTTTAACTTATTATCTGTTCCATTCTATAGGAAATTGCTAATCAATTTGTTAATGGTTTTCATAATCCCCTTTAAAAGTGATAGATGGGAGCACAGTTTGGTATGCAGATTGTTATCTCCTTGTTCTCTTTTCTCCTATACTTTGTGGTTATTCCTCCATATAATGATTTATAACTACTTTGCTTAGAGTTTCAATTTGAAAATTTACCTTCTGGTTAACACCCATATCCTTTTTACCTACATGATCATCAAAATCTTCTCTCTAGCCAAAATAGTAGATTCATAAAAAGTAAAATCTTTACTAATAATAAACTTTTGATTTCTATCATTTTTAGCACACCATAATCTATAACTTGTAACTCCAATGACATATCCTAGAAATGTACATTTTATTACCTCTAGTTTACCATCATTTACATGAGCATACATAGGACAAATAAATGTATGTAAACTAGAATAATGAGAGAAAGTATCGTATTATACATGTTGAGGAGTCCCAAAATTTATTGCAGTCAATAAATTTACCAGATAAGTAGTAATATTAACTGTCTCAATGTAAAATTGTTTTGAAAGTTCAACATTTAATTACATATATGTAGTACATTATATGAGTGTTTAGTTAATATGTTTTGCAATTTTGTTGTGGTGTATGATGTACAGTGGGTGTTTAGTTAATATGTTTTGCAACTTCGTTATGGTGTATGACATACAATGTAGAGTTTAGTTAATATGTTTTGTAACTATATTTTGTTGTGGTATATAGCGTACAATGTGGTGCCTTACCATACCTTTCTTCTTATATAACTCATAAAATTATTTAAGTATCTTAACTTATTTTTTAGTTTGTTTTTTAACCATAGTCTTTCACTCCTCAAACTTTCCAAACACTTCATCCTTTAATTTCATAAAATATACCTAAAATTTTCTAGAATAATAATTAGTGAAGGTAATGCAGTAATTACAAGCACTATATGATTAAATTGAAGTATGATCCCATAAATCTAAATGAATATTATTAAGAATCCCTATGGAAATGTGCCTACCTAAGTTAAATTTGGCCCTACACTGCTTGCTAAAAACACAAAATTCATATATTTTTATCATCCTATTTACAGTTTGATCCAAAAGTACTTTCTTAATATTTGAAGTCCATGCTCATGTGACAATGCCATAACTCCATACTACATCATTTTATCCTAAAGATTGAGAAATAACTACCAATTCCATTACTATTTTCTCATTAAGATATAAATTCTATATTGTAATTTCCCTTTCATCATAGTAATGACGCTCATTAACATTTTGGGCTTCCCATCATTACCAAAAAACTCATACCTTTGAGTTTCAAAAGTGTCCATTGAAATAAAATTATTTTAAATCTTAGGAATATACTAAATAGCTAATGTTCTAACAACTCCATTATGTACTTAGATCTACACTGAACCATTACCTTTGATAACGCGCTCTCCATCATCACCAAATTTGATAATACCATTCCATTTTTTAAAATGACATAAATAGTCCTTATTGAAAATCATATGATAAACCTATGTCTAATACTCTCCTGTTTGTAGAATCATAATTACTAATAGTCAAAATATTATTTCCTTTTCCATCCTCTTTTTCATAACTCTCCTATATTACAACAACACTTGCTTTTCCATTTGCTTCTTTGTTTTTGTTTCCCTTCTTTTGTTATGGACTTTCCTTTCTAAAGTTCCCCTTTTCTTTATAGTAAAAAAATTAAACAACTTTAGGCTTTGATTTAAATCATGATTTACTCTCATTTCCAATATCTCTTTCCTTGTTATCTACTAACAACTAGACTTAAATATGATCCATTTTTATATATGTCAAAAAACTTTTTCTTCAATTTCTTGGACTATATAACATCCTTTATATCACCAACAAGGATAATCTCTTCACAATACAACATAGTATCGATAAAGCTTTCTTATGAATTAGGCAATGAACATAAAAAGACTATTTCTTGATTCTCTTCTTCAATTTTAACCTTAACACCTTATAAATATAAGACAATTCAGTTAAAGTAATCAATCTAATTTTTTTTACATATATTTACTTTCAAGTTATTTTTATAATGATGCAACACTTTTTTCATCAGTCATCTCTCTCAAAACTTCTTCTCCCAAACACAACAGTACAACGATTTGTACTGTTCTCTTCCTTCTTTGATGCCTTCAAACTCTTTGACAATTTTTCTTCTCCTTCCAGCACTATTACACATCCCAACTAAATAAGAAGCATTCTCATCTTCACCTTCCATAGAGTGAAATTATTTAATTCATTAAATTTCTCAAAATTGATTTTATAGAGAGACATTCGAACAACAAACCCTAGATTCGTAAAGAAGCCATAGATTCTAATGCCACTTGTTCTGCAATCAAATTATAAAGGAAGAAAATAAATGAAACAAAAATATAGAATTCACGTGATTTAGTCAATGTGACCTATGTCCACAGGCAGAGAGATAAATTTCTTATTATTGTGAGAAAACAATACAAAGTTAAAGAGTATGACATTTCACACACTATATACAATGCTAATTAAGGGTATTTATATTCTAGTTTTATTTGTATGATATTTAAGGCCAATGAAATTATACTTTTTTGTGTCTTCAAATTTCATATCATGAGTCTGGTATCGAACACACTCTTTACATGAACATCGGTATCTTCTGATTTCTCAATTTTCTCTAATTCATATGAGTCTGATGTCGGTTCCATGTCTCATAATAGCTCTAAGTCTTTTCTTCTCAAACGACATACTTAGGTCATAATTTCAAGATTTCATCGAATCATAAATCAGGTCAAATAATAAACATGATTGAGTCACTATAAATTCAATACATATCGCATAAAAGGACTCTTAATTTCTCTTCATTCCTTTAAATGATCTTACCCTTCTGCTAGAGTTAAAGTTCTTGGTCATTTATTTATTAAGGAGTGAAATATGTCTCTTGAGTCAATTTTTGAATCCTTCTTTTGCTCTATTAGAGAAGAAGAGGATTGAGATTGTGAAATATAAAGTTTTTTCTCTCTTTTATTCATTTATCTTTATTTTAATTTTTTAATTTTTTTTAATGTTACATGTTTGTTGTTGACGTATAAAATGACTAGTTTACATGGCAGTCTATGTGAACATTGTTAATGAAAGAATTAAAAGTGGACTATGTTTTATAATAAATTCGAAGTTTAACCATTTGATTGATATTTTTAGTAGTTTTAGTTACTATTGTAAAGTTAAATCAAATGGTTCAAGATTAAAAGTATAATTTAAGGATAACATATTCATAAGTGTTTTAATTTTTTTAAGGATTTTTTCAATTCAATGCTCAAATTTTTAAAATTTTCAATTGAATTACTAACCTTTTAAACCTTAATAGTTCAGTTTAAAAAGTTATTTTTGATGATATAATATGTCTACCAAATGCTACGTAAATGTGTATTTACTAGCTACATCAACCAAAACTAACTTTTAAACTAAATTGTTAAAATTTTAAGATATTAAAATCCTAAAAAGTTGAGCACTTTAAGATCAGTTATTTTAGATAATTATCATCATCACACTATTTAATTGCGGCCTCCATGCTCCTAACCCTTCTGTAAAACATTGGAAACCAACGACTTTCCTTGCATGAGTTAAGGATTATAAAATCTTTTCCTGATGCTCTTTATCTCCCTTTTGCAGGTGTTAAACAAAAAATAAATTGAGGGAATTATCTTGATATAAGGCAATTGCAGACATATCCTCTGAAAGAAAACTTTCCTGCAACCCAAACAGCAAAAGTGTGAATGCCAAGCTTCTCAACATCTAAAAGTATAACGACACATAGTTTTCATATAGTAAAGGAGGGAAAAGTAGTAAAACTGACAAAAGAAGTGAAACAACTACGTAAATATGTCATCAAGAGCACAAATTTCGTAAAAAAACACAAGATCTTTGATTCGCCGATGCTTGAAAATGGAAACATAATGGGAGGATCGAAGAGGTCAATCGTGTTAGTTGGACCTTCGGTTCTCTCCAAATCCACAGTCCGCTGGTAAGGCACTCAAGAAAATAATAAAAAAGAGTTCCTTACGCTTGTTATTTGGTTATTTTCAAGGTGATGTGAAGTTTCGGTTGTACAGGGGTTAGAGAGAGTCAAAAGAGTTGGTAAAAAAATAAGGGTCGTCTTTTAAAAAAATGTTTTAGTTCTTTTCTATCTTTTACCCCCTAGAAATTCCTTTTACTTGAATAGAACTTTACCAAACTTCTTTGTAACTATGGGGTGTGATTGAGTAGCAGACACTCATTCATCCTTAACGAAAGGTCAGAGGTTCGATTCTTATCTTTGAGTATAGAGCAGCCTTAAATTCTTGGGCCAGTTGTCCCACCCTGTGAGGTGCCTACAAGCCAGTGAGGGGATTAGTCACTGGGTCCGGCGGTGGATACCTTAAATCCTTGAGCCAACTGTCCCATCCTGTAAGGTGCCTACAAGTCAGTGAGGGAATTAGTCACTGAGTTCGCCGGTAGATACCCTGATCTAAAACAAACAAAAAAAACTGCTTTTTTTTAATAAATAAAACTGCTTCTTTTCAATGAATCCTACATACAATAATGCAGACAGATCTGTTTTTTTTTTTATAAATAAAACTGCTTCTTTTCAATGAATCCTACATACAATAATCAGACAGATCTTAGAGAGTGCATTTTCCATAGTTGGGTCAATATATTCATCATGAAGGTATCTCCACGTCAACCTTTTTTCACTGATCTCTTTTTTCTTGGTGTCTTCTTCGTTTCTTTTTCTTTTCTCCCTTCAGCTCTTGTTTTCCTTTGGGGTTGTGTTGTGTCAACTCATATTTAATTTACTACCTACGAAATTTGATTTTGATGCTCTTTTAACTTTTTAGTTTCCCTTTTTGACTAATTGTCCTCGGAATGCAATTCGCACTTGTCCTTAATCTACCTAATATTGACCAAAATGATGGTAACTGTACGTTTAGCCTAGCACAACAGTATAGGTCAATGCCTCATCATTTCATATGATTAGTTGTTCAAGCCTTGATGAGAATTCAAGGCTTAGTTGTTCACCTTAATTTCTTCAATCCACTGCAGTAAAGGAGCGAGGGAGAGAGACCTTGACAATTGTTTGAGTTTCTACCTTGATTGACGTACTAATTAACGTAGCTAAGGACACCTGATCTAACCTAAGTTACAAGTAAGCAAAAATGTAAATATATAATATAAACACAAAACAAAAGGTTAAAAAGTGAAAATATTAACCTTACTATATGATAAGTAAATATGATTCTTATTTTGTTTAATTATCTACTTCACTTAAACAACTCTAAAACTTAAATCTAAGTCTATAATAACCAATTACGAGTGTAACTACAAAAATTAGAGAGTACATAAGGAAATCTAAGAATTAAACTACAAACAAGTAGGTCACCTACAATTTTTTAAAATGACATTTCCTCAAATATGAAAACAAAGTTCCAACAGCAAAGACTTTAGATACATAAATATATAAAAAAATATAAGCAATAATAAAGTATTTATAAAATCAAATTTAATTAAACTTGGTTCAGCCTGATCTTGCTGAGGTTGAACGTCGGTGTTTGAATCCATGATCTGTGCGACTCTGGCTATAGAATACCTACAAAATAAATAACGGCGGGCCGGGAGTTGATTCCCGGGAGGCCCCTCCGACGCTCAAGTCAGTCTTTTTGTGTAGGTTTTGGTTGCTGAAAGTAAAAAAAAGTAGAGTTGTAATCTCATACCTGAATAAGGAAGAAATAGTACCTTATATACCAGAGTTTACCGCTAGGTTTAGGTCTTTACGTGAGTCGTTATGTTTGCATGGGAGATTATCTCCTATGTCCGGGCCATCGACATCTGGGCCTGGAATTGGGCCTTGTAAGGCCAGCCCAGCTGACCCAACCATAAGCCCCCTACTCCTCGAGTCTGACCAAAGAGAAGGGTCGAAGGAGTACATAAAGATTGTGCGGCTCATCTGTGTGACGACTCGTGGCGAAACCGGTCGATCGGAGATCAGTGCCTTATATGCAGTAATTCTTGCTATGACAGGGAACTGATCAGGCTAGCGAGCCATCGTTCGGGTGACAGCTGGTCGATTGAGTGACTTGTGTTAAGGAGGGGCGATCGATTGGTTTACGCTGAGGCAGGGCGGTCGATCGGCTGTCAATGTCCGGGCATAGGCTAGGGTTAATTATTATTTGACGATTCGTATCTTCTAGGCGCCGTTTAAAATTTGAAATGGTGCGCCCTCTCAACTGCCGCGCAGCTGTCATGCGCTGTCACATACTGCCAGGCGTGTCCTCTCTGCTGTCAGATCTTGCCACGTGTTTGACCTCGGCTCGGATTTCACCACGCGTCTGATGTCGATTGGTACTTCCATTTAGTGGATTGCTGTTATATACATTGGAGTCGACGAACCATTAACCTTTTTTACCTCGCATCTGATTTTCCAGTCTCTGCTCTTGTTATTTTTCGTTTCGTTGCTTGCGAGTTCCGGAGCTTTACTTACACCGTCGTTCAAACCCCCAAATCTCAGCCATCAATTTAGGTACGTCTCCTTTTCACTCCTAATCCTATAACTTTCTCTCTTGCAATCATGTCGTTGAGTGGTCCGTCGGAGGTTAGGGGGTTAAAGAGGTCACGGTTAATGACCGAAAGGATGGATTGGTCATCGAAGAGCCGCCGAAAGACAAATCAACAATGACCGTGGCAGAATTGAACTGATTGGTCATCAAGAACAACATTCCTTTGTCCTAGGGGCCTAGGCTGGCATTCGAGAAGGAACGGATCCACAGTAATCTGGGAGGCTATTTCTCTGTTTCGGACAGTTTCTTCTCGACCGGGGATATGAAGCTTCCATGCGCCCTGATTATTGACGATGTATGCGATATTTACGCATTGAAGCCAAGCCAAATTCCTCCAAACGACTGGAGATTTATTAACGGTCTGGCCTTGCTGTGCCATCAATTCGGGAGTCCCCCATCGATCGGAATTTTGTGCCACTTCTTGAGAATGAACCAGAGTTCCAGTATTGGGGCCGGGGTTCCTCATTTTCAATATAGGGATGCGAGCTATCGTCTGGCCAGGACGGCCTCAAAAATCTAGTCTTGGAAGACGAAGTACTTTTTTATGAAGGCCCCAGGATCGTTCTTCGAGTCAAGGCCATGGAGATACCCTCTAACCGAGAAATGGAACGACCTCTCGGGTTTAACCCTTAGTAGAGAGGAATGGGAGGTGGTCTATCGCATTAAGGTGCTCGGTCTATACGACTTTGATTTCCTTATTCGGGGGTATCGCGGGAGGGCATCGACCGACTCCTTCTTAATCAAGCCCCCGCCCCAAATTAGAGGGCTAGGAGAAGAAACTGCTCCTCTTGGTTAACTCCTTGCAGTTTAACCTTTTTACTGCCTTCCGAAGTATTGGCTTTGGTTTCTAACTCGTTTCTTATATTTATGCAGCTATGGCAAGGCTCGGAGATTTCGACGGATCCTCCAACTCCACTAGAGGCCAGCGCAAGGCTGTTAAGCCTTCAAAAGCGACGGGGCTGGGCAAGAAGAGGGAGGACAATGTGGAAGTCACTCAGCCTACTGTTCCCGAGCAAGGTGTTGCTTAACCCACTATTTCCGTGCCGTCTGCGGTGCCCGTTTTGTCTGTCGTTCCTGTTTAGCCCACGGTGGTAGCCTAGTCGGGAGGCGAGGGTTGCGTGGTCATAGATGAAGAAGAGGAGGAGGTGGAGCGACCCCTCAAAAAGAAGAAAACTGTTCGAGTTATCGACCGATCTCTTTGTTCAACAGGCCAGGACAAGGGGAAGGACAAAGAGGGAGAGGAAGAATGTGTTGCCCTATCGAAGAAGGGCAGGAGGAAAGAGCGAGCGACGAGTACCGATAGGTGGGAGCCCGCCATCAGTCTGGATAAGACTGCGTCGCTTGGGGACTTTGATGTGGCGCTTCATATTGCTAAGAACATTATTCCTCCTACAGACGAGGAACTTATAAATAGGTTGGATAACCCAGAGTTATCAGTTCATCTCGTCCGTCATTGTGCAAAGGGTTTGGCGTTCGCTCATGCGATGCACTGCCGCCTTGAGGAGCGCCACAGTTTGAAATATGAGCTTCAAAAGCTTTCTGAGGTGAAGGAAGAGCTTTCAGGGGTGACGGAGGAGAGAGACATCGCGCGGGCTCAACTTTCTTCTTTGGAGGAGGAGAAGAAGCTTTGGGAGAACGAGAGAGACTTTTTGAAGGCTCAGCTCACTTCGGGGGAGGAGGAGAAGAACCGGGTGATCGCGGAGAAGAGCCGGATGATCGCGGCGAGGGATGAGTTTGAGGAAAAGTGCCAGGCACTGCAGCTTGGCAACGTGGAACTGAGGGGTGAGGTGCGCGCCGCCAACTCTAGGGTAATGGTGGAACAAGAGCTCCAATCCAAGTTCCTTCAGGATTGCCACGAGGCGGTGCAGACCAAGGCAAGAGCTGAGAAAAGGGTGGAGGAATTGCAAAGCTCTATAAAGGGGGAAAGAATTGCTGCGATCAATCGATAGAAAGAGCGATATTTAGAGGAGGTGTGCCATGAGTACGCTTGCGACTTGGCTCTTTCCATCCTTAAGAGCTGCCATAGCGTCTGCGTTCCTAACGGGTCAGGCCGTTCTTCCTTCGAAGATTACACCGAACCGATGATTCCCCCGAGTCTCGGCCTTTCTTTGGAGGAAATGAGGGAGATAGTCGAGCGAGAAAGAGAAGTGGTTTCGGATGAGGGGATGGACCTTAGCTCAGCCGAGTAGGAAGAGCAATCTCACGGGGATGCCTCTTCGGTTCTTCCTGCAGACTCTGGTCTTGGCCCGATTGCGCATCCAACTTCCCCTCCTGCCGATCCTGCTGCTTCTCTTCCTGATCCTGCCTCCGTTGTTATGTCGGCCCCTGAAGCTACGTTGCCTACCTCCGAAGCCACCTCTTCCGAGTCGGCTGTTGGCTCTTCCTCTCTCGCCAAGAGATGATTTTTGTTTTTTCTCTTTTGAAGCTCATCTGGTCGAGCTTGTGACCAGAAAATATAAAGAGAATAAAAGATCTTGTTTTTATCCTTCGCTGCCTTATTATCTCTGTGAGTAATGCTTTAAATTATTACTAGCTTTGTACGGAAAGCCTTTCCAGGTTGCATGTGACGAGTTGGTGCGTTCGATATAGATCGATGGGTCGTTAGGTTTAAAGATAGCCCAATGGTAAGAGGCGTGGCACAAGATGCCACCAAAACCCTGAGGTCTGTGGTTCGAGTCGCAACTCCATCTCCCCTGGGCATGGTACGCCCTCCCAGAGGACCAGAGGGGACAATACCTAGCCGGTGAGGGTCCCTGCCCAAACCAGTCTTTATGAAAACTTATAAATAACAAAATATATAAAAGATACCTTAATTTAGTAACTAATGAAAATTATTCGTTTGGTTTAAATATTTAACTTAAAGGTATATTAAAGCTAAGAACGTATTGGATTAATTAAAGTGCCCGCCATCAATAAAAAAAGGAACATCTAATAATTTTTATTTCATGGAATCAAAATTATCTATATTTTAACACTTACGAGGTGACCGTGACGTCGATCCACGTACATACGTTTTGGGCTTCCGTTCTTCGACTTTGTTGACTTTTAGCTTTGTGAGTTTTGATGTTAATTCTTTTGCCTATAAAAATTTGAAGTCTTTCAATTATTAATATAGTTTGTTGATATTAATTCATATTAGTATCGGAGAGTGCAAATAAAGATCCTCTAAGACTTTAACCTATAATTTCAAATGTTCAAAGTTTCTTTTATCATACAAATTTATGGTAAAAATAATTAGCTTTTTTAAATATAAATAAAAATGTCAATTTTGGCAGGTCCAATTTGGCCCAACCCAAGGTCTAGCCCTGGGTCGGGCCACTGACATCCCTAAATACAAATAACTATATTAGACGAAAGACTGAGCCTACATGCATTATCCATCGAACTGAGGCATTATGGGAGTTTACAAGCGGCCGAAAGATTACAAGGTTTTAATCTAACCTTACATTTCTCCTCACGTCTATCCTTTACGCACTTCAGATGGTTCGTCCACAAAGACTACTCAAGTTACCCATGAAACTTTTAACTCTCTCGACGTTCCATTAAACTTTAACTCTCTGGACGTTACAAGTATTGAACATTTACAATAGAATATAAGGAAAACCCTTCTTGTGAGCAGAGCCGACGGTCTAGGTAATTTTGTGTTACTTCTATTCGTGATTTACTTGTTTGCTCCGGTGCATGACTGTTTCCTTGAACTCCAGAGACAGCTCACAAAAAGAGGAGCTTTCTTCAAAATAGAGAGAATATTTCAGCGGCCAGAGACAATTTGGTGGAACTGTGGATTTCGATAGTACAAGTTAAGGGCTGTCTGTTGATCCTCGATGTTCGATTGAATGACTCCTTTTTCTTAATTTTCTATGGTTCTTGATTCTTTGGAACAATAGAACTTGCTGGTGGTGTCAATCCAATGTTCTAATCTTTGTTATTGACTTGTAAGCGGTAGAGTAGATGAAGAACGGGTAAAATCGCACGTGGGATTGGACGGTCCAAGTTGCGGACTTATTCTCGTCGACGGCGATCATCATTCCAAGCCTTTGGTCGTTATTGCTTCTTTTTCAGGTTTGCTAGCGTTTCCCCTTTCCATTTTCCTGGATTAACTATCTTAGGTACTAGGGTTGCTTTGCTATTTCTATTAGTTTAATATTTGATCTTTGTCTTGCTTCATTGAACTATCGATGTTTTTTAATTCCTGCATTTTAAAACTGTTTCCCAACATCCTCAATTTGGAATTAACCCGATTTGCCTTTTCATGCGATTTCTGTTGCTAGGCGCCAACCTTTATTTTTAAGTCTCGGTCACTTTGTCTTGCCTCTTAAGTATCCAGATGTGCTTGCTCGTGTTCATATTATGTGCATTTTCTCTTGCCATTTTTATCAAACTACAAAACAATCTTTTGTTTTCAAGTCAACTCTTCGCCTTTTCTCGTCATCTTCAAATTGGTTTTACTAACAATATATATTCCTGGAAGCTGAATTTTTTTGCCTTGCAATTGGCTCTAGAGCGGCATGACTTGTTCATATTGGAAAAGGAGATGAATGTGCATGTATCTGGGCAGATCTCAGGACAGGTTCCTAATCAGCTATGTCAGCAGAATGGAAGTAACCTTCCTCCTGCCCGGATGCAGAATTTAGCTTCTGGCAGCATTGGCGGTGGCGGAGGCGGTGGCGGAAATGCTGCTTCTAATTCTATCTTTGGCATGGACCCTGATCTTCACAGTGCTCGGATTTCGATGCGGGAAAAAATGTATGAATAATTTTTGTTTCACCAATGTGATCATATTTTTTAGTTTATGAATGATTTTTATTTCACCTATGTGATCATTTTTTCTTATTCGTTGAAAACTAAAGATTTGGGAAAGCTATGCCTTTAGTATGGTTTTGGTTCTACCACATTTGTGTTTCTTACTAGCGTATTTTATTTCATGATGAAACTATAAGTGACATGTATTAGCTTGATATTAATCTATTTTGCTGCATCGTCTTTTATTTCTTTAGCACCAAAGTCTCTGGTGAAGATAGTTGGTTACAAAATTTAAGGGTTGTTTCTGCCAGTAATTTTAGTTATTAAAAGTCTTGTCCATTCTTCTGCATGTAATTCATTTATACATGCAGGGGAACTTTAACGTCGCTACTTTTGTTCAAGGGTTATTAGAATTTTCCCAAGATACATTAAGTTATTCCAGTTTTTCTTTCTTTGTTTTCCGGTCATAAGTGGATTTTCAGCATTGAGTACTACCTTCGATTTGGGTTATCATGGATGGAGATCCTTATTGAACTCACCTTTTTGGTGGCATTGTACTCACTGATTGGATTCCTTGTAGATTTATATTTAAAAACATTTGGTTTTGGCTTCTAGTTTCCTAAACAGCACATTGCAAATATTCATAGACAAATATTAGTAATAACATGTATTTGCCTGTTGTTTAACAAAATTGTGTTTCTCACATTGACTTATTTTCGTGGATGCTGTATAGATTTCGAATTATATTGCAGCGGCAGTCTCATCCAGTTGGTGAACCACAGAAGCAGAAGTATAGGGACTTTGCTAAACGCCTGGAGTATGGTCTGTTCAAAGCTGCTCGGTCAAAGGTTCATTTTTGTGCTTTATTTATCTTCCCTTCAACTCTGTTTTTATCCTGGATATCTAATTGCTCATATTATACCGCGATTGATTGGTTGATAATGATGATAATAATCACTATCGCATACTAATAGAAATTTTGTTGTTGAACTTCTCCCTTTCATTCGATTCTTGATCATATTATCTCTTTGGATTCACAAGCATTAGAACTTTTCTTGTAGGAGGAGTATATGAATGTGAGTACATTAGAGAGTCGTTTGAGTGCACTGCTACGCCCTCCTGCAAATATCAACAACCAACGAAATGTACAGCTTGTTAATTCATCCTCTTCCATTGGTACAATGATACCAACCCCGGGTATGCCACACAATGGGAATTCCAACCTGATGGCTTCTTCTGTAAATACAATGATGATTTCTTCCACAGCCTGTGATAGCATAGCACTGACAACTGTCAACACAGGGGGGCTGTTGCCAACTAGTGGTATTCAGGGTGGTACTTGTTACAAATTAAAGCCTCAATTACAACGTCCATAGTTACTTCTATCTATGCTTTGCATATGATTGAAATTCCTTGTTTGCAGGAAATGAAGCTAATGGATATCAGCAATCACAACCCAGTTATTCCATTAGTTCTGGTACGAATATGTCATCCATAGGGGTGCAAAGGATGACGAACCAAATGATTCCAACTCCTGGATTTAGTAATAACAATACAAACCCTGCTTTTGTGAGTATGGAATCTTCTAAGAACACTGGTGGTTATTCTTCTTTTGATTCTACTATGGTATCACAACCATTGCATCAGAAGTCATATATGGGTGGTCAGAACAATCATATATCACAGAACCTGGGTAGCCAAATGGGTAGCAACATCCGATCTGGTTTGCAACAAAAACCTTGTGGTTTATCTGATGGGCCTTTGAATGGTGGTGTTGGAATGATTACAGACAATTTGCACCTTGTGAATGACCCTAGTACTTCAGAGGGCTACATGAACGTGATTCCCTATGCTAGTTCCCCGAAACCATTACAGCAGCATTTTGATCAACATCAGAAACAATTGATGCTGGGGGAAGGATATGGGGTGGGTTCGGCTGATTCTTTTGGTTCTGGAAATTTCTATGGAGCTGTAACTTCTGTTGGATCAACGATGAACACTCAAAATCTAAGTTCTATGAGCGTGCAGACCATGTCAAAAATGAATTCTACTTCCATTAATAACGAGTCCAGTTTACATGATACTCAATGTACTGCAAATATGAAGCTGAAGCCCCAAACACTTGATCAGTCTGAAAAGATGAATTTTCAGTCCCAAATAGCATCTGGAGAGAGTCTGCTTCAATCTCATCAGAAGCAACAATTTCAGCAACGGTCTAATCAGTTTCAGCAAGAGTCATTCTTTCAGCAGCAACACCCAAATAAGCCACAAGGTCATCGGCACCAGCATCCGATGAACAATAGTGCTTTTGGTCACTCTCAGTTTGCTTCTGATCATAGTGCTGAAGTGAAGCTTGAGCCTCAAGTGGAGCAACACCATGAGATTTTAATCTCACAAACCTCTGAACAGCGACAAATATCCGAGTTACAAAACCAATTCCAACAAAATGCTGTTGAAGATCGTTCTAGGCGTGTACAAAGTTTGGCTCTTCCAACTGGACAACATCATATCTGTTCCTCAGTTACTCAAAATTCCCAGCAAAAGAAAGAGATCTTGCTTCAGCATGAATTTGTTTCAGAGTCCCAAAGTGATTTTAACTGCGTTACAGTTGGAACAGAATCAGATTCAGTATTGCATGGTCAATGGCATCGTCAATCACAAGACAAAACTTGCATCTCTGAAAACATGTCACTTGAGCATCGTGTCCAACAAGATTTCTGTCAAAGAATCTCTGGGCAAGATGAGGCTCAACCTAATAATCTATCTTCTGAAGGATCTATTATGGTTCAAACAGTTCCTCATAGAAGCACATCTGAGCCCCAAAACCTGGAAAATGCCACCTATAGATCTGGAAATGCAACACGTGACAGACAGTTTAAAAATCAACAGAGGTGGCTTTTATTCCTGTGGCATGCTCGTCGATGCACAGCCCCTGAAGGGAAATGTCCAGAGTTTAATTGTGTTAATGCCCAGAACTTGTTGAGACATATGGGAAGATGCAATTTATCTCCATGCACCCATCCTCGGTGCCAGCATACCAAGATTTTGATTCAACACTTCAAGCACTGCAGAGATGCTAGTTGCCCTGTTTGTGTTCCTGTCAAAAAGTTTATAGAAGCACAAGTGAAGGGACGCACTCGGCCAGCAACAAATTCTTTCTTGTCCAACAAATCCTTTGAGACTACTGATAATTCAGCGCCATTAATGTCAAAAAGTTCAGCTGTTGTTGAATTTTCTGAAGATGTACAACCAGCTATGAAACGAATGAAGATAGAGCAATCCCCTCATTCTTTCAAACCTGAGAGTGAAGGTTCTGCTGTGCTGTGCCAGCTTCTACAATTGGTGAGTGCTATGCATCCCTGGAAGTCCAGTGCCAAGATTTCAATCACGCGGATGCTTGTATGCCAATCAAGCCTGAGCATACAGAGGTGAAGTCAGAACTTCCTGTTAGTTCTAGACAAGGAAGTCCAAGTAGTGGCGAGATGCGGAAAGATAACATGGATGATGTGAGTAGCCCCAAACTCGATTATGAGCCCAATCGGACTCAAATACTCAAGTTCGAACCCGAGCATGGTCAACCCTAACTTGACTCATTGACTTCAGCCTAACCCAGCCCTAAAAAATTGCCTAAGTCCACACTTGATCCGCCCTAAATATTTGATCCTAAACTCGAACCTGATCGGCCTGAATATCCAGAGTCCGAGCTGGGTGATTGAAGAAGGTATACAAGGTTCACAATCTTTTAAATACAAGAAAAATATATAGAAATATTTCAATCATCCTAGGCATCTCTATTTTCTTGCTTGTTTGTACATTTGGTGTGACATTTATTCTGAAGGCTGTTTAAGTTCACTGCGAAGTTTCGTGCCTATATTAGCCATCTTTCAATGATGAATCAACATATCCAAATGCTGTTCTTGTGTATTCTTCAAAGGTTTATACGCTGGTCGGTGTAGGCCTGCCATTGTCGATGACCGAGGGACGTTTGAAGGAGGCATTTTCGCCATTTGCGGAAGTACGCCGAGGTGCCATTCTGTGCCTTTCTATATATGCAATGCAATGTTTATATTGCTGCCTGCCCTTGCTTGTACACTAGTTTTCTGCAACTTTTATGCTCAGATGCTTATTATCATGTCTTATATTTTTGCATAAACAAGGGAACGGGTGTGCCTCTGATGTCAACTGTATTATATTTCAGGATCACTGAACCTCTTACACAGTCTGAGGTCCACAGGGCTGGGGCATTTCTTAGCATTTTATAAGCCTGGGAGAAAGCAAAAAAATGACTCTTTTGTATCTTTTTATTCTTTATGAGTGTTAACGGTGGACCCTCGTTAAGAATAAAATGAGACAAAATAAGAACAAGTTAAGAATGAGCCCTGAACAGGTGTCCTTCCTGCCCTTATCTAAGACCGGGCTAAGCTTAAAGAAAGGTGACTGAATTACGCCGACTCATTCTTTGCACTCATTAGGGGTACATTGAAATGCCAAGATAGATTGGACGTTATTGGTCTTTTGTTGTGTTGGAAAATATTCATCATCTTACTGAAACAAGCTTTTTAAAATCTTCTCTGGATGTTTGAGCTTTGTTCATCCTCTGTTTCTGTTCAGGCCAATGTTTTTTTTTGGATCTTTTGATGCAGTGAGGATTGTGTTGAACAAGAACACAAAGCAATCTCATGGATTTGCATATATTTGGTATAGCAGTGAAGAATCTGCAGAATTGTCTGTGAAGGAAATGGATGGGAAGGTAGGTGTACATCTCCGGTAGTTGACAAGCATCCCTAGAAAATTTCCATAAAAGTTGCTGTTGACCGATTCTCCTGAGAAGATTTCCATGAAAGTTGCTTTTTTTATTCTTCTTTTAACTGGGGCTTGTTCACTTTTTAGATGGCAGGTTCATTTTGGTTGCAATTGCAAAGCCTGGATCATGCAAAACTCCAAGAAAAGCAACACCATACAAGTTCTGATATGCCTTGTGGGCGGAATTCCTTAAACAACTTTAATTTGCTCTTAGTTTGATCCGGATTGAGCAATCCAAAACTTGATCGGTCAATATCAAAATAATATAAAAATAATATATTTTAATTAAGTGAACTCTAGCTAGTACTCAAATTTATGTTTTTTTAGTTACAAAAAATCGCAAAAAATAATTTTATCTATTGTTCTAAAGTGCCTAACGACTGTATTAACGGACTGTTTTATCCACCAAAAATACCCAATAGACATTTTTCTCACCAAAAGTGTCATGTAACATTATTTTTATGATTAATTAAATCTAAAAAAAAATTGTCGTACCTTACAAAAACCATGTTAAATTGAATATTGTAAAATTTTAAAATCAATCTTCACCGTAGGATGAGGCCCCACACACTTGTCAGCACCTCGTCACGATCGTATATACTTTCTCCACGTGTCCTTGTAAAACGACTTTTAACTGTTCCAATTTTATACTATCAATCGCACATGTACACTTCAAAGACACAGAGCACAACAATATCTCTAACTTAGAGAAATTGAGAAAGATCGGAAGTCGGAGATTCGTGAGAGCGGTCGAGTTTTTTTGTTGTGGGAAGACGATGCATCTAGTAAATGCGGTGATTGCGGCGAGGATGGTGAGCAGAGTAGGCGAATCGGGGGTTGTTGACGGAGGCATTCCGTTTGGGTCGTTGATATGGTTCGCGTACGTAGGTCTCTCCTGCTTCCTCGTACTTTTCGCAGGTATCATGTCGGGTCTCACTCTGGGGCTCATGTCTCTGGGACTCGTCGACCTTGAGATTCTCCATCGTAGTGGCACCTCCACCGAGAAGAAACAAGCTGGTCTTTTCTTTTTCTTTCCATTCGTAAAGATTCATTCGCTGGTCTTTTCTTTTTCTTTCCATTCGTAAAGATTCATTCTTTTTTGAGTCATGTTTGTATACGAGAATGGGATTATTTGATCTTTTATTTGAATTGGGAATGATTTTATCAGCTGTAATTCTTCCTGTGGTTCAAAAGCAGCACCAACTTCTGGTCACTTTGCTTCTGTGTAATGCTGTTGCTATGGAGGTAACGGCTTGAATGTGTTTTCTTTTTGTTATTAAACTTGCTGTAGTTGTGTTTTACTGTTAGTTCTTTTACTTATAGAAAGCGACTCTCTTTTTGATTGAAAACATCCGCCTTTTAGAGACAGGATACTTGAATTTTGAGTGGAATATGCATTTCTGATGGAGCGTGAAAAAGGGCTATTATTTATTTGCGATCAAATAACGTATTGTAAATAAAGCTGAGGGCTAACATTTTGATGGTGGTGGCAAGATCCAATTGAAATTCGACTGGCTTCATTCCATGTCTTCAGTCGTCACGTCCATACTGCAGTTTTGTTGAATTACAGAATATGTATTTGTGTGACTATTTGAAGGCTATGCATAGTCTATAGAAAGTTGATGTTGCCTGTGTATGAACATTTGAAGGCCATGTGTAATCTAGAGAAGGTTGACTTTGCTTGTGTACGAACCCATGGTGCTTTGATGTAAATTTAAGGTTTGGGCCACGAATTTGATTACTGAACTATCGATGTACATCAAGCACCCATTTTTATTGTCAGAATGCTGACTTTAACTCAAATAGTTTGTAAATCTCATGTTCAACGGCCACCTAGCCTTGATTACACAGTTGTTGGGTCCTACCATATGCTAACACGATGACTGCGAAGTACAATGAGCTTAAAATACGCACCAGAACTTATAATTTTCTTCTCAGGACAAGTTCTACTGTGTGGTTTAGGAATCAGTTTAATTCGTGGTTAAATCACAAATATAAACAATTTAGACATTATGAAAAGTGAGTTCTAAGAACATTGGGTGGAAACATACTTCTTCCTTGTGTTACTTGAAGAGCTTGGAAAATTTTGTTATTTAACTACTAACTAATACTATCTGTAATCAACATTTGTTTGATATTGTTTTCTAATAGTCTTCACTATCAACTTACTTCCAGATTTCAATTTGCAGGCTCTTCCTATATACCTGGATAAGCTTTTCAATCAGTATGTTGCTATAATTCTATCTGTCACTTTTGTTCTAGCTTTTGGAGAGGTGCATTTTCTTTCCTCCTCAACTTGAGCAGCCCTTGTTAGACACTTATTAACTTCAGTTGAGACAGGGAGTTGACATTTTTCACTTGTTAGGTTATTCCACAAGCAATATGCTCCAGATACGGTCTTGCTGTAGGTGCCAATTTCGTGTGGCTTGTACGGATTTTAATGATACTATGCTATCCAATAGCATATCCCATTGGCAAGGTGATCTTCTTCCGTCCAACTTTGCTACTTTGTGAACTTTAATTTCTTTTTATGTCCTTTCTATAAAACTGCTTCAAATGAATCCTTATTGTCAACATTGCTCTTTAAAATTTTAACTCTAAGTGACGCCCTCTATTTTTCTACTTTGCCTTCTCATTGATTGTATTTGTTGCCACATTCTCGAGTATTATCTTGATTTCATTTACTGTAAAAACTGAAGGTGATCGACCAAATTCAACAAGTTTTCTTTGATTCTGACACTTGGACATGGAATGGCTTTTGGTTTTGCTATGAACTTTTCAGTTACTATTGTTACTCGGGGATGGTAACTGCAAGCTAAAACAGGATTGCCTGCTATTGTAGTTCAATGAATAGAACCTCACCAAGTTTGGAGTTCACCACATTCAAAAGATGTTTTGAAGCGACTACTTCCTCTAGGCCCATAACCCCTTTTGACCATTATGGAATGCTGGATATTTAGTTCCTTCCCTTGATATTCTCAAACTATGCCAAATCTTTATTACTAATTGCTGTAGTCTGGCTTAAGCCAAGTTTACATCTTCTACCATGATATGTGAGGTAGGCAGAAGACTCAAACCAACTTTTCATTCATGGTACTAGAACCTTATCGATTGAAAGAGAATCTAAACTTCTCTTGTCAAAAAAATTTAAATTCATAGCATAATTTTGCCGTAAAAGAGATGGAGCTCTTTCATTGCCCATATGGTGAAGGACATAGTTGCCTATTTCTTGTATACTTAAGGTGGCTAACTTGGTGCTTTAGGGGTAAAATAGTATGTGAATAAATGGCTGAGACAGATAGTGAACAAATTTACACTCTTGCTATAGGTAAATTGAGGTTTTGAGGGGAATAAATTGGAGCATATGGACGCTTAGGCAAGTGCTGGCATCTTTTGTGAACAAGAGTGGCAAAAACCACTTAGATGCTTTTTGCATGTGATTAAGTGCACTGTATGGTTAACCTTTTCTTGTTGAAGAGGTTGTCAATTGTAGCTTGAGCATGTAGAGAAAGATTTCTGGCAATACAAATATCAAGTAAAATTTTTATAATATGGACAATGATGACCAAAGAACAAGAAGAAAAAGGAAACCCCACAAATAATTATGACAAGAAAGATGAGAAAATCGATCGTTCAACCCCACTTTATTGACTTTTGTGTTATCTTATCAGCATGAAGTTCTCATTTCTCTTATCTAGACTTCATTAGATATTTGCTTCATTACTCGGATGTTGTGGGTCAAGAGCAGCAAAATTTTGCTGACCAAGTTTACCAGGGATTCACACATGGCAAATTCAAACGTGGACAAAGGAAGGAATAGATAAGTTAGTTGAATATTCAAACGTGCGGAAAGGAAGGAGTAGATAAGTTATTTGAATAAGATATCATAACATTAGGAGTTTGTTTTATTCTAATAAGTTGTTTTATCTTTCAGTTGAGATTTTTATTGCTGAAAAGTAGGGATTGTTAAGGGCTGTAAGATAGTTTAAATATAGCTCTTTAGAGCATGAATAAATAAGCAGAATTTTTGTTTACTCGTTGTTAGTTCTAGAGATCGAAGAGTTCTGTCTTAACGAGCTCTTATTCCCTCATTCAAGATAGGTCATAAAGGGAGGAATTCTCTCAAACATAACCTATCGGATATTCAGCTACAAGGTTCCATAACCAGAAGTCGGTCTAGGGCCTGTGCTAATTTGGTATTAGAGTCGATGGTGATGGGAGACGGATGCAATTTGCACCCGCAATTTGAAGCCTTTATAGCTATGTACTAGGAAGATCGAGCCAAAGATAGGACAGAGAGAAAAAGAAAAGACACTCAATGAAGCTAGATAGAAAGATGTTGCAGCCCAGTTAGAAAGACTATCCCGAGAATTAGCAGTCAGCCATGGTCCCCATGGAGAGCGGTCTAGTAATCGAGGACGACAAGAACAAAGGGTTGGAGCAGGAAACCATGAAGGGGACAACTTTGTTCCAAAATACTCCAAACTTGATTTTCCACGCTATGATGGATCTTTTGACCCTTTGGTTTGGTTAAACCATTGCGAGCATTTCTTCCGCCATCAGCGTATTGCAGCAAAAGACAAGGTTGGATTGGCATCCTTTCATTTAGAAGGAGATGCTCAACTGTGGTTCATTAAATTAGAGCGGGATCGACCACAATTTACTTGGGATGAATTCAAAATCAACTGCAACCTGTGTTTTGGACCTACAATCTGCAGTAACATGCTTGGGGAACTGTCCAAGCTCAGACAAACAGGGACTTTCGAGGAGTACTAGAGGCGTTTCGAACAATTGGCAGCCAGGGCCACTACCTTGTCCCAAGAACAAAAGGTGGAAATCTTCATCAGCGGCCTAAAGGAAGCAATAGTAGTAGAAGTAGAACTACAAAACCCACGAGAATTGACTAGTGCTATGAGCTTGGCCTGACTTTATGAACGCAGGGGAATCCAACAACGATTAGAGGCAAGTGGTTCTTGGAAGTGCTCTATTGGTATAAATTAGTGAACACCCTTTGTAAAAAGGCTCAATCGGGCGGAGATGGAGGAAAGGTGTGCCAAGGGCTTGTGTTTCAATTGTGACAAACAGTATAAACTGGGGCATCAATGTAAACGACTGTTCTAGTTGGAAGGGGTTGATGAAAATGAATAAGAAAATTTGGAAGAAGACATAGAGGAGCCAGAAATATCCTTCCATGCAATTGCTGGCATGCATAAGCCTCAAACCATGCAAGTAGAGGGATCTTTCACCAGTAAGCCGTTCATACTTTTGATTGATTCAACATTAGTTGAGTAGCTGAAAATACCCATAGAGACAAAGGCTGCATTAAGGGTGATAGTGGCTAATGGAGAGAGAGTGAGCATTCCTGGAATATGCAAATTGTTTCCAATTCAGTTAGGACCACAAATTTTCCATTTTAATTTATATTTGCTACCTTTTTATGGATATAGTGCAGTGCTGGGAGTTAATTGGCTTCGGAAACTTGGTTTTATTCTTTGGGATTTTTCTGATATGAAGATGCGTTTCCAGTGACAAAACCAAGAAATGGAATTAAATGGGATCAAGAACGTTCCTCAACATACTAACTCTTCATTAATTTCATCTTCAGCTGCTACAGATAAGGAACTAGAACTTCAGAGCATCCTTAATGAATTCCAAGTTCTGTTCAACACCCCGGAAGGACTGCCCCCATCCCGGACCTGTGATCACCACATATCCCTAGCACCAGGATTGGGTCCTATTGCTGTCCGTCCATATCGCTACCCCCATGGCTAAAAAGACGAGATAGAGCTCTAGTTCAAAGAGATGCTTAAGCAGCGAATTATATGACCCAGTCGATCCCCTTACTCTGCACCAGTTCTCTTGGTTAAAAGGGCATATAACTCTGGGCGTTCTGTGTAGACTAAAGTTCGTTGAACTCCCAAACGGTGAAGGATACATTTCCAATTCCTATAATTGATGAATTATTGGAAGAATTATATGGTGCTTGTTTCTTTTCCAAGCTGGACCTACATTTTAGGGTATCATCACATTCGAATGAAAGACATTGATGTGGAGAAAATTGCCTTCTGCACTCACCATGGCCACTTCAAATTTTTGGTCATGCCTTTTGGCCTTTCGAATGCACCATCAACTTTTCAAGCTCTCATAAATGACATTTTCAAACAATATTTGCGGAAATTTATCTTGGTTTTTTTACATCTTAATTTACAACAGGACATGGGTAGAGCACATGGAACATCTTCAAATTGTTTTCTCCTTGCTCGAACAACATTCTTTGTACCTTAAACACTAATCTCTTACTTGGGACATTTGATTTCTTCCAAAGGAGTAGAAGCTGACCCTCAAAAAATTGTAGCTATGATTCAATGGCCCCAACCCAGTACTGTATGGGCGTTATGTGGATTCTTGGGTCTCACAAGTTATTACAGAAAATTTGTGCAATATTATGGGGCTATAGCTGCTTCTCTCACTTCCATGTTACGGAAAAACTCTTTTTCCTGGACACCAAAATCCACTTAAGCTTTTGAGGCCTTAAAGTTGGCCATGACCACAACACCAGTTTTAGTTCTTCCAGATTTTTCCAAGCTGTTTGTTGTTGAATGTGATGCCTCAGATGCAAGTATAGGGGCTGTTCTACAACAAGGTCACCCAATTGCTTTCTTTAGTCACATTTTGGCCCAACGGCACCGTCACTTACCAGCTTATGAAAACGAATTGATGGGATTAGCTAAAGCTATTTGCCACTTGAGGTCATATTTATGGGGTCAACGTTTCTTGATTCGGACTGATCATTATAGCCTTAAGTTTCTACTAGAGCAGAAAATTATCACATCTCCTCAACAACATTGGGTTAGCAAACTCATGGGACTCGATTTTCAAGTGGAATATCGAGCAGGCAGTGAAAATGTGGTGGCCGATGCTATCTCATGCCAGCAAGAAGATGTGGGCGTTTTGGCTACGATTTCCATGCCTCAACAGGTTTCTTTTGATGTTGTGCGAGCAGAAAATTCCTATTGTCCTAAATTACAAAAAGTCATTGAGAAAATTATTGCAGGAACTGCAGGTGACCAATGGTCCTATAAGGATGGTCTTATATTTTTCAAAAATAAGGTGTATATTTCATCATCTTCTTCACTTCCATAGGCTATTATCTTTGCTATTCATGCTCAGTGTCATGAGGGCTATCAAAAGACACTTCATAGAATTTCTGCAGATTTTTATTGGTCGGGCATGAAGAAACAGGCCCAAGAACTAGTGAAAACTTGAGAAATCTGTCAGAAATAAATTTGAAAACTTGTAGCCTGCCGGTCTTTTACAGCCTCTTCCAATTCCCAATCAAATATGGTCAAATATTTCAATGGACTTCATTGACGACCTTCCCTCCTCCAATAGCAAAACAGTGCTGCTCGTAGTAGTTGATCGTTTCTCAAAGTATGCCCACTTCTTGCTACTTTCTCGTCCTTATTCAGCTGTTTCTGTTGCTTGTCTTTTCTTTGACCAGGTTTTTAAGTTGCATGGATTGCCCAAATCCATTGTCAGTGACAAGGACGCCACTTTCACTAGCTACTTTTGGTCTGAATTGTTCTGGTTCAGTGGCTGTAAACTCTCTTTCAACTCTGCTTATCATCCCCAGATTGATGGGCAAATTGAGGCAGTTAATAGAGTGTTGGAGATGTATCTTCATTGTTTTACCAATGACCACCCACATCCTGGACTGATTGGGTAGCATGGGTTGAACACTAGCTTCCACTCTTCTCTGAAAGTAACTCGCTTTGAAGTTGTGTATGGCAGACCTCCACCTTGCCTTCCATCATACTGTTCTGGTCTGGCGAAGGTTGCAGCGGTAGATATTGAGTTGCAAACTCGTCACAGTTTCTGGCAGACTTGCGGGAACACCTTTTACAAGCTCGAAATACCATGAAAACTGCCTATGATTTCCACCATCGTGACATTCATTTTGAAGTTGGTGACAGGGTCCTGCTTAAGCTTCACCCTTATCGATAGTTATCTTTAACTTCCAAAAGTAACAGAAAATTATCTCTTCGCTTTTACGGGCCCTTCTCTATTGCTGAAAAAGTTGGGACGGTTGCTTACCGCCTCACCCTTCCACCAGAAGCCAAAATTCATCCTCATATTTCCCGTCTGAAGAAATTCTACAGATCACCTACCACAGTACCTCAACTTCCAGCTATTTACAAAGGTGCTGTTCAGCCCACTCCTAAAGCAGTCTTGGAATCACGCACCTTCTCTGGAATTCCGCAAGTTCACATTCATTGGGAAGGTCAGTATACTTCAGCGTTATCCCTCTCTTGCGCTTGAGGTCAAGTGCATTTTCGATGGGCCGAGTAATGTTGTGGGTCGAGAGCAGCAAAATTCTGCTGACCAAGTTTACCTGAGATTCACACATGGCAAATTCAAACGTGGACAAAGGAAGGATAGATAAGTTATTTGAATAAGACATCAGAATATTAGGAGTTTGTTTTATTCTGATAAGTTGTTTTATTTTCAGTTGAGATTTTTATTGCTGAAAAGTAGGGATTGTTCAGGGCTGTAAGCTAGTTTAAATACAGCTCTTTAGAGCATGAATAAATAAGCAGAATTTTTGTTAGACTCGTTGTTAGTTCTAGAAATCAAAGAGTTCTCTTAACGAGCTCTTATTCCCTCATTCAAGATATGCATAAAGGGAAACATAACCTATTGGATATTCAGCTACAAAGTCCCATAACCAGAAGTCGGTCTAGGGCCTGTGACATCAGAGAATCAATCTATGAAATAAAACCTTTTGGCATCTTTCATTTTATCTTTCACTCCTCTTAAGCTGCGACATATTTTAACAAGTAGTTTTCTTTTTTCAAATGGATTGCTTCAGATCCCTTGCTTTAATGTCTTGCTGTTCTTTTAATCTTCTTTGTTCATAAGTGCTTCCAAAAATTATTGTAGACTGCTTGGTATCAACCTATCTACTACAGATGTATGGGTTATTAGCTAAGGATTAACATTTTTGTCGATTCATCTTCCTGCCTCATAACTCTTAGCTGTAACAATGTTTATGTTTCCTCTGCTGATAAACCCAATTATATTTCACTCCTTTGTTACTGTAATTTTCTTCGTCTAATCTACCATTATCATGAAATTCTGAATTGTTTGATGTGAAAGCTTCTAGAGCACTTCAGACTTGTCTGTTTTCTTATTTTGTGTGCTGAGAGTCTTTTATTTTGTTCACTCTTAACTTGAAAATTTACTGTCACAGGTTCTAGACTGGGTACTGGGCCATAATGAAGCATTGTTTAGGCGTGCTCAGTTAAAGGCCCTTGTTTCCATCCACAGCAAGGAGGTAAAGTACCAATTTATATTAGCCTTCATAAATTGTTGAGACTGAACCACAAAAGAAGTGCCAAGCAGTATTGAACTTACAACAATATTGGAATAATTACTTATTCTTTCTTGTACATTAGGCTGGAAAGGGAGGTGAACTTACTCATGATGAGACAACAATTATCAGTGGAGCACTAGATTTAACTGAAAAGGTGTATACCTTCTAAACTTTCTTTTTAAAAGTTTTTTCATTCAATATCTTGTTTGAACAACATTGGAGAAATTTGAGCATACAACCAGTGTGTACATATATTAGAATAAATTAATTTTATAAAATGATACTTGGTTTGATTGGTTTAAGTGGCATTGGGATCTGATAGTAAGTACATGCTGTAGGCATTTTCTTTTCTGAATCTGGTGTCAACTTAATGATTGAGCTACAAAGTTAAATGGCTCCAAGTGGTTCAGAAAGAGAAAAACTGATATATCTAACATGCCTAACCTAGATCAACCAACTATTGACTACCTCTATAGTATTGGAGTCATTATTTTAAAGCAGTCCAACTTTTTTGTCATGTTTGATCTTGATTGAAGAGTTTTAGTTCGACAATATAGCTTGCAGTGCTCATCACAAGATCTTGATTTTCGCTTTTCCTATTTGAACTTTAACAGACTGCTGAAGAGGCTATGACACCTATTGAATCAACTTTCTCGTTAGACGTCAACTCAAAGTTGGACTGGTAAAAATCATTTTAATAATTAGTGTAGTTGTCTTTTTTTCCTTGTGAAGTCAACATCTGATATTATGTTGGATATTTGCATCTGTCCATACTTATTTGTTTATCTAATAGCCACTAAATTCAGGGAGGCCATGGGGAAAATTCTTGCCCGGGGCCATAGCAGAGTTCCTGTTTATTCTGGCAATCCTAGAAATATCATTGGACTTCTTCTGGTGAGTTTGTAGATACAGCTACTAAGGTTTTTATATAGGTATCTACTCTGAAGCATTCTAATTATAAAAAGTTTTTCTTGGCCTTTTCCCAAATAGGTGAAAAGTCTTCTTACTGTACGACCTGAGACGGAGACCCCAGTAAGTGCGGTTTCAATCCGGAGAATGCCAAGGTTTTTTCATCCCTATTTTTCTCTTTTGTCGCTAATTCTTTCATCTAGCAGCAATCCTTAAAATCTAGAATACAAAGAGTTTGTGTGTTCATTTCTCCAGGGTTCCATCTGATATGCCTCTCTACGATATTTTGAATGAGTTTCAAAAGGGTAGTAGTCACATGGCAGCTGTTGTGAAGGCTAAAGATAGAAGTAAGGCACTTCCATCCTCCGGCAAATGTGAAGACAACAAAGCAACTGGCGGTCATTCCCAGCTAACTACTCCTTTGCTATCTAAGCAAGATGATGATGTTGTTGTGGACATTGATAGGGTTTCAAGGCAAACACATGGAAATAAGCACATCTCATCTACGCGAAATGATGCAGCACCTAATGGATTAGCCCTAGTATCAGAGGATATTGAAGATGGTGAAGTGATTGGAATCATTACTCTGGAAGATGTATTTGAGGAACTTCTGCAGGTAAAATGGGACTTCCATTCCATCTATTGTTTCAGTTGCCACTGCACCATTTGATATCATGCAATTCTTGACATTTTCAGGAGGAGATCGTAGATGAGACGGATGAATATGTAGATGTGCATAAAAGGTAATTGAAAATCAATTGGATGCTTATCAACCATCAAGTAACTGCGATTAATTTGTTTTACTAATTTTTTTTGCAGAATCCGTGTGGCTGCAGCGGCAGCTGCTTCATCAGTGGCACGAGCTCCTTCATTCCGAAGGCTGGCAGCGAATAAGGCAGCGGTAAGTGGAATTCATGTATAATCAACTTTCCTTCTTTCCTCTCATTCCCTTATTATCTTTAATGTATAACCACAAAATGGTAGCCATATCAACACTGGCCTTCTTTGGATACTGTGTAGGCAGGGAACATTTATTGAACCCCTTCGGAATGCACATAATAAGTAAACTTGACAGTAAAGAAAAACAACCAGCTCCTTGCCTCTACAGAGCCATGTATACAAACTGTATCTTCACATTGAAGAGGAAAAGTTGGAACAAACCTTCTGAGATTTGAGTATGAAATCTGAAAATGATTAAGCTGTGCCATATTACACATTTCATTAGCAGAAATCATCAAGAAACTAAAATATGTACGATACAGGGCAGCCATTCATGAATCAAATCGGTAGTTCCAACAATTTTATCTTCTTACATAAGTAATATTGCTAAACCTCAGTTACAGAAACTGCATTTGATGCGTAAAACCTCTCTTTGTTTTAATTTCCTTGGAATTCGCAGGGAGCTCAAGGAAAGCAAGGGCAAACCCCAAAGAGTGATTCAAATACCCCAAGAATACCAGAAACTTCCGATGAGCATACTTTTGGAAACAAAAGATGAATACTTGTATAGATTTTACACTTATTGCATCAACCATGTGAGGAGTGGAAATTTGATTTGTACTAGAAATGAACTAAACACCTCAATGCTGTATATGGAATGTATGAGTGCATTATCCACTTTATTTTCTCCTGAACTATGATCTTTCACACTTTGGTGTTTTGGATATGTGGGAGATGAAGCAAATCTTCCTTATCTTAAAAGATACATTTAGAGACTTCAAATGCTTTCTGGCAACTAATTGGATTGGTTGAAGATGGCGCTTTGGCCCTGCGATTCTGAGATTAAATCCTACCCAGTTGTAATATTAGGATTGCAATATGAGTTGAAGTTTGCATGAATTAACCTTTTTCTTGTTTACGATTATCCTACTCAAATTTTGTAGGGCTAGGATTGCAAGACGAATTGAAGTTTGCATAAATTGACCGTCACTTGTTTACAATTATTCTACTCAAATTTAAGATTAGGATTGCAATATGAGTTGAAGTTTGCATGAATTGACCTGTACTTATAATTATCCTACTCAAAATTTAAGATTAGGTTTGTAAGATGAGTTGAAATTTGCATGAATTGATTGAATTCATTAAATAATTTGATAGAAATATTAAAATTGCAAGAGAAAGGTACGGCTGACATTAAATGGCAACTCCTTTGTTTCTTCTTTTGCATTTCTTTTTCCTTTTTCTTCAGAAAACTTTTATCCATTAGTAACCTGCTGGACCTTTAAGTTGCAAAAAGCTGCCATCACGAGTTCCAACTTATGAGGAACATGTTCGGTCCTTTTATAACCAATTGAAACATTACAACTTAGATGATTTGTAAATATTGATTAGTACGAAAACAAGTAGAGCTGTAGCGTTAACATATGTTTCGATTTTCAGTTAGAAACCAGAATCCAGCAACGTTGGAAGCTTTGAAGAGTGCTAAAGTTTTAACCTTTATACATACTTGCTAAAGTTTTAACCTTTATACATACATACATACATATATATATACATACATACATATATATATATATATATATATATAAAGTTTGTGTTTTTGAGTGTGTTTGTCTGTGCATGTGATGTGTTCGTGAGAAAGATTGTGGACAGATAGACAAATAGACAGACAACTGACACGGGAACATAAATTTGTAAGATTTTGGAGAAACATCTGCTTCTTTGCATGTGAAAAGAATATATACAAACATTACAACACTTCCTATAGCTACAAGCTTCTTGGCTATGTCTGCCTGAGAGACAGACAAACTCTTCTTTCCATAACTACATGACTCATCCTGATCATACTACCTGGACCCAAAAGTCAAAACCATACTCTAGTTGTCAGTTTCAGCTTCCTGAGATTAAAAAAGCCAAAAAAAAAAGAACTAAAATCACTCATCCCAACATAGAAGAATCAGAGTGCACCTCCATATAATGTACAGACGAGTTCGTTGCTCTCTGACTAGCCTTGAACATCGTTGGAAATATCGAACCTTTGGGAATCTAACTGGTGGCAAGTGTCTAGCCATATAAAAAACGTGAACAAAGGATATGAAACTGTGATGTGTGGATGATTTTTGCGAAGTGAAGTGAATGTTTGTGAAGTGATGAACTTAAATAAGCAGAAAAAGAGAAAAAAAAGATTTGAAGAGAAAAGAGGTGGTGGTGGTGTTATGGGGACAGAAATATGTGGGTTCTTGGTGGGTTGACGTGAAATGGTCCCCTTGAAACAAAGCAGACAAAGCAGATCCATCAGATTGTCTCCCAGCTACCAAATCACATCTGTAAATGGACTTGCCATTAACTTATCCTTATTTTGAAGGCCATCCCATGTCTCCCTCCCTTCTTTCTTTCACCTCTAAATTGTCCTTCACTGTGTAATCCTCACCACTTACTGTTCCTGATTTTTGGGGTTTCTTTTGTTTTCTTTGCTTGTGCTTGGAAGGTTGTGCCATGAAAGCTCCTTATTTTTGTCACGGGAAGGTTTTGCTGTACCTAAACATGTCCTCACTAATCATAATAACCTGGAATTACTTTGTTTAGTAGCAGAAGTTCCTGTAAAATCTGCTTTTTGTTCAATATCTTTCGGGTATTATTCTTTCATGGATTCTGCAACCTCCCTAACTAGTTTAGATTCAAACATGAAACTGTTGAATCTTCCTGTATTAATGAAACTTTTATGTTCTTATAAAGTTGGGACATAAGTAAGTTTATACACCACCTAACTAATCTGCAGAAAAGTACCCTGCAAAATACTGGGAACTGTTTATAGTACATGCAACGTAGGAGGAACAAACGCTTTGTGCTTCTCAATCCCTTAAAGAGCTTTCTTTACAATTCGATCATATTTCTACAGTGAACCAAAAGAAGTTCCATTCCTAGAGAGTAGGAAAAACACAACTTAACAAAGAAACTGATAAAAGAACAAGAAAACAAAAGAGAAAAACGAAGACAGAAGACATTATCAAACGTGTTTCAGGTCAGCAAAAATTTACAGGAGATTTTGGTTTCATCAGGAGTATTTGTGCCAACAAATAAGCATTGTAATGCACACCCTAACAAGATAAAGCTTCCCTCTTTGTTGTTTCACCATTCTCTTCCACTTTTCAATCCTCCTACCCATTTTCTTTTTCTCCTCGATCACAAGTTGCACCAAATCTTTAGTTCAAGACCAGCACTTACCACACATAAGTTCATATATATACACATATATGTATATTCCTGAGTCCTGAGACTTTCGAACATCATGTGGGCTCGGAGAAGTTGTGACAGGGTCCACTTGTACCATCAAAACACGAAGATATCACGTGCAAGCTTTTTCTTTTCCAAGTTCCAACTCAAAACACTTTTGTTTTACTGGTTGAAATTTCTCTGCAACTGCTCATTCTGTACCAATTTTTATCTTGATCCCTTTTATCGACCAACCCCACATCATTGGCCTTTTATAGACACCATAAGCTTTTCCTTCTTAAAGCAGATGTAAGAGGAAAGAGGAAGGAGGGTCCTTCCTCTTGGAGACCCCACGAGTTACCCCATAATTAAAAAGAAACTGAAACAGCTCCACATACAGCCATGTATGTGTGTGAATATAGTTAGTATCATCTTCTTAAGGAACAATGGTTTTGTGTAGCTAATAATGGTGATGAAGAAGAAGAAGAATTTAATGGAGGGTCATAATCAAGGGTCCAAATCATGTCAAGTCGTGCCATAGTAAAGCTTGGCAAAGAAAGGTCCTGTACCTTATCTTAAAGGGAAAATGGTATCTAAGATAAGATCTCTTAATAAGCCTATCACTATCTGTGGACCTGTTGAATTGATGTACTCAGTTTCCTATCTAAATTAATCACTAGCATTAACCATTTGGTACGGAAAGTCTTCTGTGTTTCTTTTCATGGAAGTCGACCTTAGACCTACGGAGATACTATTTTTTATATACTTTGATTAAAAAATATTGATAAAACATGAAACATCGCACGTAAACCAATCAAATATTATCTAATGAAGGTTCGACGAAGCTCTTAAATTATAACTAAAATAATTAAATTTAACCATAATTTATTATAATTATTTTAAATTATTAATTCAAGTCAAGTTTAATTAATTCGTGTAAAGTTTAAGAAAGTTACTACGTCTATAACATATAGTCAATTTAAGTATGATATTCATTTCATATGAATTTTATCATTATTTTTATACCAAAATTTAAAAGAGATTTTTCTAAGATTTTGATAATTACAAAGTGATTTTAGTTAGATAATTTTTTAATTTTTTTAAATTATAGAAGAAATTTATCAAATATAAAGATGATAATGTGTTTTTCAGGCAACTCAATAAAGAACTACCAATCACCGGATATTTAGTTGGTCAATTACATCTGATAAACTTAGCTTGAAGTACATACACACATATATATAAAACAATGCAGAGACAGCATTTTCTGGGGACAATTTATGTCAAACTACTGTATTGCAATGTTGTAGTTTAGTGAAGATGAGAAGGAACTAGGAAAGTTGCAAATGGTGGAGGGGTCTTTTGCATTGTTGCAAACTTTGTTTTGGAGGTTGATGAGTACAATAATGGAGGAAGTTGTATTGAGAGATTATAGGCAGTTCATGATGTGACTAACTGAGACACCACAGTCACAACATTCCCTTTAAAGAAACATCATCAACATGGCAGGAACTAATCATGAGTAGACTTGTGTGTGGACACGCGAGAGGAAGAAAGGAAGAAGATAACTCATCATGTGGGCTCACAATAATGCTGAACATTACAGTGGCAGCAGATAATATGTGATAATGTGATTTGATCAGGAAAGGAAAATATGGTGGAACCTATCTAATTCGGATTGATTGAATTTCGACTTGAGATCAAATTTGAGAGAGTTAAACTAAAATGATTCGAATGATTCAAATAAAATGACATTATTTTAGCTCAATTCGATCAAATTTTGATTAAAAATGAGTCAAATTTAAATCACATGAATCTTAAACCCGACAGGTCTATCGTCATTCTTATTTGATAATGTTTTTGTTCTTCATTTCTCATATAAATATCTTGCCATAATCGAATTGAACTGTACACAAAAGAAATCTGATCAGTGACAAACTCAGATATTGATCAATTGTGTTGTACTAAAGGACAGGATCGAAAAGCATAAAAGTCAAGTTGGAAAACATGAACAAACCCTTCATGATTTGCCGACTAATCAGCTTCATTTCAGTGGCAGACAATGTATCTTCTCCATGTAGTGAAGAAAGGTGAAATGCACAGCTGTGTAAAAGCTTGGATGATACCTTCGACATCACCTGAATTGATCTATAGAACAATTTCTACGCATAGCATAATAAGTCTTGCTCTTAATTTCCGTGCAAGTTTTGGAATAATAAACTTGCACGTAATAACCACCCAGCACCGAATTCCAGGATTTCCAGTTGTAAGGGGCTTGTCTTTTCTCAAGCAAGGTAAAGTTGGGGTTCGAATCCTGTTTGTGAATAAAGCAGTATTAAATATTTGATGGTAGTACCGAGCCGCCTTTCAGGATGCCACAAGGTACGAGCGGAGATTAATTTAGGTGTAACAATGACTTAAAAGTGGTAAGACTTCCTTTGTAAGTGAAGAAATTTAGAAAAATTCTATGGTTTTTTAAATTTTTTATTTTTGTTGTTTTTACTTTTTTAGAAAACTTCTTTTATATTTCGATTGAAAAATAACGAAATACATGTAATATCAAACATAAACTAATCAAATATATAATAACCTAACTCAACTATTAAACCGGACCTGAATCAATTAAACTTGTCTTAAATTAATAATTTAAGATAATTATAATAAATTATTAGTTTGAATTAGATTCAATTAATTCGACTTGATTTCAAGAACTGAGTTAAATAGTCATTTAAACATCATTTGATTAATCCGCGCAAAATGTTCATATTACATATGTTTTAACGTTATTTTTTAATCGAAATCTTAAAGAAGTGGTTTTTTTAAAAGAACTGAAAACTAAAATGAGTTTTTATTTTATTTTAAACATTAGAGAACTTTTTAAAATTTATTAAACTAGAGAACAATTAGATGTCTTTTAAAAATTATTTCCAAACCCTTTTACATGTGTGGTTCTATAATTCCATAAATGCAATAGTGCTAATTGAAAGATAGAACAAGAATTTTAACTTTTGATTACATTTATCACTCATGTAATATAGGATCTCCAAATAATTTGGAGCAATGGTGGCAATCTGTATACATTTATCACATTCTAAATTTTATTAATATACCTAATTATTACTATTGTTATTGTTATAATTATTCATTTCGATCAACCTTAATTTTATGTTATTTAATTTTAACTTTCTTAAATTTAAAGACCAAAATAATGTCGCCTTAAAAAGTTAAACTAAAATCAATTCGTTATAGAGAAGATGTTTGGATTATTTGAACCGAACTTTATCAATTGATGAATTTTATACTTTTCAACCTTATAAAAGATCATAACGTTATTTCTTAGGATTCAATATAAGACAACCTTTAAAAAAAATTATAAAAAGATTAGATTGAAAGTTGAACTTATGTGTTTATCATTTAAAATATATCAAAAGGTTAACAAGTTCTTATCACAATTATTGGGCTAAAACCCAAATTAACATTACATGATATATCTAATCAATGGTCCATTCGTCATAAAGAAAATAGTGCCCATTGAATTTTTTTTAAGTGCTTATAGACTATTTTAAAGAGACTAGTAAAGCCATGTTTAAATATAACAATAAGTCATTAAAAGTCCAACTGATATGTGAAATCTAAAGAGATCCAGTATGTGAAATCTAAAGAGATCCAGTATTATACAGTCTTATACCTATCTGATAAAAGAAGGGATATTAATTTTGTTATGTTTTGAATTTTAAGAATGTAAACAATAATAACAATAACAAATGATTTCCTAATATTAAATAAAATTATAATACTTTAGATTTTAGGTCTTAACTCTTAAGTCTTAAGTCTCAAGTCTTAAGTCTTTTTTAAAAAATTTATATAAGCGAGCATTACACTAAAAATTTGTAAAAACACGCGCTTATTTTTCCATATTCATTGTGGGAGAAATTTGTAAAAATATGCAAATAATACATAATCAAGTCTTCTATACTCATTAATCATTCAAGTTCTTCAAGATCAAACAAGTGAATTTTTACATACACTTCACATCAATTCTAGAGGAAATTGAGTTAAAACTCCATAACTTTCAAGTTTAAGACCTCAAAATACAAAAAGATCACTTCTTGTTCATCAACCAGAATTCTAGTACTCAAGCACATCAACCTTAGTGTTAACAGATCAGTGACACTTACATTGACAGGAGTTCTGAATAGGTACTTACTGAAACAAATAAATCCTCACTAATGAGTGCCAGCATGCTTAGTAAGTAGCAAGTCAAACTCGCAAGATCAAGGACAATAAAATCATGGTACAATTTCATAATGTAAAAAACACAAGTCAATATCTTAAGTCACTTGAAACTTTTTCTTGGGGAGGAGGGGCACATGTTTACTTACATGCTACCTATGAAGCCAAAGCTGTACGAGGGTAGAAAGGTTAGGTATACGGAGTCCCAAACATCTCAAGCAACAGAGCGAAAGATAGAGATAACTCCATAACTTGAAAGCAGAGCAGTCAAGTAAGGATACCAGATGAACTGACTTCTAGGCTGTGTGCTTCAGATAAGAGCAAGATAAGCTATGCTACATTCAAGGTGAATTTAGTAAAACTTTAAGTTGCATTAGTTGTATTAAAATGGTGAATCAATGGTCATTGCTGAAACAATAATCAATATGCAGCTTACCCCACTTTTCTTTTTGATGCATAGAGGGGGGGAAAGTTCATAAATAACAACTAAACACAAATAAATCTAGCTATGTGTGGCTAGACCTTTACACTAGACCACCTACAGCTTCCACAGGTTGCCTGTAGGTTGTAGAAGGCATCAACAAAATCCATTGCCTATATCTTTTTTGTTTTTAGATACTATGAGTAGTTCTCATTTCTCCTCGAGGATGTAAGTTATCTTCATATAGCTTTAAAAGCTGAGAATCTTTTCCTTCATAGGGAAGAACAAATCTTTGAAGAAACAAGTTTTCTTTGGATAAAAATAGTGAACTTAAACTCAAATCCTTCTTGATCAAACCTTTTGAGACCAAAACTTGAGCAACCATCGCCCTTGGAATTATTCTCTTCTCCATGCTCATTCCAAGAAGAATTGGAAGTCTAACCAAAGCAAAAGGATCCTGCCCCATTTTATTCACAAGGAAATCCATTGCGGCATTTATTTTGTCCTCAGAAAGTGAGATACATATCGGTTGTCTTTTAAAGGCCTCAAAAAAATCTTCCTTGGACCAACCCCATTCTCTGAAACAATGAAATTTCCTCTCCACTGTTGATTTGCTCATTTTCGCCAACATTGCGAATGCAGAAAGGAATTTGTAACTTGAAGGATCAAATCCCAATCTCTTCAGTTCCTCCACATTCTTCTCATTCCGATCCGCATTTAACAGGACGATACTCGGTTGCCAACAAACTGCCTTGGCAAGATTTGACATGGGCACTCCAGCTCCTTTCAAGATATCAATATTTCTTGCACCATATAATCGAAAATCATACGCCAGTATCGCTGGACAACATCTGGCAACTTGTACAAGCTTCTCATCAGATTGAATCAACTCATGGAAGAAGTTATAACAAGGAATTATATGCCTCTCTAAGCTCCTCGAAAAAAGTGTTGGATAACCAGAAAATATTCTGGCAACATCAATGCTAGAAGCACCTTTAGAGAAGAAAAACTCCAGTTTGGGAAAAAGGGTTTTCTCAGGACTCGACAAAAGTAAGGCAGGGTTTTTCTTCACAGCCTTACGAATTTGAGATTGAGAAAACCTATGTCTCTTCAGTAATGCAAGAACAGTATCAGGAACATCTGGGCATTTAATACGTATATGCCTAGATGCTAATAAAGACGCTTCCTTTGGAGAAAACCCACATTTATCGATCAGATAAGAAACAGTAAATGGGTATT
>JANKOE010000001.1:7663921-7700157 GCA_026284465.1 Erythroxylum citrifolium | reverse complement strand
AGATCAAATTCATCAAACGAGATTACCCCATCGTTCGGCTTCTGTATCTTTGCTGGCAAGTTTTCACCGACCTGCCTGGCATATCTTTTTCTCCCTTTAGCAGTCGACCCTCCTGCTGCATTACCCCCAAAAATCATGTTTATGATCCTGACCGGTCGGTCATCTTATCGCTCGGCATTTCTATCATCTCTTGCCCTAAATTGTGCCCTCGCGTTATGCCGGTCGTCCGAATTCCTATTCTGCCTTCCCTCATCCCTTCTGTCATTTTTCCTCTGAGGCCTTCGCCAAGTGTCGGACCGGTCGGTTCTACCCTCGTTATCCCGACCGGTATTTTGCCCATATCTTAGGAACCTATTCAGCCTTCCCCTCTGGATAAGGAGCTCGATCTCCTTCTTCAAGTTGCAGCAATTTTTCGTGTCATGACCGACATCTCCATGGAAGCAGCAGTATAAAGAGGGGTCCCTATGTTTTAGGGGAGTTATCATCGCATTAGGTTCAAGGAGGGGTTCCCCTTCAGCTCTCATGACTTCTAATACCTCCGCATATCGCCTATTGAGCGGGGTGAACATTTCGCGCCGCGGACCGCGTCGATCGATTGGCTTCCGCCAACTTGACTGACCTCTCTGCCTTTTATGCCCATCCTCGGATCTTCCACTCGACCCGCGGTCGTCTGCTCTGCGCTTTGTATTTTTTAACACTTCTTCAAGCTGAATGTACTTGTCCGCCCAGCTTCTTATCTCCTGAATTATGCGGGGCTGCTCCAGGGCCAACAATTTTTTGAATTCTTCGTCCCTCGTGTTGCTCATGAGCACCGCCAACATGGACAAACAAGTTAGGTCGGGAACTTCTACAGCTTCATTGTTAAACCGGGTGATGAACTCCCGTAAACTCTCATCCCTTCCCTGAATCAGCTGCATCACCTCCAAAGCAGTCTTCTGTGGTCGTTTGCTTGTCGCAAACTGGTTGAGGAACAGTCGCTTAAAATCCTCAAAGCAAGTGATGCAACCCGGGGGTAGATTATTGAACCATCGCCGAGCTCCTTCTTGAAAGGCAGTACAGAATGCCTTACATTGAATTGCATCAGGGACGCAATGTAGGTTCATCATTGACTGGAAGTGCTGCAGATAATCTAAAGGATCGGTTTTTTCAGTATACTTTTTAGGTGTCGGTATTTTGGTGCCGACCGCTGGGAGGCTATCCAGGATCTCTGGAATAAGGGAGGAGCTGTATTGTACGGGCACTCGGGCCGCGTAAGGATTCTTAGCTAGGTTAAGTCGGTCGTCTACGATTTTTTCTAGGGCTTCCAAAGGATGGCGATCGGCCATCGTGCCTAGCTGCCGAGCGGGAGTTTGGTGTCGTCCCGGGTGAGACTGCAGGATCTAACAGATCACCAGATCAGCCGCTTCCTCTATCTGCCTTTGGGTGAGAGGGGTTTGTTGCGGTACAGGAGGATTGGCATCCAGAGGATGCTGAGAGCGGAGATGGGAATTGGTTCCAGCGTTATCCTCCAGGGCTACGCTCTGCTCTTCCTGGTCATGGTTTTGAGGCTGGAGGTTATCGTTCGGGTGTGATGATTGCGTGTGAGAATCGGGGTGTGCTGATAGGAGAACGACAGGTAGCTGCAAAGCTATCCGTTGCAGTGCAAGTGCCGTGACGGCAGCTACATCAGGATTGGCTACTGCCGCCTGACTGATCTGTGTGGTTCTAGACTTGGTGCCCTGACGCCGGGCCCCACGATGGGTGCCAAATGGTTCAGCCTGATCTTGCTGAGGTTGAACATCGGTGTTTGGATCCATGATCTGTGCGACTCTGGCTATAGAATACCTGCAAAACAAATAACGACGGGTCGGGAGTTAATTCCCGGGAGGCCCCTCTGACGCTCAAGTCTTTTTGTGTAGGTTTTAGTTGCTGAAAGTAGAGAAAAGTAGGGTTGTAATCTCATACCTGAATCAAAGAGAAATAGTACCTTATATACCAGGAGTTACCGTTAGGTTTAGGTCTTTACGTGAGTCATTATGTTTGCATGGGAGATTATCTCCTGTGTCCGGGCCATCAACATTTGGGCCTGGAATTGGGCCTTGTAAGGCCAGCCCAGCCGACCCAACCAAAACTAAATAAGATTTTCTAGTGTAATCTTCGTTTTAGGATTGACCTGTTCCTTATTTTTAAGGATAGATAGGTTTTCTAAATGTCCCTATTCGAGTTGTGCAACACATCCTTTTCTATTTTCCTTCTTGAATTACCCTACGAATCTTTAGAATAACTTGTGCGAATCTCAACTAATTTGCCCCTTTGAGTCAGGATGTATAATTTTTTTTCTACTATTAAAAATGAGATTAGTACCAGTCATTTTCTGGTCATTTTTTATCTCTCAACATGAGCTAATCGAGTTTTATCCACCTTTCATAACGAAAAATCTTGATATTTGAAGGTAAAAGTTGGGGAACCTGGACGGGTTTACGACTAGGAATCCAATGGCAACATGTAAATCAATGTTAAAAAACCAAATTATTACGTTTATTACGTTTGAAAAAATCAATGTTAAATACGACACAGAGATAAAACCAAAGTATGGAGTTATCCCCATTTATCATTCTTCTCTTGTGCTTATGAAGTCGGTTGTTGAGTTACTTTAATTAACGTTAAAAACCAAGGATTAGTGCCCCGTTGGTTATTAATCTTAATCATTGGGTTTTGGCCCTACGTTTATGAGTTATTAGTACAATCACTACAATGATTGTATTTATATGCCATCTCTATTAGATTTCTTTGGAGAATCAGGCTTGAGCAAATAAAACAAAGGTGTTCTCAATTATAATCTCTTGGAGAAGGAGGCAAACCACAAAATCATGCTTACGTCTTTTCTTTCTTTTTTTTAAAGACCTATCTTTTTATGACAAGTATCATGTTCCATGATGTTAACAATTAAGTAGTAACTCTCATCGGCTGTATAATGATATTAGGAATACTAAAAAAACTGCTAACTTCCAAAATCTACAGTTGGGCATTAAAGTGACGCCTCATACATGAACTACAAGATTTACTTCTCGAACAGCCTAACATATTTCTTAATCATTCTCTTTCATTGATTTCTAGACTTCTTTCTAGCTTGATGAACATACTGATGCAAATAATTAAAACTAAGAAAACTAAATGTCACCTGCTTGGGACTATCAATAATCTTGATCCTTTACAATACTACGCAAATTCTTCAAGAGAGGATAATTTAGAATGGCTGGCTAGCTATTCAAAGCAGTATACAAATGCTTCTATGTAACGCCCCAAATTAAGGGTTAGAAGACATGAGTACAAATTACAAAATTGGCATGCAGTCATGACATTTTTTGGGTACATTGGTTGTAATGTATGTTTTGTTTGTTCTGTCTTGGGTGGCATCCATGTATCCTCCCAGGGGGTATTTGGGTGTTACATTCTACGTATACATTCTTGAGACCTCCACTTCAGACACTCCCTTGGTATAAAATTCTTTGGCATAAAGGAATAGTCCAGAGTGTTCCTTCATATTATAGTTAGCCTTCTTGAATAAATTGCAAAAAGGGGACAAACTACTTTATCTCCACACTCCTACTCGATGTTCCTTATATGTTGCGAACTTGGAGACTATTGATCATTTATTTTTTGAATGTCCTTTCTCAAAAACTGTTTGGCTCAAAAGCCTAAGCCACTTCCAAATCCACTTAACTCACCTAACCAATCTTCAATCCATTTTATTATGGGTTAACCAGTCAAATACTTCTAGAACCTGTGACATAAATACCTTCTTCACTATCTTTTTTGTCATTGTTTATAACCTGTGGACTGAAAGAAACCTGTGAACCTTTAAAGATGAAGCCTTGGATGTAGAGAGTTTCTCTACAAGATTGATCTTTCAAGTTATGGAGCACCTCAGCTCAAACACTGCGAGAAGGTAAAATGTTTATGTTCCTTTTTATATCTAATGAATTGTCTGTAGGATTTGATTCCAGGTCCAGGTTCCGGTAAAGAAAGGGCGATTCCATTCCTTGCTACAAAAGGCTCACTATAGGATGAGGGTCAAGTCCCATACTTCACCAAACTTTGATTATAGAAACATGGTACTAAAACTACAAGGGGATCCCAAGACCCCTCTCCCGCGGATGTTGCTTGTTTATAAGGATGATCAATTCGGATTCTACTATAAAGATTCTGAATTAAAAGGAGAAAAAGTCAAATTATGATGTATTGTTACTAGTGTAAAAGATTAGTAGTAAGGTTGGATTGGTTGATGGGTTTACTGTGTGTGTTACAAGAACGGAAGCTACTGTCAATAGGGTTTTGTTATGTCCTTCGTAGTGTAGATTTGGCTTGGTTTGATATGGTAGGTTTGCATGATGATGGAACTTGCCTAGTGATATTTGTGTTTTGAGAGTAGGTTTGGAAAAGAGATTGTAGATTAGGAAATCTCTAGCTGTACATACTTTTGATTATTTATATATTTTTACTGACCTTCCAAAAAAAAATGTCACCTGCTTGAATTCACGTTAAGAGATATTTTGCATGACTTGTACATGCAAATATACAATCTTGAAATTTCAGGAAAAAAAATAAATGTTTCTCAAAAGTATTTTGGTAAATATTGTTGGGAAAAATTAATTAAATTCCCACAGGTAAAATAAGCAAAGAAATAATACACAGAAATTTAACGTGGTTCACTCTCTAATTTGGGCTACATCCATGAGCCAAACTTCGAATAAATCTTACACTAATAAAAATAGCAAGTATAAAGAGTGAAAAATGATACAACAAAAAAGTGGCGCTTTCATACAAAGTGATTCCCAAATTTACTATCCCTAGGATAATATCCTCACTATTTTGTCACTAACCCTTTTTAAAAAACGTTTCCTAGAAATACTCCAAAACGCACTCTCTTACATAAAATGGCTTTCTAAAATTCACTCTTGAACTCACCACTCATCTTATGCATGTTTGATACTCATATGTCCGTTAAGAGAGGAGGAAGGGAGGGTCTTTTATAGACCTTCCACCTTGTGACAGCTTTCATAGCAAGCTGTTGTGTAGCGACTAACAACTTGCATGCAAGCTGTTGATGGCCTTGAATTCAAGTTGTTGTCAACTTGCTTTTTACTTCTTTTTTTTAAAACATAAATCTAAAATGACAAGTTATTGATAGTCTTGCATACAAGTTGTTGTCAACTTGCTTTTTATTTCTTTTTTTAATACATAAATCTAGAATGACGGTACCATGTATGTCAGTACCACCTTCCAATTCTCCCCCTACCAATTACCTGGAGTCTACTATCAGTCCTAAAGATGATCGGAAAAACTCAAACTTTACCTGGGTAAAATTTTGCATCATATCTGATCCATTCTCATCCGTATGAATCTTTTTAGGATATAATAGCTTCTTCTCTAACTCCTCTCTGATACAATGATATCTCACATCAATATGCTTTGATCTTAAATGGAATGAGGAATATTTCCTAAGGTGAATATCACTCTGACTGTCGCAAAATAGTTGATATCTATCGTGCTAAAAACTAAGTCCCCCTGTAAAGATAATTAGGTAATCTGAATTAGAATTTCTCGAGTCAACATCATTGGCCATGTCTGTTTCTGTTTAAACAACTAACACAAGCTTGATAGTTCCAAAACATAAACATACTTTAGAAGTACCACGTAGATATTTGAGAATCCACTTTACAGCATCCCAATGTTCATTACCACAATTTGCAAGGAACCTACTCACTACTCTAACTACGTGGGCAATATCTAGTCGTGCACATCCCATGACGTACATTAAACTTCCAACAACAGAAGCATAGGGGACTTTCATAATCTCTTCCTTCTTTTCATCCATCGAAGGGAATTGCTTAATACTCAGCCTAAACTGATTATCAAAAGGACAACTAACCACTTTTTCACCGGTCACCATCAGTTCTTGGAACATCCTTTTTCACTTTGCCAAGATCTTCAATGGTTTGATCTTTGACAAATATAGCATCACGACTCCGAATCAACTTCTTCTGGACTGGATCATAAAACTGATAACCGAATTGATCTTTTGCATAACCAATAAACATACACTGGCGAGTCTTGACATCAAGCTTGGATCTTTCATCTTTAGGGATATAGACATAAGCTTTGCAACCAAATACTTTTAGATGATCATAGGAAACATCCTTTCCTGATCATACTTTCTCTGAAACATTAGACTGTAAAGGGATGCATGGTGAGCGACTTAATATATGAACTGACGTGAATAAAGCCTTACCCCAAAAATGTCTTAGGCAATTTTGCATGTGAAAGTAGGCATCTAACTCTCTCCATCAAAGTCCTGTTCTCAGCTAAACCATTCAACTGTGGTGTCTTAGGAGGAGTAATCTGATGCCAATTACCATGCTATTTGTAATAGATGTCAAATGATCTAGTGTACTCTCCACCATTGTCTGTTCAAATGCATTTCAACTTCTTCCCAATCTGTCTTTCAACTGAGGCATGAAATTTTATGAAAACATCTAGCACTTTATCTTTAGTCTTCAAGGTGTATACCCATGTCTTCCTAAAATGGTCATCAATGAAAGTCATAAATTATTGAGCACCAATTAGTGGCTTTGGCATTGACCTACATAGATTTGGATGTACCAAATCCAACAAATTCTTTATTTGGGAAGGAGGGGAACTTTTGAAAGCAACTCTATTTTGCCTTCTTACAAAACAATTAGCACACTTCTTTAAATGTACATGGTGAACTCCAAATAATGCATTCTTTTCCACTAACTGAGTCGTCCCCTTCTCACTCATATGACCGAGTCTCCTGTGCCATAATTCAATTGCATCATCTTTCTCCACTGGATTCACAACATCATTGGAGACCTTTTCCTGCATCACATACAACTTTGAGCACTTTTTACCTTTGGCGATTACCAAGGAGCCTTTAGTAAGTTTCCATTTTCCATCTTTGAAAGCGCTGCAAAAACCTTCATCTTAAGTATGCCAATCGAGATCAGATTTAGAAGAAGATCAGGAACATGTCTGACATCTTTCAGAGGCAATCTCATGCCATTGTTTGTTTCTAAGTAAATATCACCATTTTGAGTGATTTTGGTTAAACCGCTATTTCCTATTTTAAAAACACACCTCTCCTTCTGTGTATGATGAGAAGAGTTCTTTATATGATATAGCGTGAATAGTGGCACCACTGTCACCTATCTAGTTGAACTAACAGGATGCACCATTCATATCATTATTATATGAGACGATGTGAAAGTCATCAATGGTGGTAGTTGTCGATGCGTGTTCATCATCACTGCTATCATCTTTCTTGACTTCTTTGCCTTTGTTCTTTTCTTTTTTGAACATCCGACAGAACCTTTTGATATGACCCTTCTTCTTGTGGAGATGGCACTTAACATTTACATATTTATTTGATCTTCCTCAGCTCTTATCTATGAAATTTGAACCTCTAGATTTGCTCCTCCCCTAGAACCTGTGAATAGAACTTCTGATTCTGTTGAAGAGGCTGAACTCTGTGATCTTCGTCTCATCTCTTAATTCAAATTTCCACATTTTATAGATTCCATGTTAACAAACCTCAACTGCAAAATTGGTGATTGAAATCTTTAAAGTGACCCCAAGATTCTGGCAAGGAGGTAAGCATGAAAAGGGCAAACACTTCATCATCGAACTTTATGCCCATTCCTAATAATTGATCCACGATCCCCTGAAGATCATTCAAGTGATTTGCCACAGTGGTACCTTCTTGATATTTTATCTGTACTAATTTTTTCAGGTAAAATAATTTATTGTTACCGATTGTTGAGGCATACAACTCCTCGAGCTTCTTCCATAACGCCTGTGCATGAGTTTGTTGCAGATATGATTATACACATTATCTTTAACAAATTGACGAATAAAACTACATACCTGCTCATGCTCAAACGCCCCACTCCTCGTCTAATTTATTTTCTGGTTTTATTGTGGTAAATACCGATAAATGTACTTTTGTGTCGAACAGAAGATCTTTCATCTTATTCTTCCATATGTCATAGTTGGAGCCATTTAGGCTAATCATCTTGCTTATTTTTTCCTCCATCTCCGATGAGAAATGCTTTGACATAGAACCGAACTTAGCTATGATATCACTTATTGGGCAAAATTAACGAATTAAATCCCACCGGTAAAATATGTAAAGAAATAACACCCAAAAATTTAACGTGATTCACCCTTTAATTTGGGCTACGTCCACAGGCCAAACTTCGAAAAAATCTTCTACTAAGGAAAATAATAGGTACAGAGAGTGAAAAATAATACAAAATAATAATGGCACTCTCACACAAGGTGCTTCCCAAATTTACTATCCCTAAGATAATATCCAAACTATTTTGTCACTCACCTTTTTTAGAAAAACGTTTCCTAAAAATACCATAAAAATCACTCTCTCACACAAAATGGCTCTCTAAAATTCACTCTCGAACTCACCACACATCTCATGGATGTTTGATATGCATATGTCTGTTAAAAGAGGAGGAAGAGTGGGTCTTTTATAGACCCTTCACCTTGTGACAACTTGCATAACAAGTTGTTGTGTGGTGATTAACAATTTGCATGCAAGTTGTTGTCAACTTGCTTTTTACTTCATTTTTTAATACATAAATTTAGAATGGTGGTACCATGTATATCTGTACAGCCTTAAAAATATGACTTGGCACATCATCAGAGTGTATTCTTCTATAAAAATTAGAGGTGAAGACATATATTAGAATACAAGTGTTTTAGTGTGATAGAAATTTTTAAAAGAAAGATACAATCTAGAAAACGAGCATGTTTGGAATTTATGTCTATATATGCAAAGAGGCATAAAGATCTACAACATAGGACATATATGTGTCAGTTTTCTATGTCCATGTTATAAAAAGAAACAGTGAGATACATGGCTTGAGACACGATCATGTTTGTGACAGATAACCGTATTTACAAACATGTTTTTAATATATTTCAAACTCTAAAAAGATTCTATAACTTTTTAGAATTATGACTAAATTATATTTGGTTTGGTAAAAGGCAGATTATATACTAGATAAAGTTTAAAATTAGTTATACTTAAATTATAATTTTCATCAGGTGGATGATTAATTAATAGAAAAATTAACCACTTTTGGCTCTCGAGCACGTAGGCATACCCAATTGGCCGAACCACATTAAAAATCTTTTGTTTTATTCTTTTTTTCTTTCTATTATATTTTTGCTTGAGTATAGTTAAGACAATAATGAATTTGATTGCAAAATTTGAAGTGGGGAAGTTCAAATAAAACTAAAAGTTTTAAAATTTAGAATATGAAGAGTGAAATATTTGTTAGTAAATAACATATGCTTAAGGAGTTACGAGATAGTAAGCCAGAAGATTTAGATGCCCTTAAATAGGAAGAGTTATAGGTGTAAGTAGCTAGAACCATAATGAACACTAAACCAATAATTCTCAATATAGAAGAAAATAGTATAAGAAAAGAATAAAAGAAGATGCCACAAGCTCCTCCAATCTTTACTCCAAATCTTTCTCCAATACTTTTAAAGTCTGTTAGAAGAATTCTTAAAGATTCTAAAAGCACTCAAGGTAAATTTTAATACAAGTATTTATAGTTAGGATTTAAAAAATAAAGTGCTAAAGGGTTTTAACATAAGAAATCTTATTTCCTCGTAAGTTGTGTCTAAAAACTAGCATAAGACCAATACCAACACTAGTACTTATCTAGTTTTAGAACTTTTATTCTACATATAACTGAGGCCTGACATTAAGTTGGGACCTATAACAATTTTGTATTGTTTCTCTCAGTAAAATTAAGATAAGTCCAACATTGGTTTAGGATCAACTTCAACGTTAGTCTTGTTCTAGTTCTCAGCTTCTCATACCTTCACAAAAGGTAGTTGATTGTTTTATATATAAGTCCAACGCTTGTTATCCATTGTTATGCCACCACTTTTTGAGATCTACAAGTTAGAATTAGCTCCCAAAGTCTTCAATAACGATGTTGCCCATCTTGTTATCTTTAAAATAACTTCGAATATCATTGATTAGATAATTATAGGAAAAGTTTCACTAAATCTCGATTTTATCTTCAAATTCATTGCCTACAAAACAATGAACTAAGCATATAAAACATAACAAAATCCACATAAAACATGCTATAAAGGTGCCAAATGCCAAGTAAATTGACCCAAAATAACATATAAAATATATACCTACCAAATTCCCCCACACCTAGCAAATAAGCCCTATCTATTAACCTCGATTCAATTAAAACAAAAATTAATTCCACTTTTATAGGTGTATAGTGATATTTAGCACATGCCACAATCCTTTAAACCCTAAGTCTCTCTAGTGAAGGAACTATTTACTTAGATGTTACCCAAAAACATTAACTTCAGCTTATTAGATACCTTAATAGTTAATAACACTCGGAAAGAGTCTCTCTACTAGTTATGGGTAAGGTAGTAGACTCCTCAGACTCCACGTTTAGCGATATTTTTACTAGATTGTTGTTGTTAATAGTTAATAACACAAGATATACAAATTCAAGTTTCAATCAAATTGTAAAATTTAACTACATAATATTTCATTTATAAATCACTATACAAAAAAGATAAAATAAATAGTATTTCACCTCTTTTCTCAAGTTTAAATACTATGAATAGACATATCCTCATAAGAATCACTCATTCACAAGTGTTTGAAATATAGTGAGATACTCTTATCATCTTTTGTTGAAAGTGAACTTAACATAAGCTTGAAAATCATCTAACCTTCATTACTAAAATAGATATCTACAAACAAAAATCAAAAGAACTTGATTTGGGTTGTAACGGGGCTAAAAGGTTCAAGAGGCTAACAAAGAAAAAGGAATAAGGGAAATAAAAATATTCATAACTAGTTGAGCAATAACAATAAATTAAAAGAAACATGAATCTTCACTCCACTAACTCTTTATATTCTTGCACATTCCTTTTCCTTCATACTTTTAAGTAAAAAGAATCTATGCCAATCAATTTTTAATACTTTATTTATTTCTTCTTCTTTTTTCTTTTTTCTTGTAATGGTATGAGATTTCTCTTTTACATTGCCACTTTCATACACTTTACCAATTTTTTTCACACTTAATTTCTTGTATCCCATTCCCAAAAGTACTAAAAGCATAAGTAAAAATATTCCTAATCATGAACTAGGGAGTAAATACTTATTTTTCAAGCTTAAGGTTTTCTAGGAAAAAAGTTACTAATAAAAAGCTTAAATTTTATATAAAACTCAAAGGGCTTATAATGGATCAATGCAATTGTAGTGAAAATTCCTCATCTTGAAGGACTCAATCATACTCAAAATCTGCATAATACTTAAAATAAAATTGTGGAGGCTCATCACTAATAAAATTCAAGTTGCATTAAAACTTCTAATATTCTCAATTCAACAAAGTAACAAAAATAAAAGTTAAACAATAAAAAAAGAAAAGAACATATACTAGATAAAACTATATGTATACATAAAGGGATGAGAGCAGTAATTTCACAGGGCATAGGAGGTGGTGGAAATTGTTGAAGATATGTCATCATTGAATCTAGCTTAGCGTGCACACTTGCAAGCTCTCCATGTATTCTATTAAAGAATGACACCAACTTTTGCACTGAAACTCTTGGTTTCTTATTAGCTATCCCCATGTTGTCTCTTTAATCCTTGTCATCTTTGTTATCATCATTCTTGCTTATCTTTTGTTTTGGGTTATTTAGATACTCTTTATCAAGTATATGTATATTAGTATACTTGTTATTCTTTTAGGCATACCCAAATATACTCGTTTAATCTTCATTAATATAATTGACCTTCTCGCTTCACAACTTCAAAATTAGAGAGGTCCACCCCCTACTTTACAAGTAGTTAACTAATCAACACTAAAAAGAACAACTTTTTATACGGTGAACCTTGTTTCGCCACACTGTTGATGGATTGTAGCATTAAGGATGAAAACTATATCAGTAGCATATTACCCAAACTAATTAAAAAGGAGGCTCATATGGTAGAGATCAGTGGTCCAAATTTGGTCGCATTAGATTAAGGTTGGATATTAGAGCTTAAGATGTAAGTCACTAGTCGTGGTTGGATGGCTAAGTGGTTACACAAAAAGTGCATCCATCCTACAGAGTACATGATTCCCAATTCAAACTTGTGTAAGAATCCATCTAGCTCCACTTATAATGCCTCAATGTTTTTCCATCATGAAATCTCATCCGTCTCCCCTTCATTGGTAACCTAAGGAGCTCCTTTATCGTCTCTTTTGATATCATAACCTTAATGCTTTAGATGGAGTAATGAAGAGCCAGGGGCATATAATTCCTTCATCACCCTTTGGTAGCAATTCCCTAAAAGAGTTAGTAAGTGGTCCAATTGTAAAATCCTTAGAACATTATGGATCTTAAAGACTCGATCAATATCTGGGATCATGGTCTTCTCAATGTCCATATGGTTGTTGCTCCTATTAGTGTACCACTCCATATGCTCTAAACTTCAGAACCTCAAAATCTCCTTTAGAGGGGATGATGTTAATAAAGAAGCATACGAAGATACCTTAGTTCTTATAATCATTCTCTTATATCTCTGAGGCATCCTTTAATACTTAATCAATCAAGCCAACTGATCACCATAATTCATAACTTGGCAATATCACCACACACTTCCAAAACATTTCTTCCACAATTCCACAAGCACAATAACTCACAATTTAGTATAATTTAACACAATTAACTCATATTCCATAATTCTATGTCAATTATCTTTATAAGTCTAAAAATAGCACATAATCGCAAAATTCTTCTCAATGAGCTTAGTACTCAGATGACAATGCACTACTACCATAAAACTAAATAAAATAACTTACTTGGAGGATGTAAAATATGAAAGATATACTTGAAATCTCTTAAAAGTACTTCAAATTAAAAATCCCTAATTTCTCTCACTAAATGCATAAACTTTTTAGAGGCTAAAGTTATGGCTAAAGAGATATTTTTTTATTTGAGGAAGGGGTTTAACATTTTTAAAGTTGAATTTAGTATTTAAAGTAAAGATTAAGTTACAATTTTAAGTTGAGAGATAAGAAGGAGGAGGGTTTTAAGGTTTTGGGGAGGAAAAATCATAAGTTTGTTATTTATGTTGTAGATGTCAAGACAAGACGAATGCTACGCGTACTTCATAATTAGCATCGATTTTATCTTGTAACTTGAATGTTACATGTTTATAAGACTAGTGTTAGACACACTTCTTATATTAGCACCAATTACATTCTAATTCTCCAATATGCTTATTTGCTTATAAGATTGGCACCTAACATACTTCCATACTAGTGCTAGTTTGGTTTTGTCTCCAAACACTCCCTCTTTTTTTTTTTCAATACTATCGCCTATCTCACTTTAATGATCGACAAAAATTATGCTTTTTAACCCCCAATTCGTGCTTGAACCTAATTTTTTCTTCTTTTTTCTACTAAGTCTTATTCTCTACAACTGAAGATTATAAAATATGATATGTATACATTTTTTAATAGATAAAAACATAAAAAACATCTCAAACCAAATTTAACAAAGAAATTATATAGTTAATACACAAATTAATAGAAAATATTAGAAAATTTGGTCATTTATACTTATTCATGACATTACCCTTTAAAAAAATTAAGATATGAAAGTTAACCAAATAGGAAAATTAAGGTTAAGAATTCTTCCCTAATTTATGCAAGTTTAGTAAGGTAAAACTCTAAGAAATTTCACAAAAAGTTTCCTACAAAATAAAATAAAAATCTGTAAACAAAATAAGAACAAAGGAAGTGAAATAAACTAAAAGAAAGATTAGAATTTTTAAGTTGTCTTTAACAAGTACTTCTTTGAATATATTTTAGCTAGACTCCCCTTTTAGCTTTTTACTCATCCTAAATCACCATTAGGATGAGCCTAATTCCTTTCTTACACACTACACAAAAGAGAAAGGGAATAATTAGGATACATCTTTAAATCTCCTAGGTATGCATAACTCTAATAAGGAGACAATGTCTCAAAATCTAGGTTAGGTGCTTCTAAGGTAAAAGGTAATGATTTTAATTCTTTTTTTTTTAACTTAGAGGCTCTATCTCTAATGACGTGCTCCTCATTTTGTTGTTTAAATCCTAAAACTTTACATGTTTTTATTGAATCATTATGATAAGCCTTAGGGACTTTTTACGCATTAGGATCTATTGAATCCATCCTAAAGCAATCCTCATTAAGGTTAAGATGTCTTTTATGGTTTGAGATATGTTAAAAGGCATTAGATTGATACTAACAAGTAAATCACATAAACAAATGAGAACTTTAAGGTCACAAAATTTGTAAGGAATAGTAACACTACCTGAATAATTCCACTTTTGAGATACTTTATTATCTATGATAGCATTGCACTCCTCTGTCAAAGTCGTCATAATGTACTACTCTAATTTTCCTTTATTGGAGGCATTCTATTTGAAAACTTCACATAAGTTGGCATCTGAGCTAATGCTTCAGTGAAGGGTATGTTAATGTTGAGTTTCCTGAAGGCATTAAAAATTTTCTTGAAATTACCTCATTTATCTTCCTCCTAATGCTCTAAAGGTATGATATTGGTGGCATATAAGGCTTTATATAGGATTTGGGTCTCTTTTCATGACTGACACTAATTAAAGATGGAAACAACATCAGTTTCATTTTGTTTCCATCCACTTGTTTATATTAACTCTGACTTTAGATGGAGATGAGTTTGGTTAGTGTCGATCTATTACTGCATATCTTTTTCTTGATCTACTCCTCTATTTTTCTCAGCTTCATCACTTGTTTGTCTTTAGTAACATCAAATTAAAGTGTTTCCCTACTCCTAAACATATTAACTAATTCCTAATCTATAGGCTTTTACCTCAATGTTATTTTGACGCTTTTTTAACCTCTTTCATTCACTATCTTAGCTAGTTAGTTCATTTGTATCTTCAATTTATGACTAGAGGTAGCATTAGATTGCACTATTTTGCAAGGCGTTCCACTTTGTTGATCTTTATACCCATGGTAGATGTAGACTATTCAAGTGTTTCCACCAAGCCATTACTCTATCATGGTTGTTGTTGAAACTAAGGTTTACTTTAGAACTTAGGTGATCCCATTGGTTTGCATAATCTAGTTAGTCCCTGCTCCTTCTATGAAAAATTAAAGTGATTCCTCAACCTCAGATTATACTTGACAAAAAAGGGGTCATTCATCATCACCTACTTTTTTAAATAGGTATCTATATAATGTTTCCTCGATGTAAATTGAGATGAGCTTGACATTCATATAAGGCTTGGCTAGATGTCAATACATGTTATACTAATAGCACACCTGCCTATAACCCATAACTCAATTTAAGATTAAATTCATTTGACTTGACAAATATTTTATATATGTTTCCATATCTAAAGATGCTTGCACCTTATAAAGGAAAGCCTTAGAATTCCTTTATCGTTTTGATTTACAAGTTCCTTATTAAGGTCTTTATAATTTCTTTAACCTCTTTATAGTTTTTGTATAAATTTTCTCTTGACTTGTAGTGCTTACCAAAGTTTGACATGACAAAATAAGCCCTTTATAAAAGAATTGCATCATTAGCTACAAGGAGTACTGATGATGAGGGAGCTACTTAAGAAGAGCTTTGTATCTCTCCCAAGCTTTATAAAATGCTTCGCCTTCCTTCTATGTGAAGTTTTATATTTACATTCTCAATTCAGTGGTCTTGTATGGAGGAATTTTTTTAAATATAAATTTGTTATAAACTTGATCCCACTCCTCAAAAGAGTTCACCACAGTCGAGATAAACCTTGTCCTTGCTCGACCTCTCATACAATATAACACCTCTTCCTTATCTTATCTTTAATAAGACCATTCGATGGAAATGTTTGGATCACTGAATAAAATTCCCTAATGGATGTTATTTTTACTAGGTGATACACCAAAAGTTAGGAGCAAGTGCGAACATACTTGCTTAAGCTTATAGTTCCTCGCCCTTAGACTCAGTCTAATACATAGGAGGCTTGTACTAGTCACTAGCAATTGAATGTCCCTTATGTGCATATTTTGTAATCACTACCTTATATCCACAACTAGATTATCATCTTTACACACATCCATCTCTTCTCTCCTGATTTTTATATTCTTTCTACAAGTTCAATTGATTTTATGACGAAATTAAAGTAGAAAATCTAAGCTATCACTCTTGAATCTATTATTTTGAATCAAATACTTGAAATAAATTAAAGAAATCAAAAGTAAAATAGAATAAGAATAAGAATAAAATGAAACAAAGCTAATATTAACAAAAACAACAATCAAGCTCCTTAATAACATAACCAAAAACCTGATCTACTCTATATCTGCAAGCGTACATAGTCTATTATAAACAATTCATTAAACTTGATCATTCTAGTGTATCAATCCTATATAGAATTAGTCATTAAATCTATTAATCTTAGTTTAAAAACAAACTAAATAAAGTAAAAAGTTAAATTTAGAGAATTTAATTATTAAACTAAAGGAAACAAATTAATTAAAATAACAAAGAAAGATCTATAAAACAAATGTTTGGAATTTAAGATTCACTTACAGGGAATTCTTATTATCATACAAGATTGATTATCTAGGTTAAAATAATAATTAATCTAAAGTATCTATTCCCTCCATCAAAGCACACATGTATATCTAATTAGGTAACTACTACCTCTCGATATATAATTTGGCCTAATGCTTATCACGAATAATTAATCTATATAGTTATCACTAAAATCTGAGATATGGTCATTTTCTACCTTTAAAGTGATTTTTCTCCTAGTGAACTTATTTCTACTTCACTTATCATGTAACAACCCAGACTATCCACCTATAGATATTGTCCACTTTGGGTTGCCCCTCGAGCCAAACCGTTTGGACTATTACAAATGGTATCAGAGTCGGTACCTGAACCGTTGTGCCAGCTAGGCTGGGTCCTAAGGGGGTGGAGGGTGTGAAATCCCATATCGGTTGGAAAGGAGAACGAAGTATGCCTTATAAGGGTATGGATACCTCTCTCCCACAAGACGTGTCTTCCCAAGGGTTGGAAGAGCAAAATCATGAGGGTTTTGGCCGTAATAGCAATCCAAAGCGAACAATATCTATAGGCAGGTGGTCTGGGCTATTACAAATGGTATCAGAGTCGGTACTTAAACTGTTGTGCCAGCTAGGTTGGGCCTTAATAAGGGCTGGGCCTTAAGGTGGATGGAGAGTGTAATATCTCACATCGGTTTAAGAGGAGAACGAAATATGCCTTATAAGGGTATGGATATCTTTCCCCTACAAGATGCGTTTTTCCAAGGGTGGGAAGAGCAAAATCGTGAGGGGTTTGGCCAGAGAGGCAACCCAAAAGGGACAATATCTGTGGGCGGGTGATTTGGGCTGTTACAAATGGTATCAAAATCGGTACCCGAACCGTTGTGCAAACTAGGTTGGGTCCTAAGGGGGTGGAGAGTATGAGATCCCACATCAGTTGGAGAGAAGAACGAAGTATGCCTTATTAAGGTATGAATACCTCTCCAACTAGGCTGGGCCTTATGGGGGTGGAGAGTATGAGATCCCACATCGGTTGGAGAGGAGAACGAAAAATGCCTTATAAGGGTATGGATACCTCTCTCCCGCAAGACACGTTTTTGCAAGAGTGGGATGAGCAAAACCGTGACGGATTTAGCCCGAGGTGTAACCTAAAGCAAACAATATTTGTGGGCACGGTTTAGCCTGAGAGGCAACCTAAAGCGGACAATATCTGTGGGTGTGTAGTCTGAGCTGTTACAAATGGTATCAGAGATGGTACCCGAGCCATTGTGCCAGTTAGGCTGGGCCCTAAAGGGGGTGAGAGTGTGAGATTCTAAATCGGTTGGAGGGGAGAACAAAGTATTCCTTATAAGGGTATGGATACCTCTCCCCTATAAGATGTGTCTTCCCAAGGGTGGGAAGAGCAAAACCGTGAGGGGTTTGACCCTAATGGCAACCCAAAGCAGACAATATTTATGGGCGAGTTGTCTGGGCTGTTACAAATAGTATCAGAGTCGGTACTCGAACCATTATGTCAGCTAGGTTGGGTCCTAAGGGGGTGGAGAGTGTGAGATCCCACATCGATTGGAGAGGAGAACGAAGTATGTCTTATAAGGTTATAGATACCTCTCCCCCATAAGACGTGTTTTTCCAAGGGTGGGAAGAGCAAAATCATGAGGGATTTGGCCCAAGGGGCAACCCAAAGCGGACAATATTTGTAGGTGAGTGGTATGGGTTGTTGCATGTCAGTCATTCATAGAATCCTTAAAATTGAATTTATGAAGGCCAATCTTAAATCCAACATTAAGAACAAAAAGAATAAATTTAACTAATAAAATATTCAAATCATGTATAAATAATTAAAGAATCATTACAAGCTAAATCCCTAACCTTAACTAGTGTTTCTATCTATAAAACTTAATGAAAATAAAATAAAAAAATAATTTTCAATGTAAAAGAAAAGATGAAAAATAAAACAATAAGAAGAGATGTCACATGATCCTCTAATATTTACTTTAAATCTTCCTCCATTGCTAAGAAAGAACAAAACTGTGAAAAGAAAACAAGAAGCCTCTCTAAAGTTTACTAAAAGAAAAAGAAAAGATGCTAGAGGCTCACTAGGTTAATTCTAATGCAAGTATTTATAATTAACAAAATAAAGTTAAAGAAGGTTTCAAAGTGAGAAATCACACGTCCTTGTAATTTATGTCTAAGAACCAGTGCCAAACCAGTACCAAAACTAGTGTTGATCTTGTTTTGGAGCTTTTATTTTTATTGTACTAACATATAATTGATACGTAACATTATTGGAACCAATTTTGTATTGTTTCTACTTATAAAATCAAGATGAGTTTGACAACATTTTTTTAGGATCAAATTTGGTGCCAGTTTTGTTCTGCTTCTCAATTTTTTAAGCCTTTGTGAAAGTTAGGTACCTATTTTATATATAAGTACAAAGTTTGTTGTGTCTTATTCAATTAACTTCTCTATTTTTTAACAGCTTTGATTTAGAATTAGCTCCAAATGTCTTCTATAAAGATGTCTTTTTATTTTCTTATCTTCTAAACCACTAAATTATTATCAATTAGACAACTATGGATAAATATGTACTAATTCTTTTCTTTTATTCTCAAATCCATCACCTATAAGTCAATGAAATAAACAACGAAAACATAATAAGATTAATATAAAACATGCTATAAAAATACCAAATAACAAGTAAATTAACCTCAAATAATATATAAAATATATACCTATCATACAAATGAGGACAAAGTAATTATTCTGCTTTGCTTTTTACATATATTATATGAACAATTAATGACCATACTCGCATTGGGTAAGGAGAAAGTTGGTTTCTAGGACATCACTATTCACATTATTGGCCCAAAACCAATAGAGACTCAATATCTGTTAAATTTCTCAAGGTGAATGGTTATATATGAAGGGAAACTAGGATTTTTGGAGCAAGAAAAATAAGGATGAGTTGTCTAACAGGAGTTTCATATCTAAATCTGAGGGTAGAAAGACACTTTTTGATGTGATAAGTGTGAACAAACTAGACATATTAGGAGGACCTATCCATACAAGAAGAGATAAGATGATATAAGAAAATTTAAAGATTTGTCAAAGATTTGCTAATGTAGTGTAGAGCAAGGACTCAAATCGCAGTGACAAAGTTATCATTTCTATATTAATAAGTCAAATTTAGAACGTATATATTTTGTATACAAGATGCTCAGATCACATGATACTATACAAGGATTAGTTTATTTCATATGCGTAAGGAAACTTTGACACTATTTGATTGGGGATGATAAAACTTGCAAAATCATTGAAGTAAATATGGATTAAGATGTTTAATTGTATCGTTAGGAAGTTGTGTAATGTTTGACATGTGTCAGATTTGAGGAAGAACTTGATTTCTTTAGGCACTTTTATGTTTGGATGATTTTGATTATAAAATTGATGGAGACATTATTAAGGTGGTAAAGAGTACATTAACTATGATAAAAGGGTCAACACTAGCATGAAACATTTATAGATCGATTTAAAATATAATTATAGGTGGAGAGGTCTCTATATTGGAGTCAATTGATGTTAGTACTATGTTATGGTATACACGACATTGTCATCTCAGTAAGGGATAACAGAACTTCAAAAGAGGATCCTATTAAAAGGCATCAAACACTATAAGTTAGATTTCTATAAGTTTTATATACTTGGTAAGTAGTTTATGGTGGCATTTAAGACCAAGAACCACAAAATCAAAGAAATTTTAAACTATATGCATACTGATGTGTAGGGCCTTACTAAAGAGTTATTGCTAATTGGATTTTAACACTTTATGACATTAATTAATATTTTTTAAGAAAAGTCTAGATATACTTTACAAAGCAGAATATGAGGTCTTTGAGGAGTTTAAGGAATGGAAGGCTAAGGTGGTGAATTAGATAGGCAAAAGGTTTAAATACTTGAGAACACATGATATGACTATATTCATGTACTCATAATTTAAAAAATTATGTGAGGCGCATAGGATTTAAAGTCACTACACTATTTGAGAAATATCATAACAAAATGAAATTTCAAATAGAATAAACATATTCGTAATTGAAAAGGTCATATGTTTAAGGATGAATATAAGGTTCCCTAAAATTTTGTATAAGAAAGAAATGACTATCAAACTATGCATTTTAGTTTGTAAATAGATTGTCATGGAGATCATTAGATGGGAAAGTGACAGAGGGAGTGTGGATAATAAGTAGATATCTCTAAATTAAAAATCTTTACCTATCTTACTTATAAGTATGTTTATAATGATGAAAGGTTTAAGTTTAATCTATAGCTATCTTAAAGGTATGAAGGGATACAAATTTTGGGACCCAACATTGAAAGAGAGTATGATTAGTAGGGGGTGTAATATTTGATGATCAACATATGTCAAAATAAACATATAGAGAGAATGTGTTTGGAATAATAGAGGGCATTACTAAGGTGGTATAAATGGAAATAGATCAGCTTATTATACGTGAAAGAGAATGAAAATTCTAATATAGAAAATAGATAATGTTATGGGAAGAACATCATCATAGTGTAGTTATAGATAAAGTGAAATGCAGTAAATAAGGATCCATATGACTTTCAAAAGATTATGATTAGTTAGGAAAATGACAGATCAATGAGAGCTATAGCAGAGGAGTCGAAGTCTTTCCACAAAAATCAAATGTAGGAGTTGGTGTAGCTTCCTAAAGAAAAGAGGCTTGTAGGGTGTAATGAGGTATATAAGAGGAAGTTAATAGTAGCAGAAAAATAAGAGAAAAAATTTAAAGATCGAATAGTAGCAAAAAGATCATCATAACAAAATCGAATTAACTATAATAAATATTATTTTAGCAGTTAGATATGCTTTATTATTTATTTTGAAGGTTAGTAACTAGTTTGGATATGCATTTGGAGTAAATGGATGAGAAGACATTTTTTTAATGGTGATATAGAGGAACATATTCACATGAAGCAACTAAAAGAGTATCTGATGTATAAATTGAAAAAGTCGCTTTATAGGTTGAAATAATTTCCACAATAATGGTATAAAACGTTAAACTTCTATGTGATCTAAATTGGCTATATGAGATGTGAAGATGATTGTCGTATATATGTTAAGAGCCTTAATGATGAATTATTTATTTTTCTACTACCATATGTAGATAATATGCTAATTACTACAAAAAGTATGCATGATATGAACAAACTAAAAAACTTGATGAGAAAGGAATTTAAGATAAAGGATTTGGATGATACTAAGAAAATACTAAAAGAAGGGAAAAGAGGGAAAAGAGCTATAGAAAATTGTAGTTATGTACATTGAGAAGGTACTAGACAAATTTGGAATGATTAGGGCTAAACCTATGAACATTTTACTGATAAATCATTTTATATTTTTCTTAGATTAGTGCTTGAAATATATTTACTAAGGTGGAGATTGTTGTGTGTAACTCATATACATTAGGATGCATTTTTTAATTTTCAAAAAGAAAGTACACCTTGTTGGAAGTCTTTAGGTGTACAAGGCCTGACATAAGGCTGTGTGCTAGGACTTTTTCTTCTCTAGAAATTAGAGGTGAAGACGCTGACTGGAATACATGTGTATTAACGCGACAGAAGCTTCAATTTTGTCATCCTGCTGAAAGCCAAAAAACAGACCTCATCAACTGGACTTTGGCTGATTGTCTAGTGTTTATTTTCAATTTTAGTTCTTGAAGACACGGAGAAGCCTAAGTCAAGTCTGCGTATTCCGACCTGCGGCTAAGGGGGCAAAGGGGACCCACAAAGAACCAAGACATGGCCCCACGAAAACAGGAAATGTTGGGTGGCCGCCCCGTTGGTTGGCACAGAGAAGGACCATTGCAGCAATCGTGGATCACCCCTTTTCTCACGTAGTGTTGTTGACATCAAATTTATGCTCACTGTTCTCCAAAGCCACTCGTTCCTTTGGTCTCTACTCAAATGTCACATTAACCCACTGCGCAATTCCACAGCTTTGGGTTTGGCAGTGTTCGAGCCAGCTCAAAGCTCTGCTCTTGTTCTCTCCAGGATGTAGATCGAGCCAACACATGTCTGGCTCACTGTTTCTTTATTTTTTTCCCTTTTCAAATTCAATAACCCTTTCTTCCCTGAAATGAACTTATTTAGTTATATGTATTCCTTTAGTACCTAGTGGAAATGAGGAAATTGGCTAAAAATGTTTGAAGGAAACCCAAAGTTAGCGACTTATTCAACAATTCCAACAATGTAATATCAACTGAGAACCTACGTAGGTGTTTATTTCTTTCTACCTTGGGATTACAAGTTGTCGATATGTGTTTTATATTAGTAATAATTACATTGGTTAGCTACAGTTTTTGTTTCTTGGTTCATCTTCCTGTAACTTCATACAAATGGACTGCACGATAAAAGTAGAAACTTGACAACTTTCCGGAATTACTACTCTACTATATCCTTACAACTTTCCTGCGGATTCTGTTGACCTGTACTTTTCTATTCTGCAGAAAAGCATCTTCTGGTAAGTAAGATATTGCGACTAGATGGTAACGAGGAAAACCTGCTAGTGATCAAATTAAACTTAAAATATAGCAGTTATAGCTATCAAAAGCGTCATCCTTTTCCCATTGAAGTTGTTAGTGGGTGGACCACACCAAAGTAAGCTTTTGGCAAAGGATAAAGATTCCAGATTATCCTCAGACAGTCCTTGCGTAATGAAATCAAAGTTATGGTCATAAGATAGATGAAAGTTGCCTTCTCTATTTTCTTGTTTTTAGTGTTCAAATCTTGATGCTGCACTTAAGGGTAGACCATTAATTGAAAAAGTAAAGCTAGGATAGATTTTGGAGAGCAAGATCAGGAAGAAAGTGAAAAAGGAAAATTTATCAGCTAAAAGCACTTGTTACCATCATTAAAGTGATGTAAACATCCTACTTTCAATAGCTGCAAATCCTTTTAAGCTCACAACTGATGTGGGGTTGCCTAGCTTTGCCAAGAATCGACGAAGTAATTACAAGTTGACCCTGTTTTATACGTTAGATTCTGCAGCACTCTATGATTGTTCATTGTTAGTTTTTGATAAACAATTCTGATACCTTTTGCTGAGGCAAATGCATCTGTCAAAGTTGTGGAATGCTAACATCATATGCTAATCAGTCCAAGGTTTGTTGAATCAATCAACTAGGGCCCATATTCCCATAAATCTCAACCTTACTGTTTGCAAGACCAAGCTCTTTAATATAAATGATAGTAACCATTAAGAATCCAATGCCAGGGAAGTTGAAAATGATCCTTCAACTGCCAAGATATTAAACTTTTTAACATTTGATTAATGGAAATTTAGCTTTATTTTATACCAGACATAACACCATGGTAAACCATTGTTTCTCCATTTCACACCAATAATAGGATATGTTTCATGGTCATGGACCATATACCATTAATGGTTAGCAGATACTCTGGTACGTCCAGATATTCAAGTTAAATGCAAGGTTATTTGTACGGCCTGGAAACTATATAGATGAGAACGGTTAAAGCAGAAATTGATAGTGAAACACATACCCTATTCTTTCTTTTGGCCTACCTTTGCTTTTCTATATCTTTGGTTCCTGTAAAGAAGAATAAACACAATTCATTCCCACAATTATGCTTGATATCCATCATCTGATATTGATGATGGAGTTCGAGAGGTGTATGATGTTGCGTATAAACTAGTGTTTGACTAAAATAATCAAAGAAGTGTATTGAGAAAAATCGATGTGGCAATGATGAGACAGAAGGGCACAAGTGGGCACAGGACAAGCACGTGGGCGTCGCCCTTCTCATTGCACGCTGGCACGCCATTGGAGAACTATACCTTAAACCACATTCCTCCTCTTAAGTTGCAAAACAATCGTACTAATTCACAGGTTTTCATGTTTCAGGTTCAATTTTTGCTATGAATGATTGTCAGCTCATGCTTGTTGACCATATCAAGAGCTTTAGATTCTGAGGCTATAATATTCTTTATTATATCTAGTTAAGGTAATAGTCGAATTCCAGCGTGTGGTAAGCTTTGTATCTTGGTTCTAGAGAAGATAGATTTGGATTTTCCCGCTTTCTTCCTTTCTTTCGGCTACGTTTTTTAGTTGATCGACTTGGTACGTGCCACCTATATTTGATGTTGATGGGATGGGATTCCAAATCAATGGGGCATAGAATTTGACTGGAAAGACATGGACCTTGCAGAGTTTGATCATACGAAGTTCCCATCCTTTGACAAGTTATGTTAGTAATTCGATGTATAAGAACTAGGAAGCTTACCATACCTACAACAAAATCTCTTGCTGTTATTTTCTTCTGCGATATCCTCTCTCCATTGAAATTCCACCTTTTCTTTCACTTTTTTATTTACTTGGTTACAAAATGACTAATAATTTTCAAACTAGCTAATTTGGAAACTTTGGTTCAGGAAAGAACTAGTTCTTTTTTCTACCTTCCCTGGAAGACAGAGAAGAGCTGGCTCTTGGAGGAAGAACCTTTTACGGCTTCTGAGGGACAATCCTGTATAGGTTGTTAGCTTGATTTATCTGGTCCATCCATGTTGAGAAGTAGTTGATGAAGACATAAACAACGAAACGAAAAGAAGAATAAGAAGAAAGAATCATGAAGTTTATGAAACTAGGGTCCAGGCCAGACACGTTCTACACTACTGAGGCTGTCAGGTAAAAACTTTCCCGCTTGCTAGACATGGAGATATGGATGGATATAGTACGTACTCACTCCAGATGACATAATGTTTTGCTCCTTTAATGCAGGTCTGTATCCTCTGAAGTCTCTAGTGACCTCATAATTCAAGTTAAAGGAAGTAGATATTTGCTTCACAAGGTAAATTTTTCATTCTCTTGGTCACAATTTGTTTGTAATTTCAGGCTTTCTCGTAAGTAGATTTTACACAAATTCATCATATGCAGTTTCCTCTGCTTTCCAAGTGCTTGCGACTACAGAGACTCTGCTCCGAGTTCCCTGAATCTTCACAGCATCAAGTAGTCAAACTCCCAGATTTTCCCGGTGGAATTGAAGCATTTGAACTTTGTGCCAAGTTCTGTTATGGTATTACCATCACTCTTAGTGCCTACAACATTGTAGCTGCAAGATGTGCCGCAGAATATTTGCAAATGACTGAGGATGTCGAGAAGGGGAACCTAATATGCAAGCTCGAAGTTTTCTTCAACTCTTGCATACTTCAAGGTTGGAAAGATTCTATTGTTACCCTTCAAAGTACCAAAAGCTTTCCCGTGTGGTCAGAAGACCTTGGAATTACAAGCAGATGTATTGAATCTGTAGCCTCTAAAGTCTTAAATCATCCTTCAAAAGTGAGCTTGTCACAAAGTTATTCTAGAAGGGAGCGGGATGATGTTTCCTTTAATGGAGCAGAGAGCCTAAGGCATAAGCCAACAAGCAAACGATGGTGGGCTGAAGATATGGCAGAACTAGGCATAGATTTATACTGGAGAAGCATGATAACAGTTAAATCCAGTGGAAAAATACCCTCTAATCTTATTGGAGAAGCATTGAAAATTTATGCAGCTAAATGGCTACCAAACATATCAAGAGAAGTAAACGGTCATAGACGAGAGGCCTCAGACTCGGATTCAGACTCAACTAGTGAGGTATTTTCCAAGCATAGGCTGATCTTGGAGTCAATAGTAAGCTTACTTCCAGCAGAAAAAGGCTCGGTGTCTTGCAGTTTCCTTCTTAAGCTTTTAAAAGCAGCCAATATTCTTAACGCCTCATCGTCTTCAAAGGAGGAATTAGCTAGAAGAGTGGCACTACAATTAGAGGAAGCAACGGTGAATGATTTGTTAATACCCTCTTTCTCAGAATTAAGTGATACTGTGTATGATGTAGACTTGGTTCTGACGATAGTAGAACAGTTCATGGCTCAAGGGCAGAGTCCTGTCACAAGTCCTCCAAGATCCAAGTTGGGTTTTGAAAGGAGGAGGTCTCGCTCCGCAGAGAACATTGATTTGGAGTTCCAAGAAAGCAGGAGATCATCCTCAGCATCCCATAGCTCGAAGTTGAAGGTAGCAAAGATTGTAGATGGTTATCTTCAGGAGATTGCCCGAGATGTGAATTTGCCTCTCTCCAAGTTTATTGCACTAGCCGAGTCCATACCAGATTTCTCAAGGATTGATCACGATTATCTCTACAGAGCCATTGACATCTACCTTAAGGTAAAATAACAGTTGCTTCTTGGTCTGAACAATTTACCATATTTCACAATACGGCTACATATCCTAGGTTGTGGGCCACTCTAGCCTGTTAGATAGCCAACTTCTTGAACTTGGGTTAGGTCATATTGGCAATTCATTGGCATTTGGCGTTATACCGACCTAACTAATTAACATCAGTAGTCAGAATCCTAGGAAGTAGGTTTATGACTTCATAAATTTTTTTGATCGTCATATCAGCTGTTGCAGAAAACCTCTGGCTGAGTTTCCTCCAGTGATTAACAAAGAGTAGTCAATGATGGTGGGGTTAAACCTTACCCATTCTTGTTAGTTGGACGTATGGAAGTTTTCAATTTTAAGAAGTGGCCAGTTGTTATTACTTGAAAATGGAAATTGATCCTGAATCCCATGTATAAACGTCCAGGCACATCCAGACTTGAACAAGACTGAAAGAAAACAATTGTGTCGAACCCTGGACTGCAAGAAATTATCTGTTGAAGTCTGCATGCATGCTGCACAAAATGAGTTGCTCCCACTGCGAGTGGTTGTACAAGTTCTCTTCTTTGAGCATGCAAGAGCTGTAATGGCTGGTGGCAAAGTCACTGAGCTGCCTAGTAACATCAAAGCCCTCCTAGCCTCACATCATATGGACCCCTCAAGGCCTACAGCAACATTAAGCACTACTACTAGCATCCGTGCAGAGGATCAATGGAGTGTTTCGGGGCTCAAATCACCAAATTCAAAACTCTCAACTTTACGAATGAAATTGGCTGAAGATGATAATTTGGATGAACATGATTTGCGATCAGATGGTCTTGGGAGAAGCTCCAAGTTTAAAGCTTTCTGTGCTCTTCCTACACGACCCAAAAGAATGTTTAGTAAGTTGTTGTCTATCAATAGAAGTTCAAGCGAAAAGAATTGATTAAATTTTGTCTAAGAATACAGGCATTGAAGGTAATCTGAGCTGTAACTCTATATATACACTGGTCTTTTGGCCCTTTTGAAATGATCCTTTTATTTTAGCTCAAAATCAAAATTGTTTATGTGTATTGCCAATGTGATGATAGAAATATACAATAAGATTCAAAATTTGAGGATGTAGAAACAAATTCTCCTGCCGGATCTCACTTTGGGAACCAAAATATAAATCTTAGCTGTAGAACAGAAACGTGGGACGAAGATTTCTGTTTGTATCTGTAAATCTACAACACCTGTCTTTGTCTCTTTGTTGCAGCTCACTGAATGTTCTGTTCACTTCAAAGTAATGTTCGTCAGATGTTTGATACAGTTCAGAGTTGTTGGCCTGTTGTGATTTGAATTTATTTTGTCTTATTGCCTTAGTTTGAGTAAGTTGACATTCCAGTACCATGTAATTATGCAATCTTTCTATACGGCAACTAATCACTGCAGCGAACCCATGCTTGTCTGGTTTTCCATTGATCACTCGACCTACCTTCCTCCGAAGGATAGATGTGCCTTTCTTTCACCAATGATATCATTCAAGAAAAGACCAAACTGCTATAATATACCTAGCACAAATTCACATTTGATACGTCAGGAAATTCTGATACTATAATGAAACAGTAATCATCAGTAACCGAGCAGATAATAACGAACTGAAGAATACTTGATCACGGTAGAGTGAGTATAACGTTAGAGATCTTTTTAAGGCAAAGGTTTTAATGGGACATGTACTGTGAGGACTTTTCTCTTCTGGGTTGTTGGTGGATTGTTGAGTTGTTGTTCCACATAGTAATCAAATGAATGATTATTGTACTAATGTTGACCTTTTACTTTGAAATCAATGGTGCATGCGGAGTTGGATATTTTAAGGACTTGGTAAAGAATATGTGAAGTGGACAGCATAAGATCAGCTAGATTAACCTGTCGTTTCCCATATCCAGGCATGCATATTCCTGCAGAAATGCACGCCTAAAGATTGCAGACGAATGTTAAGATGTCAAAATCCATTGTAATCTCAAAGTTAGTTTGTTGTTAAGCTCTAACCCTACTTTAAAATCAAGGCAAATGAACAGATTGAGGTTTGGTGAATATTTAATAGCAGACCGTTGGTGCTATAATTATTTCCTGGTCATCATCATTATTGGGATCATTGCAGTCCTTGTGGCCATCATTGTTTTCCTCACTAAACTCCTGATTTCAAGCTATTGCATTTCACTCTTGCCAGTCTATCCTATTAGACATCCAAGGTGTCAATTGTATGATTTGTTTTTCTGTTTGTCTTTGCCTTTTGTCGAGTCATTTACTTGAAAACATCTTTTTTTCTTTTTTGATTACAAAGGAAAAAACAAACAAATACGAACTAGGCAATTAAACGAGGAAACGAAATTCTAGCAATATCCTCAAAGAGGATATGAAGACAACCCAACGGAGGAGTTTGAAAAGTAGTGTAAACAATCTCAAAAGAATAGGCATAGTTTGTCAGCCAATCCGCAAGCCTATTGCCTTCTCTATACACATGCCGAGTTCTGACAATCCAATCTCGAGAAAACAGATTTCGAATCTCCAAAACCAAGGAGTTGTGAAATTGTTGGATGTTCGAAGAAGATGAAAGAATGTTGATAACAACCAGAGAATCCACTTCTAACTCCACTCTTCGATACCCTAGGTCCCAAGCAAGATGTAAGTCAGAAAACACCCCCATAACTCAACACACATAGATGTACACCGACCAATATTACGGACAAAACATCTTTTTAAGTATGGTTCAAGGTTCATTTATTAGCATTTACACAACATTCCATGTTACCAATTTTTAAACCAAGAATAATTTACAGAAAAAAAAGTTTAATATTCTAGTTATAATTAAGTTCCAAGTCTATAGGGCTTCAGAGACAGCATAAAAGAAATTTTGGGACGGTAAATACGATTCATTTCCTACCATTCATCACTGCTAAGAGGTAAAAGTTGCCAAGTTTCTAACTTTGAACCCAAGCAATTTTCTATGCGGCCAAAAACCTAGTGACTAACTTGATGCTCATGAAAGTAAAATTGGATTCAACATGTAACAACAGTAGAATGAACTGTCACTCGTCAAATCAAGTTGAAAATCTCTATTCAAAATCTGACAAACCTTCTGTTTAGGCATGAGTTTAGGAGAGGTTGGTGGTAGCTAAGACAATGTCCATGGCAATAGTCAGCTGGAGTGTTATCAGTCCTTTCAAGTTCGCTAGAGCCCCTCTCCAAACTGAATTAATAATGGAGCACCGAATCCGCGTATCAGATAAGGCTTTCAGTTTCTGTAGGCAATTCTCACCTTTCCTGTCCTTTTCCACCTCTCTTGAGAGTATTATGTGAGTGGACCGCTTGCATGTCTCTTGTTGTTTCCAGACATCATATGGGCGAGTACAATTTATTCTGGAACCAAACTTAGATTGGTCCAACCACGTACGAAATTAACGTGCAGTAGATGAATTCTCTACCATAAAAATATTATTGCTTTATGGTTTTAACTTTTAAGCACTTGTTGGATCAGATTTTTCTCATTTATAAGTTTACATTTCAGCAAGACTTGGTCGAGAATTAACCTCACATCTGGCTTATTTGTTGTTTCGCCCAACAATTCCATTGAAACAAGATCTAGGCGACTCAAAAAAGATAGAGACTCCTAAAATCCTTTTAACCATGTAGGCCTAGGACTAGTTTAGATTTGTCCAGCACAAAGCTACATAAATAAGCAATAACAAACATTGGAAACGAACTGATCAATCGCAATTGAATTGTATTAATTTATGAGGTCCTAACTTTATGTCTTTATTACAGAATCCAGCTTCCAGGCTCAACTGTTCAACAATCATATATGGCTTGCAGTTACTTTAGTTAGTGCCTGATCGATGCAAGAAACAGAAAGAGAGATTTGGAGAGCAGGTAGATTAAGAGAAAATGAACGAAGTAAATAATACTTCCTGACCTTAGATACAACATTATAGACAAAAGCATGAACTACAAACATCGTAAACTCCCATGCACGCATCTATATATATGTAAGCTTTCTAATTGCCTTCAGCTGTTTTGCTATTAGCAATAGCATCGACATCGGTGGTTGCCGTATCATCTTTAACAGATGAGTCCGGGAGGACACCTGAGTCGATGCTTTTGGTTCGTTGGAGGTTAGGAGCACGGTGAAGGCGGCACCGGAATGAGCCGACATGATTGGTCGGAGAGCACAGACAAGTGTTCTTAGTTGCACTTGGTTGTCTTGTAAGAGTAGGAAGTCCAGTCACCAAAGGACTTGTCACTTGAAACTTTGTGCCACCACTGGACAATTGATGATCATGTTGATGACCAGTTTCTTGTGGAATTTCCAACTTCATTTCTTTACTCAAAAAGTTTCCGCCTTCCATTGAATGGTCTCCTTCTTGTTCCTGCAACGATAACCTACTCCTACTCGGGTGTACAAAACACTTTGGTCATGCAACGAGACTGTACAAATCACTAGGTGTTTTGATTTGATGTTATGCCGTATCCGTTTAGAACAAGAAATCGATATGGCAATATCTATTCGCTTTTTCACGAGTGAAATGATCATCTCTTTCAATGTCTCTCACCTACATATTGTGCTTTTGTTAATGCTTCAACCACTTTATCCAAGACCCATCATCAACAGGACCCTCTTCTATTCCTCTTCCATTTGTTACCTTTACTTTTTTCGACACTTTGAATCATGATTCATGAGAGAAATAAAAAGAGATGGACATTTAGAGAGGGTCCCCCTTGTATCATGGTAGAGATACTCGTGGATGTCATTTTGAGCACTACACTATCCACACTACATCTTTCCAATGGTGAGTTGAAAAGTTTCAGGCCTATTATCCAATTCCACCTGACCCAGTCTATAAAATCTTGAAGGAACTTGAGGAAGTTGCTACTTTACTGATAAGTATCAATGAAAAATTATGCATTAATATCCCTTGTAAAGAAACTTTGTGGCTATCATTTGCCACTTGTGATAAAAGATTATGTTATTAGTTGTATTGTTTTAGGAATAGCCTACGGATAAAATTGTAATTGAGATAATTAAAAATAAAAAACTTATAGTGGAAGTTTGTTAATTCCTGACATGAATTTCTTGCCAAATATATCATTATTAGAATGAAAGAAAAACATTGTATATCTTTCTACAAAATCAAATTTTGTGAGCACAGAATGTTTTTTTGGGTAAATGGGAAGATTCAAACAACTTATGTTGAATTTAGTGATATGCTGCCATTTGATACCATATATTTGAAGAACATTATCAAATGTCGTTCGCTCCATTTATCGATGAAAACCATCATAAATAGTCTATTTTCCTTGGTTGTGAGGCAATAAGATGATTGAAAATTTTTATTGGCTTTCCTATACATGACTGAGTTATTTAGATGGCAAGTTATCTGATGGTACTACTAATATGAGTGAAAGAGTATATATAACGCCACTGAGTTGGTCTTCCCAAGCATAAAGTATAAATTGTATTTATGGAATATACTCAAGAAAGTACGTAAAATTTTGGAAGTTTTTTGCTATACTTAAAGAAATGTGCTTAGGATGACCTAAATGGGATAGCTTTTCAGATGGTCTGTGTAGGCTTTTCCATGTCTATTATGTAATTTAAAGTGAATTATAGGTTTTACACATACATCTTTATAGAATTTGAGACATACTGTATCTATATAATAAAACTTCCTTCCAAATATACCTATGACTATTTTTTGTTTCATAAATCACATTAAGCTTATGACCATTATCATACTATAAGAAAGAGTTCCCATATTATTATGTCATATGCAATGCGTTTGGTGATGTTGTCGCATGCAACCAAATATAAAAGAAATCACTTCTGTTAAAACAAATTAATGTAGTAGCGGTAAGCGGATATCGTTCTCACGAGAAATCTTTAACGATAAACGTTAGCTAGTTTAACTGGCACAAATAACAAAAAATAAAAAGGGGGGTTTGTCCAAACACGTCAATATAAGAAAATCAATAAAAAAAATCACAAATCAAAATAATAATTAAATCTGAAAATTTGATAGGAAAAATACATTAGTTTCGGGTCACCAATATTATCATGCTACTATGGATCCTCGACATAAAATTGCAATTGTTAATAAACATTCATTGGGGAAGTTTCTCTTAAGTATAATGACTAGAAACACATATCCTAGCATTCTTATTAAGCAATAACCTAGATACGATCATAGGTAAAATTGAATAATAGCATTAATAATCAAGAACCAATGACAAGTGAAAGTCATGTACGACATGCAATTAATCAAGTGAATACCTTCTTAGAATTTTCCGACTCTAACGTAAAGAGGTTAATCCTAATTGCTACTTATAGTTACTGAAATTGAACGTCATATTCTGTTAACCTAGCGATTGAATCAATTAATCTCTAGTTGCGCACCTAGAAACTAACGAATCCAATTGAAAAGACAGATATGAAGATATTCAATGCTCATCAACAATCATAAAACATATCCGAGTTATCTCACCCTAATAACATGTAACATGGATTCCCTAAACTAAGATAAGAAAATTAACTACTCATAATTGAATTGAAAACAAAGAAAATAACAAAGTCATATGTCTCCATCCCTGGTCTTTAATGAAAGAAACGAAAATCCTATCTAAAATTATGCAGAAAACTTAAAATAAGAGAACAAGAAAGGTGCGGCAGTCTAAAACCTAACCTAAACCTACAATGATGTCTTCTAACCCTAACATGTATATATATATGCGACAATCACCCCCCTCTCCTTCTTGATGTTAATCTCTTCATTATCTTCTCTTGCTTTTGTTCAGATTAGGTGCACTTCTAATTTCGGTAGGTGACTTCTTTGAAAGATGGCAAGAGGATCTTTAAAGATTGTGTTTTAATTGGAATCAAATTTTGGAATTTTATTTGCAGACTCCAAATTCCATCCTTAGGCGTGCTCACGCTTAATCTCTGAATTTCGGCCAAATTGAGAATTTCGGATTTATTTTCTTCTTTTGCATCTTTTTAATCCTTTTTCGTCCTTAGAGTATTGAAAACCATCTGTAAACAATTATAAAACAATTCCATCAATTTCGGATAATAATTTCAACACCTTAACAATAATTACGCCCAAAATATATGCAATTTAAATGACTTAACAAATTCCCCCACAACGAATCTTTGCTCGCCCTCGAGCAAACATATCAAACCATTAGACTCAATCAATTCATCCTTCAGAAATCAAGTGCACACAATCCATCAACTTGGGCTAGTAAGATTCAATTTGCAACACATATCATAACAGCTTTTCACCAATGCAAATAAACAAAGTCAAAAGAATGCATCTTTGTTCAAAAGCAAACACGAAATCATAGTGAATTCTTCTCATGGATTTCGCTCTTACACTCAAGTGTTTGTGGGTAAGGTGTTTCTCTCAAATCTTACTCTATCATGTTGCACTACCATAGGCTTGCAATTTCACCAATTCTCATTTGTTCAGATCACATGGGCTCTTAGATCATAAGGACTTTATTAAAGGTTGTAATGGGGCGAGGTTCACAGGTGAGGTAAAAACACGGTAGCAGTTTCGTCACAAGTTTTCATAAAGCATCAAGTAAAGGACCACACAATTAAAATTCTAAGATAAATATGAAAAGGGACTACAACTACTCATACTAACTCAAGCCACTATGCTTTATTCTTTCTTCTCTTTCCTTTTTCTAATTTGTCTCCGTTTTTTTTCTTTTTCTATTTTTTTCTTTCCCTTTTTTCCTTTCTTTTTTTTCCGAACATGCTATGAACAAGGGGGAAACAATAAAAATAACAACAATTGAGTAGAAATGCCTATAAGAATATCTCAGAACGCAATAGATGACAAAGGTCCCAAATTACTTAATGCTCCATTTAACTTGTAAAGGGAAAAGGCTAATGGGGTTTTGGGTTTTAACGTGGGGTGATTAATTGAAGAGCAAGGATAGGCTCAAACATGTTTACAAAAGGAAAATATTAGGTAGGTCAATTTGAAGCCAAAGGGTTTTAAAACAAAGACGACCTTAATCACTTCTAAGTCCCTTGTAATCAAACAAACTCAGACCGGTTCCATGCAAGTTCTGAAGACAACATAAATAGAGGAGCATCACTCAATTCAAAGAAATAGCATGACATAAAAGTGATGTCATTTAGGCTCAATTTCACTCATCGGTTTAATTCAAATTAAGAATCCACTTTCATTTCACAATTTACTCCATCACTCCAATGTCAAAATTTTGACTAAGTCTATGGAATCAGCTATTGCAATCAATCAATATGTTCCATCTTAAAACTTACTTAGCCCTAATCAACTTTATGTATACTCCCAATCTCATCCAAACTACTATGACCAAGCTTCATGGGTCAACATGCAACTCCATACACAAAAGCCAACAAAAACAGTCGCAAAAACCAAAAATTTTCACACAAACTGAAAAAAAAATTGGCCAAATCAAAATTCTCAATTACTCCCCCACACCTAAACCAACATTGTCCACAATATTAAAGAAGCATAAAAATTAAAGGAAAAGAGCTAAAGAAAGCTTCTCTGTTTGGAGGTGTTGAGATCAAGGTGTTGGCGGGTGTGGTGGTTGAAAGCCTTCGGACTCCTAGTAGGCCATCAAGTTGTTCTCCAAGCGGTCCATTGTTCTTTCAAGTCGGCTAAGGCAAGCATCGAAGTTGGCTGGTTGTTGGGAATGTGAGCTAGGTTCTGTCAGTGGTGGATTACTAGGTGCAGCTGGTGGTATCCGATGTCGTCCGGTTGAAGTTCATGTTCTTGCGAATGTAGTCAGTCCAGGAAGGGTGAAAGCGAGGCAACTGTGGCTAAGATCGACAATCCCCATCCTGCATAAACAGTCTAAATCCAATGGCTCTAGTTCACAAGCCACTGTCATGTTAGTATTATCAAGATCTAACGCACCCAAATTAACTGCCATTTGTGTGATATAGGAACCAAGGATTAATGGTTTAGATTTCTTACGCAACACCAAATGAAATTGATGCATAAACCAATATCCTAAGTTGACAGAAATATGCCTATCCATACACCACATGAAATAAAATTCAGCTTTTGATAAAGTACCTGTAGCATCCTTGCGACCGAAAAAATTAAAGGCTAGCAACCTATGAATAATCTTGAAAACTGGGTTCCTAAGAAAAGAACTTTTGGACAAGCTAGCATTGTATGGACGGGGGTGAACATATGATGTTCATCCCGGGATTTTCCTACAGTGGTATCAGAGCGTCTGGTGCCCGGTATGAAGTTTTAACCTAAGCTAGATCATTAACCCTAATGGAATTTTCTGTTGAGTTATCTTTGCTGTCCAGATTTCGAAATGCTAAGGAGTTAG
>JANKOE010000001.1:7629992-7642716 GCA_026284465.1 Erythroxylum citrifolium | reverse complement strand
TATTTCTTACCTAATCAAGCTTCCAAATCTTCTAAGCTTCAAAATCTCACAAACTCTCTAACTTCCTCCAACACCCATGACATCATCATCTTGAAGGCTTAGGTTGAATTTTTTTTAAAAGAACAAAAGAAGAGTAAGCAAGGGAGAAGAAGGTAGAAAAGATGAGCAAACAAAGTCAAGAAGAAGAGAGGGAGAAGAGAGCTAAGAAAATGGGGGAGGAAAGCCAAAATAAATCACCAAAACCCTTTTAAAATGAAAAGTGTTGTGAAAGACTCCAAAAGAGGTGGTTTTAATTTAAAAGAGGACTAACATGGTGGCATGTTAGGTAAGTGACAAGTGTTATTTGCCACATGTCACATTTTTACAAGCTCACTTAATTTCTTTCCACTTCAATTCCAATTTCTATTCCAATTCCCCCCAAATTCCAATGGCTCAAAGTAATAAATCCTAAAGTCATCTATCTAAATTTCTTGTGCCATTGGACAGTAATTTCTACTACCGGTACACAATCAGTCTGCCACTTGGCATTTTTCCTAGTCCAGAAATTACCCCGAAATTTCCAGAAAAATTTCTAAAAATTCACTAAAATTCTAAAACCTCAAAGACCCTCTCCAACTCATTTCTTTTAATACACATAATTCACATTTTTCATAACAACCACATTTATTTACAACTATACCGAGAAATGTCATGAATGCATGTACAGTCATTTACATGTGCAAAATTTACTATTCACGTGTATGTGTATGCATGACTATATCAAGACAATTCTAAGCACTTATAAACCATTCCAAAATACTATTCTACCTTTCCCACCGGTGATGGGATGTTACATAAGAAATTATTAAAAACCTTATTATAATAGGACGGCACAAATTCTTACCATTGATGAAATCCTTCCTCATCAAATTTAATACTCATGCACGATTATAAATAAACTTGGTCGCTTTCTTTGCTTTCTATATAGTATCATGATAAAAAAAATATCTAACATCTTATATATATCCAACATCAGGTCAATGTAATGTGAAACACAAAGAGTCCAATAAAAAGAATTATTCCTTTTTTGCAATCCTTTCCAACTGCTTTGTAAGCATAATCACTGTCAATAAAGAACTAAACAATGTTTTCTAGATCAACTTCATTCATAACTTAATTGAATATATGAAACAGAGTATCAACATTTCTAACAAGGCCAAATATATCAATAGACTTCAAAAACATTGTCCCTTTAGCAAAATAACTAAAAAATTGTTAATAGGTTCATATCCTCTATTTTTTCAAACAAAACTCATAATTAAACATCTATAAGTTGCCCAATTCATTCTTCTATCATCCAATTAACTCTTTATTTCGTAAACAGAGATGCTCAGAATTTTACTCCTATAGTTATCAATTAAAGTAGTCTTATATCCTGGATTGCAAGAGGCAATAGCAACCACCATAGATTGGTAATAATAAGACTCGACAACATTGAATGATACGCATAAATCATATCACCATCTAGTCATTGTCTTATCTACATTTTGAGTTACTTCTTTAGATTGTAAGGCACTACAGATTGAAGACTGAACTTTAAGAGTTGTTCATGGTCCAAAAAAGTAAGACACTTGTCTTCTTCTTTCCCTCACATCACGTGCAACATCCTTTCCTATTGGGCAGAATCACCACCTTCATCATCTCCATTATCATTTTGACCACCAAAAAAAGAACTCTCATAACCAATTTCATAGTTTAGCCTTTGTCTTCTATCTTTTTTATGTCGATACCCTTAAAGTAAAGTCTTCATTTGTCATTTCATATCATGACTCACTTTTTTACAAGACTTTATTTCACCTTTGATCCTAGTTAAATGATTCTTTAACTTGGTTATTCCCCCACCTTTGAAATGCTTGTTGTAATACACACAAATGGCATGGTTTTTGATTCCAAGAATCAATCCAACATTAGCCTAAGTTGAATCATCAAATCTTTCTGAAACGGCTAAATTATCATAAGCGCTTAAACTCTCCTCCATTTTTCTAAAAACAATAAATGAAGAAATGTGTTAAAATTAAATTAATAAATTCATATTCAAAAATATACTTTGTGTATATGATATAATTACATAACTATAAAAATTCAAAATTCAATTATAAGCATATTCGGAGTTTAGATAGACTTTATCTTACATCTTTCTTTATAATAACACACATTGCAAAAATGACTTTTCTTTATGATAATACTCATCGCAAAAATGATTTAAACACTTACAATTTTACATTATGTTGAGTAACAAGTATTCTCTCATAAATTCACATACTATTTTCTACTATGCATTTAAACACTCAAGATATAAGATGATGAATGCATATTTGCTACACTGCTACTCATAAGATAAGATTAGTATTTATAATATTATTTCCTAATGACAATAATGAACAATATGAAAATGCAAACATTTAATTTTCTTAATTTTATTACATATATTAAATGATTTAATTATATATTAAATCTTATATTTATATAATTAATCATATGTAAAATACTTTTTATATAAAAAAGTAATTAGTAAATTGCATGTTTTATATAAATTAATTAAAATTAACAGTTTAATAAATTAATTTTGATCTCATTTTAATGATTATTAAAATAACAAATAATAAGATATGTTCTTGAATTATACATAATTAACAATACTTAAACACTCTTCCATAGTTCATACACAATATTATTTTAATCTTATTTCATAGTGAATTCACAATATCTAAATATTATTGAACTATTAACAATTTACACAACTAATCCCAATTTCAAGTCAAATTTCCGTAAAGCATATTTTATAAACCATTCGTAATAGAACAAGCAACTTAAAGCACACAAAAAAAGTTAGACAAATTGCAAGTTTGCATACAAGTTAATTCGGGTTGGGTTAGGTTAGGTTAGATCAGATTGGGTTGGGTGACTTCAACTTCAACCAAATGCAAATGAATCTGGAATTTTGGAATTTGGATTCTGCAATCTACACAACAGTGGAGTGGAGACAAACAGCGGCAACAGTGAGTAGTAATTGTTGAGATAAGCAGTGGCCAGCGAGTGATAGAGACGAATGAACGAGCAGCGACAGTCCAGTCCAGCCCTAACGAGGTAGTGACAATGAATGAGCAAAGATAGTACCGCGATGGAGGAAGCGTGAAGATAGACACTGAAGAAGATGGTGAAGATGTCGTAGGGAGGCGAGCGTGTGTGGGTCAGTGGGTGAATTGGAGTGGAAGCAAAGGACCGCGACATGTAACAAACACTCTCTCGTATGTTTCCCTCGTAATAATTGACACTACTCTTGTGCTTAACGTAAATTAGCTTTTACCCTCTTTCGAACTCACTCTCTATTCCCTTTTACCACTAACGCAATCTTCATGATTTTATATGTAAGAACCAAATCAAATAACAATCAAGATCTCAATGTAATTCAAATGGAGAATTTTGTTCAGAACTTTTTTAGAACAAGATCAATAGCAATCATGCCCAGGCCCATAGGGCCCATTTATTAAAGAGATGAAAATTAAAAAAAAAAACAGAACAATCCCTTAAATCAGGCTCTAAGGCTCTAGTTTACCGTATTAAAAGTACAAGTACAACATACAGAACATGGAAATGAAGATCAAAAATGCCGAAAGTTACTATCTCGTGAACAGAACAAGCATAAAACATATGTACAACGAACGAGTTCAAATAAACGGAACGTCCATAGATACAATATACAGAAAGTAAAAGTATTTGAGTTCAATGAAATTCAAAGCAGCTGGTCCAAATATGGGTCTCTTGGAGCTTTTCCTCCTCCTAAATGTCCTGAAATGCTTTGAGAAACCCCTGTTACCATGTTGGTCAACAAGGAGGTGCCCCATGCAAGCCATCCAGACTCTGCTTCTTGTTGGTTTGCCTCAGGAATACTCCTCTGTTGTTCCTCAGCTATCATAACTTGCCACCGCCTTACCATAAACTCCCTGACAGCTTCTACCCCTTTACAAACAACATCCTTGGGAGGAATGACAATTGGATTTTCTTCCAAGTTGAGTTTAATTAGTTTTCCTAGCCTGCCAAATGTACCAGGAAGAGCTCGTATTTGGTTGTTGCTCAGATCAAGCTCCCTTAGGTTGGTTAAATCACCAACTGTTTCAGGAAGCTCGGTCAAGTCACTGAAGTTACTGCTCAGGTTCAGGACCTCAAGATTTGTTAATCTCCCAATAGCATGCGGCAGACAATAGAGCTCATTGAAGTGAACATCCAAATATTTGAGAGATTTCATTTCACATATTGATGTAGGCAGGAACCGGATCTTATTCAGCTGGATTGACAGCTTCTCAAGATTCAATAGTCCGTACCCAATATTTTTTGGCAAAGACATTAAATTGTTAAAGCTTGCATCTAACTCCACCAGCGATCTAAAACAAAGTTAAAATTAATATTTAACGTAAACAAACAGAAGTAGCAAAAGCACTATATGAGAGAGTTACGCAAGGGAGGGCAATCAGGCAAAACTAATTACCTGCAAAGGGCTATGCTCTCCGGGAGGGCCTGCAACTTGTTTCCAGAGACATTTAGAATCTTCAGAGATGACAATAATCCGATGGAGTCTGGCAGGGAATCCAAGAGATTGGAAGAAACATCAAGCTGTTTAAGCTTTTGAAGTCCAGATATGGAATCAGGGAGGACCTGTTTTTACAAAAGAATGAAACCAACAGCGAGAAAACACAACTATAAGCCAGCATTTAGGACTCAAAGCAATAAGTATACTTTGGTTCTTCTTCAAACTTAATGGCCAAGTATCAAAATTCTAATAATTATGTCCTTCGACATGCACTCCATTATATGCTCCGTCCATAGCATTATCCAACAGCAAACACAACAAAGCCAACATCTAGTTAGCAAGAACATGCAAGGAACTTCTCAAGTTGAAACTATACATACATACAGACAGACAGACAGACAGACAGACAGCAGAATAACATTCAGTCAAGGTGGGTGAAACATGTAATATGACAGGTGTAGGAGGTCTGCCAAGTACCATTTCTAACCAAGGCTTAGCATACCATCACATAATAAACACTTTCTGCATACAAAACATTCAATTACAAATTTTATTTAATAAGATAAATCAAGAAAGAACTGAAAAGCCCAGATTAAGTTGAAAACGGGATCAAAGGCCAGAAACAATTATACCATACATACCTGTATTTGATTGCGAGAAAGATCGAGCCAAATCAGCTGATGAAGATTACCGAATGTCTCAGGAACCAAACTCAACAGACGCCCTGAAAGATCCACTCTTTCCACAACCCCACCACTCTCTGCTTTTCTAAGTATAGCAACCACCTCCTCATTAACCTGACCATCCTCTAACTCTCTCACAACTTCTTTATAAACCCCGACAAGCCTCTCCTCCGCTTCCCTTAGCTGCTTATGGCACTGTTCATGCATCTCCTCCAGTCTTATCACTGCCTTGTATATCTCAATCTCGTTATTCTTCTCTTCTTCACCCAGTTGGATCATCTTGGACCGGGCCACAGACACGGCAGAAGGGTCTGGCCGGCAGCCAAGAGTTTTGATGAGGGAGTGAGCCTGGACGGCGGTGGCCGGAATCGCTTGAGTTAATAACGATAGCAACTTTGGGTTGCACAAGTGAGGAAATTGAGCAAACAGACTCTGATAAACATCTTGTGGGAGTGATGAGTTGGAGTTGGGATCAACCTGTGATAGAAGATATGAGAGGATTGGAAATTCATTTTGGATTGAAGCCATTTCCTTGAGAAAAACGCTGGAAGTCTCGGGTGAAGATAAAAGATGGAAACTTAAGACTTTAGAAGCTGAATGACCTCCTCCGATAGAATGTACTCGAAAGTCCAAAAAAAACAAGCCGTAGGAATTAGGATACATGGGAAAACTAAAAATTGTAGTAAATTCTGTCTTATCAAATTTTAACTATTTATTTTACGGGATGTACGCGAGTTTTATGTAGATCACACGTAAATAAATAGTTAACAATAAAATATCGTAATAACAACCATAAGATTTGGACTAGTTATTGTGGGTGAGTTAATCCACACTGCGGATAACCAAGGACGTGTTGATCTCTGATGGGTCGTTTACAGCGTACGGCTGGAGCGCAAGTTTATTAAATTCTTAACATATAAACCTACAGTTGGTACTAGGTAGCCCATTGTTTTGACCGCTGACTCGGCTAACTGGTCCTCGAAATTATGATCACTGATCCTTGAACTTTTGATATAGTTGTTTCTCATGATGAAAATACTTTCTACTTTATATTTATCCTAAATTGATGTTTATAAAAATTCATAAAATTATAAAATTAAATATACAATATATATTTTCCTAAAATTAAATATATCTATAAAGTCCAAGCTAGATTAAATATATTTTCACAAAAAGATCTAACAATAAGTAGAAATTCATAAAATTAAGATACATGATTAGTTTATTTTTATCTTTTGCCATTTATGCTCTAATTAAAATTAGTTCAAATAAGTGATTTACATTTCACAAAATATATGAATGAACTCTTATTGTCATTTTAATTAATTAATTTCATGAATATATGACAACTTAGTGGATAATTTTTTTTCTCTTAATTTAATTTTCTTTGGCTGAATATCTTGGCATGAACACTTAATTGATCATGTTCTAGAATACCTTCCTGTATCTTGCTGTCGTGCCGTTATTGGTGCGTCGCTTCTTCAGCCATCACTCCATCTGCTTCTTTGACAGAACCTGTTGCTTCTGAGCTTCTCCCTGATGTCGCTTTTGGCTTGTTTTTGCTTTTCAAATGTTGGCTTGCTGCAAACAACATACAGGTCGCCTGGAACACTCAACATAGATGTATCAATTTTGAGAAAGTGGCTAAGTGAAACGATGGCTTGACAAAACTTATAAATTAAATGTTTGAATTGTAAACGCGGTAGTAGATGGAATAATGATGGAATAATGTGTCATTCTCTCCTAAACTGAATCCTGGCAGTGGGTAGTAGGTTTGTAAAGATGTTTCAGGGTTGAAAACTTATTTTCCTTCCATCCAGCTTAAAGCTTTTATTTTTTATGTTTATTTTTTTTTGGTAGTATGTTTGTGTTGTAGACTTGTAATTATAGAATTTTTAGGTTTGAAATTTTCAACATTTTCTACTAAAAATTTATGTTTTTTTCTCTAATTTTGATTTATTATAATTATGGCATATATATATATATATATGAGAAAACTATTAATCCATATTAAGCCATAGTAGTAGCTTTCATAAAATAAAACCAAAAAATTAGAGAGAAGATATTTACCTCAAATTAGAGAAGGAATATTTTGTAATTTTAAAAAATTAGGGGCTATTTTATAATTTTAAAAATCACCTGAAAGAGTACCTAATGTTAACCAATATTAATAATGTACTATACCATAATTAAATTCAATTTTAGTGTTAATACATTATTCATAACATCACCTTATAGTCCTATTTAGTTCAATTCTCTTAACATTGATCTGTATCATTAAAAAGAATATAATAATAAATATACATATATGAAAATAAGATTCATATTATAATGTATTGCACTTTTTAATTATGATAAGTGGCATATCCTAAATTAAGTAGCTCTAATTTTCTTAATAAATAATTAATGGAAATTGATGAGAATTTATTTATTTATTTGTTCAACTAAAAGATATATAAATTATAAGTATAACATTACATTTCTAAAATATTATATATATCTAGCGAAGTATGATTCTTTATTTAAATTCTTTTATATAAAATATTCATTCATCATTAAATATATTGGTTTTAGATGTCACACGAGAGAGGGAGTGAATTGTTTATATTTACTTTTTACCTTATTTTTAAACTAAATAATAAATTGCGTATTATGATTGATTATGAAAATTGATATATGATAATCTTAAATTAACAATAACAACACCCAGTAAGAGTCTTACTAAAATACAAAACCTTGAGAGGTCCAATAATACACAATTTTTCCTCTACATGATAGAGTGACTATTTTTTATAGACCGACATATAGTGCAAATTAATAATAATACAAAATACAAATAAATACATATAACTAAACATATAAAAATATTTAGTACATTACATATAGAACATGGTAAAGATTAATAATACAAGATAAAATAAGTAAATAAATACACAAACTAAGAAAATGATAATTATAAGTATAACAATAATTAAGGATAAAGAACTTATTTTATGTAATTAAAATACTTATTTATTATTGTTTAACTAAATAACTCTTCGCCTATACACACTAGCCAAACTCTACTTGGAAACTCACTGTCTTTCTCCTTCGATAGATATAGAGCCACACTCCATATAATATCTTCTTTTTCATATATGAAGAAGAACCCTTACAATCATCTTATTGTGCTATAAATGAAGAGTTACTCTTTATAAATTTTTAAGGTCAAGAGCAACTCTCACAAAGTGTATCGCGAACAATTTCCTAAATTACAATAAGTATACCACTCAAAAACTTATTCTTTTACTCACACCAATGAGTAAAGCGTCAATATGTATTATAAAATGCAATCATGCATTATTTAACCTCTCAAGTCTCTTAACAATCCTTTATTCTACCTAAGCTTCTTCCAATAACTTATATGTAGTATATTTAAAATAATATAAATAGTCAATAAAAACAAAATTCAGTCATTATAATAGTTAATAATAATGGCATTGGTTAACCATTCGACACACCAAAAATCAATTATTATAATAGTTCAAAAATAGCGGCATTGGTTAACTATTCAACACACAAGCACATTAGTTAAGTAATATGGTCATAGACTAATAGAACACATTCTTAAAAGACAATGGTCGACCATATTGCTACACTGGTCAATCAGTTAACCAAATTGGTGATTTGAGTGTCTTCCTCTTGGCTTCAGTTAGGGACTAACATAATTTGATTTGATCTTTGGTAACCTAAATCACCAATTTGGTCGACCAAATTTTTTGAAATAAGTTTTCAAAACCTTCTCAAGTTCTTTCAAAGATCAAAATAAATTATGTTTGTCTCTAATGGAACCCAAGAGGAAGGAGTGAATTGGGTGATTATAAAATTTAACATTTTAAACAATATACCATCAATATAAATAAGGGTGAGGAAATTATTTAATATAAATTAATTAAACAATTAAATTAGTTTAAAGAAGATAGGGAAGAAAGAAATAAAACTTATTGGTATGACAAGCAACCCTTATCTAGATCTACTCGAAAAACTCATCTTAAAATTTCACTATAATTCTTCTTTTAAGGGCAAGAATAACTAATTTGATTATTGTTTTAACTACAAATGCAAAGTGCAGCTATGGATAACACTGTAAATACTAGTCAATCATATACGAACTACAATTACTAGTAATAACTCTTTTCCTATTATCTAAATGAAAAAATATTGGGGATAGTGATTTATCCAAATCCAAATCAAAATAATAAACTAAAATAAATCAAGACAATTGATAAACTAGAATAACAATTGAATTAAGAATCAACCAATGAAACAATGGTATCTAAAATTTGAATCCCCTAGAACTTCTCATGTAAGAAAGAAAACAAAAATTAAATTAAAGAAGGAATGATAAGACCGAAATAAAGGCTGAAGCTTTTGATTAATTGTTTTTCCTTGAAAGAAAATACCTGCCGTGAGTCACAATATATAGACCCAGGACATGTACTAACAGATCTAGCCTTATACGTAGCTAACAACCGAATCCAATCTAAACAGCTATATTCGAACAACTTTGACTAACAACTCTATCAGAAATAGAGATTATCCTGGACTCTTCAACAACTAAATACACCCAATTAACAGTGGAAAAAATATAGTCAGTCTTATTACTCCAAATCACCTTATTTCTCCATATTTTTTTTGCAACAGGTCATATTGGCCATAATAATCATCCTTATTGCTCCTGTGATCTTTAATAATGTAATCATAACTTCCCCCATCAATTTAATCTAAAGTTCATTAGACCATACAAATTCCCTAATTTTACTAATATCTTTCTCAAGATTATTGACAACTAATAATGAGTTGATTAATTGAAATCTCTTTCTAACTAAAACCCCTAGAATTGCATTAATCAATTTAAATTTTTTATTAGGTTTGACCTTAATATGTAATATTTATGTTGATTTATCTGTAAAGTTATATGTAACTCTTTTTAATTATGCTAGATCTATTGATACAAAGGGTTTTTTAATCTTAATTGCATGAAATCACACTTGAATTAACGCATTAGCAATATTAATCCAAGAATAATAAATAAGACATAATTAAATCTCAATGAAACTAAAAAATAAATTAAAATGAAATAAAATCATTATAAGATCCATCTCGAGGTTCATCTAATATAAATACCATAAAGAGTTTATATACTAATCATATCCAACATAATGTCAAAGCTAAAGAGAAAACAGAAAATTAAGGATAAAATGATGAAGTCCCTTTAATTTTTAAGAACTTTACTCTAGATCAATGAAAATCCACTCCAAAGGAGTTTTCTTAGTTATTCTTCCTTCTTTCTACCTTTATAGGGCTTCTAATTGTGTTTCTCAAAATTCCTCCTTCTTTGACCACCTAAATTTCCATTTTAAGTTTTAAATTCAAATTTTGGGAGATGTAAGGGCATCAATATGAGCATGTTGATGGCTATTTACTTTAACCAGACATACGATAGTTTTTGGAGCCAACATGTGCACAATCATAGTTATATAATGTCAATACAAGCTACTCATTACTTAATATAGGTGTGTTCACAATCAACATACGTGTGTTTAGTAAAAATCAATCAACATGCCTATAAACACTTCAAACACTTCTATAACTTGTCATGAACTCCATAACTTAGTCAAAACTGCTTTAAATTACTCTAAACTTGTTTGAATTTGTTCCTTTTGTCCAAATGTGTAAATTAGACCTAAAAAATGAACAAATTAAATGCCATAAATAATAAAATTACTCAAAAAATAAACAAAATACACTAAATATTAGCCTAAAAATATGACCAAATTAATACTTATCAATAACCTTTGTACAATCTTTTTCAGTAAAAAGGAGCCCTTTTACAATCTTCTTCTAAGTTAAATAGGAACATCAATACCTATTGGATCACCTCCAAGTACAATAATATAATACCCCAACCAAATATTACAATTTAAACACTTGATAACTCTAAAGAGGCTCAGTCTCATAAATATGAGACAATGATGGTGAAATGATTGGAGAGCACTTATAAATGTATGTAAAATACAATAAAATGCTTCTTGATACTAAAACCAATGAGAAAATATGTATTTATAATATTTTAGGACCCCTAATAATTGTTGGATCCAAGAACTAGATATTGTAACAACTATTCATAAAGCATTGTCGACTAGTATAGCATATAAATTGACTAGTGTGCATTGAATTCACTTATTCACTATCTACGTAACGTCGGATTTTCAGAGCCCCTTTGTGTTGTACTGTAATTGGAGATACTACTGTATATTGATACATACATATGGATGTATATGAGTTCAAAGATGTATTTAAGACATTTGGGTGTATATGTTAATGATTTATAATGTTATATGCCCTTACATGAACTTGGAATTCTTCAGTAATGCGAAATCTTAGAGATTTCTGACATATGAGTTTTTAAGTGGATAAAATCGAGTCCATTGGATGTAAATGACCATGGTAGGTAAATTAAATGAGTTATAATGCCTTAAAGGTGATTAGACATGATTTATAGACTCATGGGACACTTAAAAAGCTTAATTGGAAAAGTTGATGTATATAAGGGCTTATTTGCAAATTGTCAAAAGTTAAAGACTTAAATGCAATTTTTAATTCCTTTAGGACCAATGTGTAATTTTATAAAGTTAAGGGGCTTAATTATAATTCTCGAAAGTGAAAGGACCAAAATAAAAATAAATTTTTTGGAAATTCCGAAACTTTGAGCTTAATTGTAAATTTAGGAAAGTTTGGAGGGTAAAATGGTTATTTCATACAAACTAAGGGCAAAAAGATAATTTTACCATATTTTGGTCAAAGAAGGTTCATATTCTAGACCCTTCTCCATGTAAGATTGTGCATCCCATTGGTAAAGCCTTAAAACACTTTGTTTAAAGTAAAAGAAGGGAGAAGAGAGGAGAGAAAGACGCAACTTTCTACCATCGCCTATTTTCCACCAAGTTTTTGATTCTTCAAACTCAATCAATGTGTTCTAAGCTAATTTGGGGTAAAGGAACTCAAATATTTTATTAGATTTGAGAAAATCTCAAAGGATTTGAACATATCATCAAAGGAAGGTTTAGCTAAATTTTGTCTCATCTCTCTCTACATTAGGATTTTGAGTTTGGTGTTAATATATGTTGTTCTCCATGCTTGAAAATGCATGAAACATGTTTTAGAAGAATGAAATGTGTCATATAGAGGGTTCTTTAAGTCAAAATCGAAATTGCCCCCTTCAGGTGAAAGCTTGTGAATTTTTGAATAACTTTTGGAATTGATGGTCTAAATGAATCTTATGGTGTTAATTATACATGTATGATGTGAATTGATGATGAAGAATGAAGAAGATGTGTGTTGGTTAAGTTTAGGTTGAAATGATGGAGAAGAGGTGGATTAATGTAATGAGTTGTACAATTGATAAAATGTAGCTTAAATGAAGGAAATTGGT
>JANKOE010000001.1:7600578-7629892 GCA_026284465.1 Erythroxylum citrifolium | reverse complement strand
TAATTTAAACAAAACATAATAGGATCTAATGAACATACACTTTGTAATAAAGCACACCACATTTATAACTAAATCCAAAGCTACGACACAAACTCATACATTCTAAAAGAAAATAGAAAAATCTTAGCTTCTTACAATGGTTATCTCAAAGTTACTTATTTTTCATGGCTCATCTTCAATGTGCCCTCTTGCATGTTGTTCTTTTCTCTTGCACTTATAATCAAAGATCTCATAAAATGAACTTTACATGTTTTTAAATAAATGCCTTCCCTTCTATCGCTAAAGGGAGAGTGGAGTCTTGGGATTTTCCTCCTTTATCAAATTGACGGATTCACTTCTCACATTAGGTAGAGAGTGGGTCTAGGGATTTTTCTCCTTTTCTATCAATAATTTCACTGTATATTTTTATATATTTTGTCATTTCTATCATTAGAGATTTTGATTAAATAAAATCTAGGGATTTGAGTTTATACTCTTTCTTTGTTTCTTCTAATTTAGGCATCATTATTTTAATTCAGGATTTTAAATTTGTTCTTCTAAATTAGATTAAGGTTTCAAAAAATTTAAGTATTGTATAAATTTTAATATTTGGGGTTTCATTTAGGGCTTATTCAGGTAACTGATGAACTCACTTAGTAGGTGAGGTAAGCATAAATACCTATAGATTTATTATTATCCAAAATCACTAGATACGAGTGCAGATATAGGCCATTTAGTGTTAAAGTTTTCATAGTCAGTATGACTTTGCCTACGACTATGGTCTAGACCATCCCTGTCAAAATCCTAATCTTTAGTTTAGTATTTAAAGCGTGTTTCTTTATAATTTTTAGATAACTTTACGATATTTATTAATGAGAGTTGTGTAAGCTTCTTTTCTTGTTCTTCATTAAACTTTAAGCTTATCAAAAAATTCTTTCTTTCTGACATTCAACTACTTTCTAAATTTCTAAATTATTTATAATTAATGATTCAATTCCTTTATACATTTATAAGGAGTCAAGCATGAGTGGTTTTTCATTTTTAAGAGTAAACCCATTAGGGAGTGTGTGAGAAAATTTTCTTTACTAACTTTTCTCAGAGCTTTCAAATATGCCTTCTAAAAGTGTTTCATTATTAAAAAAGGAGACATAAAATTTATGTAGGCCATGCAATAATAGTTTGATAGGATGATTATGATGTATGTTAAGATTAGGAAATGATGGATAGGTAATTATAACAAATTATTGAATTACAAAGGAGAGAATGTCCTTGATTTCATAATAAAGGGAGGCATACTACAAATAATCCAACAACTCAATAGAGGATGATGAGTTTAGAGTTGATGATGTTAACATAGCCTTTAAGTTGAAGGGAGCATGTTTAGGACTCATAAAGGACCTAGGCATGATTGGGAGCACAAATTGGAGCCTAGAAAAAGATGACCATACTTTCCTTTAATGGTTGGAATGATCTTGAAGATTATTTAGGGTAGGAGGCCAAGATAGAATTGATCTTTGATTGCCATAATTAATCTAAAGAGAAGAAGATAAAGTTGACAGTAGTAGAGTTTACTAATTATGATATTATTTAGTAGGTTCAATTGGTGAATAATAAGAGAAGGAATCGTGAGAGACCCATAGACTTAAAGTGAATTTAAAGCTATCATAAGAAAGAGATTTGTACCTAAGATGCTACTATAAGGATTTGTATCAAAAGTTACAAATTCTTACTAAAGGATTAAAAGATGTGGAAAATTATTATAAGGAAATGGAAGTAGTTTTGAACCAAGTCAATGCAAAAGGAGATAGAAAATCAACTATGATAAGGTTCTTGAATGGTTTAGAAAGAGATATAGCTACTGCAGTGGAGTTATAACATTATGCGGAGTTATACAAGGTGGTGCATATGGATATGAAGGTGGCGAGATAGTTAAACTAGAAATGAGTATGAAAGTACCCCACTGATCTTAATGAGCCTAAAGACCTCATTGGGAAAATTATGAAAGGAGCTTTTTTAAAGCAAAGGTTAAGATATCTTTCTAAAATAAAATTAAAAAGGATTTCTAAAATAATAAAAAGATAAAATTAATTCCCAATCCTTTTAAAATAAAGATATTAAATATTCTTGGAGTTTAGAGATAGGGTATATTACATTTTATTGTCTTAATAAAAGGGCCATGATTGTGAAGGATAATAGAGAGGTAAAAAATGTGAGTTGTTCTGAATTAAAGGAATGTAGGCTGACATTTAATGGTTTTATTGAAAAGAGTATCGATTATGTAACGCCGAACTTTCTGAGCCCTTTTGTAATTATTCTGTACTTGTAGATACTATTGTATATTGATATATACATAGTTGTATATGAGTTCAACGATGAATTTGAATCCTTTTGGTACGTATGCCAATGATTTATAATGTTATATGCCCTTACATGAACATATCATCGATATGTGAAATCTTGGAGATTTCCGACATATAAGCTTTTAAGTGTGTAAAACCGAGTCCATTGGATGGATATGACCATGGTGGGTAAATTAAATGTGTTCTAATGCCTTATAGGTGAGTATACATGATTTATAGACTTATTGGACACTTAGAAAGCTTAACTGGAAAAGTTGATATAAATAAGAGCTTATTAGCAAATTGTTAAAAGTTAAAGGACTTAAATGTAATTTTTTAATTCTTGAAGGACCAATTTGTAATTTTATAAAGTTAAGGGGCTTAATTATAATTTTCAAAAGTCCAAGGAACAAAATGAAAATAAAAGTTTTGGTCAATCTCAAATTTTGGGCTTAATTGCAAATTTAGGAAAAGTTTGGAGAGTATAATGGTGATTTCATATAACCTAAGGATAAAATGGTAAATTCACCATGTTTGGTCAAATAAGAGTCAAATTCTAGACGTTGTGTGTGACTGTGCAAACCCATTAATTGAACATTAAAACACTTAGTTTTAATTAAAAGAAAGAAGAAGAAAGGAGAAGAGAGGAGAAGAAGAGGTTTTCGGCAATCACCTAAATTTTTACCATCTTTTTAATTCTTCGACCTCAATCAAGGTGTTATAAGCTAATTTGGGGTCAAGGAACTCAAATCTATCATTAGATTTGAGAAATTCTCAAAGGATTGGAAGATATCACTAAAGGAAGGTTTAGGTAAATTTTGTCTCATCTCTCTCTACATTAGGATTTTGAGTTTGGTGTTAAGATATGTTGTTCTCCATGCTTGATTGTGCATGAAACATGGTTTAGATGAATGAAATATATCATGGAGAGGGTTCTTTAAGTCAAAACCGAAATTGTTCCCTTTAGGTGAAACTTTGTGAATTTTTGAATATCTTTTGAAATTGATGGTTTAAATGAACTCTATGATGTTAATTATGTATGTATGAAGTGAATTGATGATGGAAAATGAGGAAGAAGTACATTAGAAGGAGGCTTTCAAGTTTATGCCTTTAGGTGTTTGATAAAATGCCTAAGTGAACTTGGCTTAGGATTTAAGGATTTTGATGGTGTGCATTGGAAAGAGGCTTTCATGTTTACTTAGAGTGAACTTGAATTGTTGCTTAGAATGACAAGTAAAGGCCTAATATGCTTGGATAAAGATGTGCTTAATTATGTTATGAAATGAGTAAGTTTGGATTAAAGGCATTAAATGCCTTAGAAAATGCAAAAGAGAAGCTAATGTGATGGTGTATAAATATGAAATTTATGTTTAAGTAGTAATTTCATTGTATGTCTTTTTTATGTATAAAGGCTCAGGAGCCGTGAATTAAGGAACTCATATCGAGGATTGTTGAAGTTAAGAGAGAGTATATCTTCTTTTAAGGTGAGTTAGGGAATCATATTTCTCATATGGGATTAGATCACTCTAAGACATGTATGATGACTTGTATGTGAATTTTGGACCTATGTAATGCAAAGTAGAATTTAATCTCCAATAGATGCTCATATATTTGTGTATTAAACAAACAACTTTGTTTTGAATAACTCTTCGCTATTGGAGAGCAACTGATATTTTATTTCGTATTTTTGAGAAATGACAATTTTTTCAACAAACCTGCATTTGAAGTTTAAAAGAAAAATGTTTTATTTTCTGTACTATGTTTTTGAACAACTTTGCACTTAGAATGCAAAAGATGACTTTTATGGCATGAAATAATGTTTTTGAACTTAGTTATGCACAAATGAGTTATATATGCTATGTGTATGTTTTTTTTTTCTGTTCGCTTAGAGCCACAACAAGGTTTCATTTTATCTGTTGGACCAATAAATAAAAACATGATGCTTTACTTGATTTTTGTAATTAATTTTTATATATGATTTTTTGATTGGTGAGGAAAACGATTGGCTAATCGTGTGCTGGGCACAACTGATTATGATTAAGCGACCCCCGTACCCTTGACGCTGGTACATGAAAGTTGAGTCGTCGTATCGACACCTTTCTACGAGACTCACGGGTGATTCCACACCTAGGATTTGGACATCGACGAGGTCATCACTTAGGGTCATGACGTTCTTGTCGACTGTAGTCCGGGCTCACCAGGGATGAAAGTCGAGCCAACACCGAGTATCGGTGGGTGTGCACATTAGTTTGGCCGACTAATAGTGTCACACATGATTGTTTTGGCTTATCCTGATATTGGTTTTCCTATCGAGATTTGATTGATACATATGATTTTTTAATGCTTTTGTGTACTGGAACTGGAACCTATGTTCACCGGATGAGTGAGTTAATAGGCTAGGCCTATATGTTTCCTAACCAGTATACATTGAGTCACAGGCTGGGCCTATGGTTTTCTATGTGTTGTATACTCACTTCTTAGGTTATCTACACCATTTTGGTATGAATCGAATTCTATTTATGATATATGTTTTTCCTATTCACTGAGTACCTAGTGTACTCACCCCCTCTGCTTTCCAACCGTGCAGGTTAATTTAGTAAGTTTGAAGCTCTGAGTGGATTGTGCGGTCTTTTGACATTTTCGGGGTATTACCGCACGTGGGTAGTTTTCTATTTTATACTTTTATTGTCTAGTGGCTCACGAACTGTGTTTATGTAGATACATTTTATGATTTTGTAAGCTAACTTTTGATTGCCTTGTGTTTTGTAAAAGATTTTATGTATGAACTTTTGATATTGTTGTTGAAATTGCATTAAGTTGAGACTGCTTGGAGTGGACTTTAAAGTCCTGAAGTTGTGGTTGGATGTGAATATAGAAGTATGTTTAAAAGTGTTTGCAGCTTCTGGGATTTTTAAAACACAGTCGTTATGCTGCCCAAATTTTTCAAAAAAAAGAAAAGAATTGATATTCAATTAGCCTTGCATAGTCGGATTAAGGATACCGTTAGTGTCCTTAGCCCGGTTATGCGGCGGTTGTCATAGGCCCGATGTGGTACCGGGTCGTGACAATCTATTAAATGATTGGTTGACTATTGATTGACCAATATGGCATAATTGTACAACAAACTCTCAGTACATTAAATTTGACAACTTTAACTTACATTGGTTGAATACTAACCTATATAGGTCAACCAATCACTCCAAAAACATAATTTTAGCAACTTCAAACACTCAAACTCAATTTGTTTAATTATGATTTAAACACTTTCTAAAAATATTCCCTAAAGAGTGTTTGAAAGATCAAGAGGCTTGTCTCTTAAAAAAAAAGCTTTAACACTTCTTAATGAAAGAAAAGACTCATGCAATAAAGTAAGATAAAATATTTATGCATGTGAAGTCTTTTAGATTATCAAATTAACAAATTGAGATTACAATTAATAATAAAAATGTAAAATGATTTTGATGATCTTTGATCTTCTATTTTTCTTGGTTTGATCTACATTTCATTGATTATAAAGTTTAGCTTTCTTTATCAACTTCATAAAGTATTTTCTTGAGTTTATAGCTTCATTTTGCTCTTATACATAATCGATATAAATAAGGATGAGGAAATTAATTAATATAAATTAATCAAAGAATTAAACAACCATTGCCTATTTCCACTCCCAAGATTATTCTTGAAATTCTACTATAATTCTTCTTTCAAGGCCTTTTGTACAATCTTTCTCAGGAAAGAGGAATGTATTTTAAGCTGAAGAGGAGCCTTAGTACCACTTAGATCACACCCAAGTACAATAATATATAGCCCCAACCAAATATTACAACTCAAAATAACTCAATTTATCACTTGATAACTTCAAAGAGGCTTACTCATAAAAATATAATACAATGATGCTCAAATGATTAAAAAACTTATAATGTGTGCAAAATACACTAAAATGCTTCTTAATATTAAAACCAATGAGAAAATATGTTTTTATAGTGTTTGGGACCTCTAATAGCCATTGGAGCCAAGATCTAGCAGTTACAATAGTTATTTATAGAGCACTAATTGGTCAATATAGCATATTGGTTGACAGTGTATATTGAATTCATATATTAACTAGTTGTTAAAAGAGTCATGGACCATTAGTTGAATAATACACAAACCAATGTTGCAACAAACTCTCAATACATCAAATTTAATAACTTTAACGTGTATTGGTCAACTATTAACCCATATAGGTGAGCCAATCACTCTAAAAACATGATTTTAACAATTTCAAATACTCAAACTCAATTTTTAATACAATTATGATTTAAAAATTTTGCAAAATATTCCTTAAGGAGTGTATGAAAGTTTAAGGGATTTTCTCTTTAAAACATGCTTTAACACATCTTGATGAATGAAAAGAATCGTATGATGAAGTAAGATGAAATGTTTACACATGTTGACCCTTTTAGATTATCAAATTAACGAAGTGAGATTAAATTAATAATAAAAAATGTAAAATGACCTTGATAAACATTGATCTTCTTTTGCTCTTTGTTTGAATTTATTTCGTTGATTACAAACTTTAACTTCTCTTGACCCTTTTAGATTATCAAATTAACAAAGAGAGATTAAATTAATAATAAAAATGTAAGATGACTTTGATAAACTTTGATATTCTTTTGTTCTTTGTTTGACTTCATTTTGTCGACTACAAACTGTAACTTCTCTTTATCAAATTCATAAATTATCTTCTTGAGTCTATGGATTCATTTTGTTCTTATATTTCTTTCATCAAAATAATAAACTCATTAATGGTAATTATGTCTCGTTATCATCAAAACATCAATTAGAACCTCCATTTAGTTAAAAAAATCTTTTAATAAAAGAACTTAATTCAAAACTATTTCAAAAGTTCTTAAATCAAAAGGTTTTCTTTAAAGATCAAAATAATTTCCTTTTAATTATGAAAAGATTTGTGCATTATGTCTTATATGAAACATTATGTAATGATTGAACCCCTAATTTATTGAAATGACTAAGACATGGTTAAAGGAAGGCTTATAATAATTTTCCTAAGTCTTGATATGCTTAATTTCTCCTTATTTTTAGTTATTCACTTGAATTACATATGTTCTCCATTTTGCTCATTTTTTTCATTCTTTGCTTACTCAATTGGCTCCTTTTCTCACTTCACTCTTCCATTGAACTTAATCTTTTACATATTAAATTATTAATGTCACCAAAAATAAAAATATTAGTAGTAATATGTTTTGTTTTGTATTTAAAACTATCAAATGGATTAAAGGTGCTTATGGCCACCATAGCCAATGAAGCATGCATATCAAATTCTACTTAAACTTGTTTTAAAGTTACATAGGAACTAAAGTACGTGAAGTTGATGAGTTGGACTATTTAGACTTATTTTCTTTTTCTACTTATTGTGAGTACGCTAAAATATATTTAAATTAGGCAACTTTTTCTTTATTTGGTTGAATTACTAAACTCTTTTTGTAAAGTTCTGGTTTTTTATTAATATAATTCATTTAATTTCAAAAAATACTTTATTATCATTAAAGGGATGAATTAGAACCTTACATTATCTAATGGATATTTATTTGATCAATAAATTAAAAATTCTTGTAATTATCTCGTTAACCTAATATTTCATGGTAAAGAAAGTTAAATTAGTTTCAATTATATATAGTTTTTTATTGTTTAATACATTTTTATGTACCATGTACAAGGATTTAATGACTAAAAGAAATTTTTATATAAGCTGATTGTTATGACTATTCTCTATATGTATGCATTATTAAAAGTGAATCAAACTTTAAACCTACAAAATATTACTTTTAACATAATAATTAACGTACACTATAAAAGTTATAAAAATTAAGAAACATTTTAATTAAGAAGTGAATTTGAATTCAAACATATTATAAATATTAATTTATATTTCTTTGATAAATTTTAATATCTCATTAATTGTATGTTTAATCTATACAATAATATATATGTGTGATATTTAATTACCAATGAATATTACTTAAGGGATTCCAACTTTTGCCAAGTAGGTGAAATGAAAGAATATTGTTGACCTTTCATTCAAATGCTTAGAAAAAGATAGATTTATATACCCATTTATTAGAATTTAGATTGGTAATGGTGAAGATATTTAGTTCTGGTTTGATAATTAGGCTACTCAAAGTCCTTTGACCATGACAGGAGATCTTTCAACACTCACTTATAGAGTGCCAATCCAAACTTGAGTTTCTAAAGTCATAGCTCAAAATTCTTGGTTAGTACCTGGTGGGGGGTTGATAGACTATTGAACCATTTTCCCAACTACTTGCCTAACTCCACAATAAAGGATAAAGCTACCTAGTTTATTAACATAAATGACAATTTCACCGACTATTCTTACTTAAATGCTATCAATCCCTAAGTTCCTACCATTATATGATATAACATTGTTTGGAAAGGTTTATTGGTACCTAAAGCATCCTTTGTCACTTGGTTGGCTACTAAAGGGTGATTAAAAACCAAATATAAGCTTAAAGGAATCAGTGATCATATTTGTATCTTAGGCAACATGGTGCCTAAGTTTATAAACCATCTTTTCTTTCAATGTAGCTTCACAACTACTATATAGGCTAGAATGAAACATAACATAAATCTGGTTTATACAGTAGCTGATTGGGATACCATCTTGGTATAGGCTGAAAACCAATGCAAAAGAATGGGGAAAGATAAAAAAAAAGTTTAAGTCTTATATCCTCACACTTAAACTTTTGCTTATCCTCAAGTAAAAACAAAAACAAAAACAAAAACACAAACACATTAAAAAAATAACACATATAAGCAAACATTTGCAATAATGGTACAATGACATTGAACTTCAATAAACTAATTTAACTTAAACACTAACCTTCAAGTTGTTCTAACTTATTAACTTATGAAATCTATGGCTAAGCACTTCAGACTAAATATACATACTAATCAAGACCTTAATGTCAAATTCATTCACCCTTATCACTTGTACACACATATTGATAATTATTTGGTCAATTAAAATTATAACTATCCATAAGTAGCTTTTCATGAAAATCCATGCTATTTAAAAAGATTGATAGGTTTTACTTATCAAAACACTGTTTTTGTTAATTTTCATTAACATTGACCTAGTCTTTTGACGTGAAAGCAAACATTTGTGATAAATATCCCCCGGTTACTCAATTAGGTTACTCAACTAAGTCATGTTTTTATTCATAGCTTAGTTGAGATGTCATCCTAGCCCTTTGACGTGAAGGCAAACGTTTGTGATGAATGTCCCCCGGTTACTTAACTAGATCAAATTTTCAATTAGCTACTAGCTCTATTCATAACCTGAAGGTTAGTGGAATAGTTATTTTTTTAAGAAATAAACATTTTTTTATTGCCTACCTCATTTCTTTAGCTAATCATTCTCACGAAAGGATACTAACTATGCTACTTATTTGATTGAACTAAAATTATAAATGTATGTGCCAAATTCCTAGGATGAATGAACTAATATCATATCCTAATTAACATGCATAATTAACCAAAGTGACCTAGGACACTAGTTTCAGAAGCTAATAAATTTTTACAACCAAAAAGACTATGTTCAAAGCTAAACTGATTCCATTAAGTCATAACCATTAACACATCCACATAATTCACAACATGAAAACCTAAGCAAAAACTAACATACAATATGAAAAATTCACATTCAAAATAAAAATATGGTGCAAACCTCCCCACGCTTAGACAAGACATTGTCCTCAATATGAGAAGAACAAACAACACGTAAGGTGGGAATAAAACAACAAAATAGTATAAACATAAAAATAAAGTAAAAAGATAAGGGTTAGAGCATAAGAACCTGCCACAGGGATTGAGGTGGTGATGGTACTGGTGAAGGAATTTGGAGATACTTTCAGCTACGAAGTTCCAACAATTTACTCCCTATACAAAAATAAAAATAACAAAATATCAATAAAATAACCCAAGTAGCACTTAGTTAACGTTATTAGCTTGATGTGCTCTTCCTTCCACACTCAACCTGAGTTAATTATGGTGGTTTTCTTCCACCTGTTTTGCCAAATTTTAGTTTAGTAACCTATAAATAAGCTGCAAATTGCAAGATAATCGAAAAGACAATATTGATAAAATTAAGAAAACTAATTAAGTTTATTAATGTCCTTTTTACTAACAAACTTTCAATAAAATAGTGAATAACAAAACTCCCTGAATCTCCAAGTGAATCCAACAATTTGTTCTATAAGAGGGTGAGTTGTTCTTGTTTTTTCTCAGTCAACCTCTTCTCCTCTTCTTCTTTCACTTCATAAATAGAGACTTTCATATTTTCTTCAACCTCTATGTCCTGTATCTTCTATTCTTCATTCTCTTGTTCTTCAACTTCTGGAGTACAGACTTCCTTATATGCTTCAAGCTTTATGTATGTTGTCATCTATTGTTCTTCCTTTTGATCCTTTAAACAATTGACTTTATCAATTCTCATAAATGAGCTACCCTCCTTTGGATTAATACCTTATACATGTTGAATTTCACTTGTTCATCTCTAATCTAAAGGATGAGCTTATCTTTATGGACATCTACTAAAGCTTTTCCGGTGGTAAAAAATGATATACCAAAAATTAGCGGACAATTTTGACCCTCTTCAAAGTTGAGCGTGACAAAATCTACAAGAATGATAAACTTGTACACTTTTATAAGCACATCCTCCACCACGCCAAATAATTTCTTTATCAACTGATCTGCCAATTAAATACACATAAATGTTGGCTTCACATCTCCTAACCTTAGTTTCCTAAAATCAACAATAACATAAAGTTTATACTTGCACCTAAGTCATATAAACATTTTGAAATTTTTATATTACCAACTACATAGGATATTGTAAAGCTCTTTGGATCTGACAACTATGAGGGCATATAGTTGGTAATTAAGGAGCTGGAGGTTTCTATTATGGCTACCATTTGATTATTATCCCAAGTCCATTTGGTAGATAATATATCTTTAAGTAACTTTGCATACTTGGGCCTGCGCTTCAACACTTCCATAAAAGAAAAGTAAATTTTCCATTTTTGTAGCTTTTCCATGAAATTTGCAAACGGTACTTCTCATTCTTTCTTCTGAAGTCTTTGTGGGAATGATACTTTCAGTGTGTAAGGTGGAGAAGGAATGTATGGAGGGTTTTCATTATTTTCTTCATCCTCTTTCTTCTTCTTTTGGTTTTCTACAAGGTGGGATTCAATTTGTTTTTCTATTGGTTCTTCTACCTCTTTCCCACTCCTAAGTGTGATAGCCTTACATTGCTCGTTTGGACTTATTTCTATGTTTCTCATAAAGTTTTCCATACTTCTCTTATAGAATTCCCTATAAAGCTGGCTCATTTGAACCTCTAGGTTGTAAATAGAAGAGGCATAGTCTTTCGTTACTTGCTCAAACCTTCCTTCCAGTCTCTTATGGGCCTCTTCCATGTTTATGAGTTTGTCTATGATCTTGTCTAATAGAATTTCATGAACTAGACTCATATTATTGAAATCCTGGTAGGCTTTGAATTCCCATTTGAGTTCTTTCATTGTTAAACCAAAAGAAATTTGGGTGGTTTTGTCACCCTTGATTGTAAGTGCTCCAATAAGGATGATTACTTCCCCAACCAAAATGTGTCGCATTAAAGTTCGCAAGAGTTTTTTGCTCCCTATTATATATTTCCTCCATCCTTGTTCTTTCTATCTCTTTTTGGCATTTAACTTTTCAGATTCTTCATTATTGCCTTGTGACGTCTAAATCGATGTATCTTTAGCTTTGCGCTTAAAATTTCTTCTCTTATCTTTTTCTAATTTCTTGTGATTGGGTACCAAAATCACAAGAAAGGGTAATAATTCCTTAAAACAAAGGAATTCAAAAAGTTTTAAACTAATTCCCTAACAATGGCATCAAAAACTTGTTGAGTAAGTTTTACAATTTATAAAACCCTCAATGTTTCACATGCGCATTGATCGTAAACGTAGTAGTTGAGGTGTCGATCCAACAAGGAATTAGTGAACTAATGTCCTAACTTTGTCTATGGTTGTAAAAATGTGATTTAAATGAAGATAAAGATAACTAGAAAATTAAACAGTCAAGTAGGGGTTTAATGAAAATAACATTCCAAAATTAACACAAGTAAATCAAAATGGAGCACAACCACTTAACAATTAAGATATTGCAATAAGACAAGATCAAAGAATTATGAGAAGATGGGATTTATCTATCGTCATTTTGCTACCCTAATCACTTTCGATGTAATTTGTATCAGTCCTAAAATTTTGATGGTTTGATTACTTTCTCTCAAGATCTAATCAATTAACCCTAATTAATAATCCCTAATTAATTCCGAAATTCCAATTTTGCAATCTCTTAATTAACAAAACAACCCACGTTCTAAAGTTCTAAAGTAATATAATAGAGAATCGGGTGGTGACACATGATCTCTCTTCTTATGATTATCAATTTGATAATTGTGAGACTTATTAGGTTGTTAACTCTCGTTACCCAACCTAATTGGATTACTATTGATTCCCTCTCTTTATTTATTGTCGACATATATGCAAACGCAAATATCTAAATATCTAAACAATTTCATTATCATCACAAGCAAATAGGTCACAAAATGATTCAAGATTCAATTCCAAATTGAAATTAGAACATCATTAACAACATGTTCAACATTCTCAAACCTAAATCATACATCAAAATGAGGTAAATAAATAAGAGAAAATAGAAAAGAACTTGAAATGGTTGGGATGGAGTGGCTGGACAGTAGCTGCAGATGCTCCTCTTACCTTCTCTCCTTCTTCTCTCTTCCTTCTCTCTTCCTTGTATTCTTTCCTAAGGTGGCAAATGGAGGCCCCCTAGATTAGGTCATTCTTTTGTCTTTTATAGTCCTAGGGGTTTTTAGGGTAAAGAATAGGTTTGACCCAGGCCTAAATTTATGAAATAACCCTTGAAAAGTTAAGTTCGAAAGTAGTTCCTGCATCTGTCATGGTCATTGCCAATGATTCATGATCGTGACACTTGAAATTTGTCTTCTGTCACAATCATAGCCAATGAGTCACAATCGTGGCCTATCCTGTTGACTTCTGTCACAATCTAGGCTTGTGAGTCACGATCGTGGCATGTGCTAGGTTTTGTCAAGATTGTGGCCTTGACTCCTCTGAACTTTCTCCAAATCTTCTTCGATCTTCTTTATCTAGTCTCTAACACTAACAAACTCATCAAAACACCTCAAACACAAAAATTAAAGCATGATATCATGCTTTAAACCACATAACACTAAAAGACTCAAACACGTAATCACATTAACATATTTCTAAACCAAAAAAGGCACAAATCATCTAATTGACAACTAAAAACATATTAAATTACCCACAAAAACATAATGTAACCTATAACTATTAGATACCATCTTGGTATAGGATGAAAACCAATGCAAAAGGACGGGGGAAAATAAAAAAAAGTTTAAGCCTTAACCTGAATTGCTCTATGTGTATAATATGGAGTGAAAAAAACCAAAGAATATTCAAGAATACTAAAATAAAGAAGCTTGAACTTGCATATAGGATCTGTTGTTAGATCAGAGAAATCCTTGTTACTCATAAAGTCACTAAAGGCTTGAGCTTCTCACTTAGAAGAAGATGGAACTTGGAATAAATTGGCTATTAGTTTTCTAATAGTTTCAAAGATGACAGGTTATAAAGTTTATTTATTTGAAACATTTTTGTTAGCACATCCTTGTAATATTACTTTATTACTTCCTTTAAGGGCTTATCAATGTATATATAAATATAAATATATAAACAATATCTAATTAAATATTTTTTTGAAAGTTAAAAGAATTCGTTATATATATACTCTGTGATATTAGATAATTAATATATGTTACACAGATATGGAAGATAAAATTATAAGAACTAATATCATAATTGATCATAATGCATTTAAGCTTCTTAATTTTATCTTCCACATCTGTGTAACACATATTAATTTACTAATATCACAAAGTGTAGAAACAATAGTAGTAATATATTTTGTTATGATCAAAATATATTAGAACCTCACTCAGTCTAACAATCTTCTCCTTTTATTATGATGACAAAATATTTAGTAATATTGAGAAAAATAAATGACATTTAGTATGTTTTTTCCTATATTAAAGTAATATGTGATGCATGCTCTCCCTTAATTAATATATCATGAATCATCAAGTTTTAATATCAACATTCTCTTCTGTTTTTTTTTTCACATTAGAAAGGGCATATGATATATAAATCTATAAGAATTAAAATGAAAAATAAATAAATTCTCTCTTTCCCTTTTTTAAAAAACTCTTTCATATGGGCTAAGATTATATGTAAATCATTAAATAAATCAAAGAGCAATTCTTGTAACTCTCAAGCATTAATTTTAAAAATCAATCTATATTTCCCCCCTTACGTACATATAATAATGCTATCTCCTCCTAAAAATGCATGCAATGTAAATGTTCTTTGATATTGCCAATATGGAAGTAAATGGTTATCTCTTTTTATATGTCTCATAGGTTGCATCTTTTCTTCCTTCTTTGGTTTAAAAATTGGTATTTTGATATTAATTTCCTTACCTGGATCATGTGAGGACTTTTTGAAATATTTCTTTGAAGATAGTTATTACACATATAGTTGAGCTATCTCATTTGTTATATGTAGAGGTGATACCATTTTTTATATTCATTTTATGCAACTTGATATCAACCTATAAGGTAAAGAAATCAATATGTTATAGGCATCTACACAAGTTGGAGTCATTGTTAAACCTTTTTTTAACTCATATCTTTTTTAAATTTACTTAAAAAATTTTAAAAAGTAAATTTTGTAGATAAGTCCACAATCACCACGAAAATAACATCTTCTATGATGAGAATTAAAAGTCTTAGTGACATATAAGAAAGACCTATAAGATTATGTCTTGCATGTCATTTTAGGTCCTGTTGGATAATATGGGTTATATGATGCTCTATTTTGGATATATAGGAGACTAGAAGTTATCTTTGTGTACGAAAAAGGACTTGCATATGATTTAAAAATGGCATGCTTCTCTGATAGAAATATGACCTATATTGAATGGAAGTATGTATTATACCTTTGTACTTATAATGAGAAAGAAAATGATAATGAGCTTGTTTTATGTTATTTCGATGATAAAGAAGCCTATATGAACAAGCAGGACGTTTTATGTTCTTTTAAGATGACCTTGTATAAAAATTATGTCTATTTTTACCTTAAATGTTATACCCTTTAGGTTTAGTACATGGCTCATAAATTAATGCATGAAAATTTTTCTTTTGCTTATGAAATAGAGGATGATGGATGAGCATGTGATCTTTAGAAGATGCAAGATACTCATGTGGTAATTTAGTCGTAGTCTCATCACGTAAATGTTTTCTCCCTATAAAGATGTCTTAGAATTGGATGGTATACTCCCATACATGAAACAAATTCCATTCATATTATTAGATTTGTTTCAAGCTCTAAGCATACTATTCAAATTTTCAATTGTCAAAGTGAACTCGGAAAATGATTCTCTAAGCACATTGTCTCCTTCTTCAATATCTCATCATTGTTATACATTAAATCATCTATTTTATCATTGTCAATAACCACACTCTTAGATTTTATCCTTTCAAGCACATCAATTTTCAATTTCTCATTCTCAATTGTAAATGCATTTAAGAGTGCTTGGATCCTTTTATACATGAAAGAAAATTTATTTCTTTTTAAGATCATCATTTCTAGGAATTTAATAATTTTTTCATAAACAAATCATCATCATCACAACAATTATTATTAAGAGAGTTAGAATTAAGGATAACTTATTATTATTATATATAAATCACAAATTAGAAATATTATTATTTGAATCTCTACTTTCATAATCATTTGTATCATCATATCTGATCTTTATTGTTCTCTACTTGCTTTGATCTTTCTCCTTACTTTGACTCCATTTTTAATTTGGCTTTAACTCCATTTTTAATTTACGTTTAGATTCTCATCAAGCTCATTATAAGTAATATTAATATCATTAAAATCAATATCATTATGATAATAATTATCATATGTAAGATCAAGTATGTGCCAAATATCACAAGCATTTTAATACATTGAAAATTCAAAAAACACAATTCTATCTAATATAAAAATAAAATGTGAATTGCCATAGTGTTTAAGAAAATGAGTCCATTTTTATTCCTATTCTATTCACTCTTTTCTAAAATATCCCATAAATCAAAATATTATATTATAAGAAAGAATTTCATCCTATTTATCTTAGATAAGTAATCATTTAATTGAAAAAATATAGTAATATTAGTACTTTTTACCCCTCTTGACAAAAAAGTGAGTTAAATTGTGCCATAGTGAACTTTGCTCAAGTTTTGATAGAAACAAGACTTAATCATATATCAATTGTTGGTTTAAGGATGACATACGAGAGAGAGGTGAATTATGTGTTTATTTTTTTTCTTATTTGTAAACTAATAAATGAAATTTCTATATTATAATAATTATGGTAAACTGAAATATAGTAACCATAAAGTAATCATAATAATAATTAAAAGAGAGCAGAGAAAGAGAACAAAACTAGTTTATAATAGTTTGGTCAAATAACTCATTCTCTAATCTGCTTTCCAAGTTCTTAATAAAAATTAACTATCTTCTTACTTTAATGGTCGAAGAGCAGTGTCATCTATATATTATCTTTTTTTATGATACGTGAAGAGAAACCTTAACAATCATTTTACATTTTCATAATTAAATGGTAACCCTTTATAAATCTTATTCAATGTTAAGAGGAGCTCATGAAAAGTATATCCCAAGAAATTTCCTAAATTGCAATAAGTATACCACTCAATAACTCCTTCTTTTACTCACACCAATGAACAAAGGCTTGACATATATTATATGATGCAAACCTATATTCTCTAATTTCTAAAGGCTCTTAACAATTCTTTAGTATATCTAATATATTTCTTATAATTTATATATGGTTTGTTTACATTAAAAAAATTAAAATAGTTGTTAGAAATATTATAATGACTAGTAACAGTAGCATTAGTAAACTATTATGCACATTGATTGACTAATGTACTAAAATGGTAAACTAATATGCATAATGGCCAGTTATTCTAGTACATTCTGGTACATAAGTTGATCAATGTGATTAAAAACTCATGGGACATCTTTACAAAAGACATTAGTGAATTATAATGATATACTTGTCAACCAATCTATTCAAAACTCTAACATTAGTCACCTAAATCACCAAATTAGTTAACCAAAATTTCATAAATAAAATTTCCAAACCTTCTTAAGTTATTTAAAATATCAGAACACATTTTTTTATTAAAAACGATTAAAAACTATTACAAAAGTTTCCCAAAAGTTTGTTTAAAGGTTAAAATATTTTCTTTAAAGATCAAAATAAATTTCCTTTTGACTATAAAAGGATTTATGGATTATACCATGTATAAAAATGATCGATGCAATTATTGAATCCATAATAAAATGAAATAACCAAAATAAGATTAGAATAATTTTTTTAAGACTTAGTGTGCTTGATTCCTCCTTGTTCGTTTTCTTCATTTGAATTGCATATGCGCTCCACTTTGCTCATTTTCTTCATCATTTGATTGCTCAATTAATTCAATTGGCTCCTTCATTCACTTCACTCTTCCATTAAACTTGATTTTTCACATATTAAATTATTAACTAAAGATAAAAAAATTATTAATAATATATTTTGTTATCATCAAAATACATTGATTAGAACCTTAGTTGGTCAAATAAATATTTGAATTTGATTGATAAGTCTAAATTTCTGTATTTATCTTATTGAAATAATATTTAATGGTGAAGAAAGTTGAATTAGTATCTATTTTATTTATTTTTATATTTAATATGGTTATCTGTACAATTTACAAGGATTCAATAATCAATTTTTCTTGGCAAAATTGTGGTGGAATTTAAGCTTAGGACCAACTTCTTCCTTTTCTTTAATTAAATTTTGAGCTTGTAAAAGTTCGATTTGTTTCAAATTTGTTTTGTACAGCTAAGTTCTCTTCTTCTTTTTTTTTTTTTCCCTTTCATAAATGTATGCAAATAAATCAGACAAGACAGCTCCTGATCATCTTCCGCTTTCCCTACTGAGTTTGTAGAAAAGCTACTTTTCTGTGCAAGATTGACTTTTTAATCTCTTCTAACTCTTATTCCTGCAGGAGAAGCGCTCTAGTATCTGATTAATTAGTTTAACCATGTGTGAATTGTGATGATATTGAAGAAATAAAAAAGAGAAGAAAATTCTAGTCATCCTCCACCAAAATTGGGCCTTAGTTAAAATTTCTTAGAACTGGCTTTCCGGAAACTGTCACATTGAATCAATACATGTCATAAAAATCTTTATAAGGCGTTACTGAGCCTATACTTGCTGGGAAGAACAGCGGGAGAAACACAAAGATGGAAGATGCAAGACAAATGTCTTCACGTGCGCAGAGGGATGATGACGCATCAGAACTTCCTCTTGCTAGGAAAGCAGGAGGATGGCGAGCCATAAGATACATTCTTGGTACTTACTTCACACTCTAGTATGGAAGTGCATGCTTGGCCTTCTGTTTCTCTATTTCTATATGATACTAAGGTTATACGTTCATTTCTTTGCGTGGGGGTTTTTGTCTTATGAAGGGAACGAGTCATTTGAGAAGGTGGCATCAATGAGCTTGATAGGGAATATGAGTGTTTATCTACGAACTAAATATAACATGGAAGGCGTCAGCATTGTCACGGTTACCTCTGTTTGGGGTGGCTCTTCCAACTTTACAGGGCTAGCAGGTGCATTTCTTTCTGATGCGTATTTGGGCAAGTTTCTTACCCTTCTCTATGGAAGCATATCAACTCTTCTGGTAAAATTCCCTTTTTCTGATAACTTTACGAGGAAACATATTAGTTCATTAAGTTTAAATAAGTTGCATTCATTTTGGAACTTCTGCAGGGAATGGCAGTATTGACTATGACGGCGAGCATACCTCAGCTAAGACCCCCTGCATGCACTGCAGAATCTAGCTGTCCACAACCACAGAAATGGCAGCTTGGTTTTCTTTTTAGCAGTCTAGTACTACTGGCAATAGGAGCTGGTGGCATTAGACCCTGCAACATTGCTTTTGGAGCTGATCAGTTTGATAGCACAACAGAAAAGGGAAGGGCACAACTGGAAAGCTTCTTCAATTGGTGGTACTTCTTATTCACAGTTGCTCTATTGGTGGCTCTAACTTCTATTGTCTACATTCAGACAGAAGTAAGTTGGATTATAGGCTTTGCTTTACCAACAGCTTGCCTAGTTGTCTCCATATCCCTTTTCCTGATTGGTCGCCATTCCTATATCTACAAGAAGCCTCAGGGCAGCGTATTTGTGGACGTTGCCAAAGTGATCGTAGCTGCATGTAGAAAGCACCGAATCACTGTTGGGCAATATTCTGCGCATTCCTTTTATGATCGTCCAAGCTTTGGATCAGACTCGCAGACTATAAGGCTTGCTCATACTGGAAGATTCAAGTTCCTTGATAAGGCCGCTATAATTGCAGATCCAAATGAATTAGACATGGAAGGCAAGGCCAAGAATTCTTGGAGACTATGCAGTTTGCAACAAGTGGAGCAACTGAAATGCTTAGTAGGCATATTACCGGTTTGGTTATCTGGGATTGGTTGCTTCTTGTGTATGGATCAACAGACTCAATTTGGGGCACTCCAAGCAATTCAAACAAACAGAAAGATTGGAACACATTTTAAAGTCCCACCTGGATGGATTAATCTTACATCAATGATTGCACTTTCAATATGGATCTTCATTTACGAACGCATTTATGTCACTTGGATGAAGAAGTTAACTGGGAAGGGGAAAAGATTGACAATAAAGCAAAGGATCAATATTGGGATATTGATCTCAGTTCTGTGCATGGTGGTTGCTGCAATTGTTGAGAAGCACCGTCGAGACTCGGCACTAAAACAGCAGGCATTTCCCTCCCCTTTAAGCATTGCTGTACTCCTTCCACAGTTTGTGTTGTCAGGATTAGTTGAAGCTTTTGCTGCAATCGCTATCATGGAATTCCTCACCACGCAAATGCCAGAGAGCATGAGAACTATTGGGGGAGCATTGTTCTTTTTAAGCTCATCGATTGCGAGTTACATAAATTCAATCCTTGTCAACGTCATAGACAAAGTAACCAGGGACAAAAGTGGCAAATCCTCATGGTTGGGTGGTCATGACCTCAATCATAGTCGGCTTGATTACTACTATTATGTCATTGCTGGTCTCGGAGTCCTTAACTTTATTTACTTCACTTTGTTCGCCAGTGGTTATGCATCAAAAAGCAATACTGTTAACGATAGTAGCAGAGAGATCAGATTAGAGAACTCTCCCAGAAATCTTTCCAGGAATCAGCAAGTGGACGAAGAAAGAGGACGGGAAACGACAAACTTTCCTATTTAGAGTACTATAATCCATTCTTCTGCTTCACTCAACAGTTCAGACTTTCATGTTTCGACACTCATCAACTGATACCAATACTTGACACTTTTGGCTTCTGTGTACAATAGCTCAAAGTTATTCATACCTTTATCTTTTTCTTTTAGTATCATTTTGTCTATATCTATCAAGCAAGATAACTAGTTTTGAAGATAATCATAATATAAGAGTTGCAGTTTAGAGGCTGATCTCGGTTTTCGTAGATGTTGAATTGAAGTACGGGGCTTCACCCTCAACATTGCCATAAGTAGAAATTAAACCATTAAGCACGCTTTGAAATTTAGATTTGCCTTATTCGAAAACATATAGTTGGTTGGTCATAATGTTCATAAGAGAAATTTGAAGAATAGGATTGATCAGGACTTCATATCATATCAACCTTCCTAACCAAAATAATTAGAACTATTGCATACCGAGCTTTGGAGGCTTTGTCACATGAGCTAGTTGACTCTATTCTATATAAGATTCGTTGTATTTAGGCAATATTGATGTTAAATAATCATTTTGTATTGAGCCAACTATGATGTACTGAACTATATATATTGTGTTCATTTATATATGTCAATCTTAATGTTTTCAATTTCTCAGTACATATTTTATATGATTTTTTACATAACAGTTCCATTTGAGTATGAAAATCGATATTTAATTGTCATACAGATAATGATTGAGAACCTACGTGATCTTTCAATTTCATAAGAAATTGAAATCTGATTACTCACTGTATGTATGTTTGATATGACATTATCGTAAGTGTCTACTATTTCTTTCTTATTGCAAAAACCTACTGTTTCAATTATGGTATTGCATCAAAGAATATTGTTATTACTAAATTTAACAAGGGTGAGAAATTATATGGTGAAAATTATGAAATAAAGAGCATGAAAATCTGATTTGTATTGGAGTGATAGGAGGCTTTAGAACCATTAAATATAACCATGGGCGTTCTTAAAAAAGACAATATGACCCAACATAAAAGGGACTATATATAATGCTTATAAAATATGGATGAAAAACTTATTATGCTTGCATTTTATTACTGAGAAGCATGGATAATGATATAATTCACGAGTTTGAAAAATAAGAAATTACGAATGACATGTAGTCCACTTTAACTGTAAATTTTGGAGGTTCCTTAATGACCAAAGTAAGCTCATTCATCATCAATTTTCAAATATATAAAGTATTTATTGGATAACACAATGCAAAATCATTTAAGGCATATACCAAACATGATAAGTGAGATGCGAGACATTGGTCATGAGTTATCATATGAGCAGTAAGTGCAATATGTGATTCATTTGCTACCTCAAACTATATAAATATGCATTTAACTCATAACGAGAGCATCAAGACGTTGAAAGATGCTACGAGGCATCTTATACTAGAAGAAGAATGTCTCGAAGCCTCCAAGATATTCTTTGATGTATGCAGTTGGTCTTAACTTGTATAAAGCTATGAATAGAAAGTACAAGTATTATCAAAAGGGTAAGAAATATCCATTATACTTAGGATTCTAAGAAAGCAAAGTGGAACCAAAATGGAAAAGGAAAACATCCTTTCAAAAAGCAGAATATAAAAATATTTTAAGTGATTTAATTGTGCTAATGAAGGTCACTTGGCTCATGATTGTAGTGAGCCTAAAAAGATACAATCTTATTATATAGACATTTGTTCTATAAATGTATTTTGTTCATTTTTCTAACTAAATCACGTCATTTGTGGATTGTAGACTCATAAGCATTCAACCATATAACAAAGGATGGGATGTTTTTGGATAATTATGAAAAATCCCATATGATACGTGATGGATTTCTATAGGCGATAATTCAAGAGTTGCTATATAAGGGATTGAAACATCCAAATTAGACATGTGTGATGGTCAATCCCTAATCCTATATAAAGTGTTGTTTACTCCAAAGATTCGACGAGATCTTATTTATATGTTAGTGTTGATTAACTTTGATTTTGATGTAAATTTCTACAGTGGTGGCATAGATTTATATCTTGGAACCATTTACTATGGTCATGGATTTATGTTGGATGGTTTTAATGTTTTAGATATTGTTTATTCAAACAATAATGTAGCTTATTCTTTTTTTACATTATTTATCAATTCCAATAATGATGCAATTATATAGCATGTTAGACTATGTCATATTGGCCAAAATTAAATAAGTCGATTAGCTAAAGAAGGTCTTTTAGGTGATTTATGTTAGGTAGAATTACTAATTTGTGAACATTGTCTAGTTGGTAAAATGGCAAGAAAGCCATTTGGAAAGGGAACATGAGCTTCCTATCCATTCCAGTTGATTCATTCTAACATTTACGATCCAACAAATGTAAGCACAATTTGGGTATTATATTTCATCACTTCTATTTATGATTATACTTGATATGTTCACATCTATTTGATTTCTCACAAATTAGCAGCATTAAATAGTTTCATAAATGTTGAACTAAGGGAGATTCTAATCAATATTTTGATGATAATAAAATATATTTATTACTAATGAGTTTATTGTTTTAATAAGAAGCACTATAAGAATAAGATGTAACAATAAACTTAAGAAAATAGTTCTTGAAGTTGATAAAGAAAGTTAAAGTTTTCAACTGTCAAAGAGAAGATCAAGTTAAGAACAAAAGAAGATACAGGTATATTAAGGTCTTTTGCTATTTTTTAATATTAATTGTAAACTTTTCTGGTCACTTTGATAATCTTAAAGGCTCACAATGTATAAATATTTCATATCACTTTATTATATTATTCTTTTCATTCATCTTCCAAAGAGGTGGGGTGTGGGATTCAACATTAAAAAGGTGTCTTTTTAATGTTGGACCCCACACCTCACTCGTAGGTGTTTGGGGGTTATACTCCGACGTGTGTTTGCGGGTTATACTGCGGCATCCAACATAAATCGGTATTTTCCTCTCTGGGAATCAAACTTGCGACCCCTTAAGGTTTTGTTGCACTTAAGTGCACGCCTCTCACCATTGAGCCAATTGGCTTATTTAATCGAGGTAGTAAATACTTGTTACGGATAGTCACCTTATTTAACTGTCGATAATCAATACACAATCGGAGAGAACCATCATTTTTCTTCACAAACAGTATCGGTGCACCTCATGGCAAAGTGCTAGGTCTGATAAAAACCTTATCTAACAGATCTTGCAATTGTTTCTTTATTTCCTTTAATTCTACTAGTGCCATTCTGTATGGTGGTATAGAAATCAGAGTCGTACTAGGTATTATGTTAATATAAAATTAAATTGCTCGCTCTAGAGGTAACCCTAGTAACTCCTTAAGAAATACATCTGGAACCTTCCAAACTACCAAAACGTTTTGGAGACTGATGCCCTCTATCAGTGACGGAGCCAGGAATTTAAGATAGGGGGCCCAAAAATTAATTTTTTAAATTTTGGGGAGCCCAGTACACCACTGACCCTTAAATAACTATATCTTTATATATATATATATATATTAAAAATAATTTTTTAAAAAAAACTTGGGAGGCCCAGTGACCCCCCAAGTGTGTATATAGCTACGTCCCTGCCCTCTATAGCTAAATCCCTGACTGAGGCTAGAAATCCTTGGCACCCTTGTCTGAGCATCTTGTTGGCCACTACTGCTGAAACTATATTGGAAGGGGTAGTTTTTCTATGCCCTTTAAAGATAAACTCTACGTCCCTTGAATCTTAAACATCACTTCCTTCTCTCTACAATCCAAGGTAACATAATGATGGGATAACCAGTCCATTCCTAATATTACGTCAAAATGCATAACCGGCAATACAATAAGATTCACTACCAATCTCCTACCATTAATCTCCACGCGACATGAGTGGCATCAATCAGAGGTGTAGATACTGACAGAGATTCATCCTTCCTATCCGGTGTTATTTCTAACCTTATAGTAAAGTTGGGGGACATAAAAGAATGAGTCGCTCTTGAATATATCAAAATCATAACTTCTAATTCACACACGAGAATGATACCTGATACCACTGCATTGGAAGTCTATGCATCTTGAGGGGTGAGAGTGAACGCCCTAGCTTAACCACGGCCTACCTATTGAGAGCTAGAGGATTGTCCCAGACTGTAGCCTCCAAATTTACCTCCCAACTGTTTCCCTCTAAATCCTCTCCCCTACTAACCACCAAACTGTGATCCCCCTTGTGGCTGTTGAAATGGAGGTTACACCACACTAAAAGAGGACTCGTGATACCCCATCATAGGGCAATCTCTGATCAAATGCCCATACTGGCCACATATGTAACAAGCTCCTGGTGGAATGTGACATGGATCTTGATGCATTCTACCACACTACTGACAAATGTAAGAAGTTGAGCCTGAACTACTACGCCCTGATCTCTGCCCGCTATCGCTACTACTACTATCTACACTAGGTGTGAATCTAAATCCTCCCAAATCTCTACGACCATAGCTCACCTTGCCATGAGCTTGAACAACCATTTACCGAGAACTCCCACTCTGGCTGAACCTTGGTGAAAAGTTTGATTATTGCTACTGTCGTTGCTGAAAACTAGAGGATCCTATGGAGTGCCTCTTACTCTGCTCTCCCGTAGACAAGGTACCCTACTCTACCAGAATCCTCTCTAACTACTTGGGTATATCCACTAAGGTAGAGAACTTCTCTTAACAGCTTATAGTCATGCTGACGAAAATAGGTCCCAGCCCTAATACATACTGGTTGTTCTTTCTCAGCTCATTTGAACCAATCTCTAGGGGATAATGACTCAAGCGAATAAAATCCGTATTGTACTTGTCCACTGTCCTATCTCCACGGCGTAGGTTCAGAAGCTCTGATCTGAGTGTCTCACAAGTTGCAAAGGAGAGGAAGTAGTCCATAAATCTCTCTCTAAACTGCGACCAAGTCATTGTACCGAAGTATGGAAGGATATGATCTCGATATCAATCCTTGGTCATCCTTTACAGAGACATCTCTACTAGACCTACCAACATCTCCACCTCATCGAGAAAATCAATAGCCTCCTGAGGCCTAGTTTCGTCAAACTCTATCGAACGAAATCTTGCATATGCCATAGATAATTGCATATCCGACCTCTCTTGTTTTGGGACTGCTAATGGGGGAGCTGGCTGTTGCTGCTGCTGCATCATCATCATTGAGTCTCGAAACATAGCATTGTTATCCTCTATCCCTATTAGGAATGCCTGCATATCGAACGCAAGTGCCCCAGGAACTCCTTGTGACACCATTGACGCCTCGATAGGGACTTCTCATATCCGGGCAGTTCAGCGCCTACCACGCCTTCCAGCTGAAGCAGCAAGGGTAGATGCCTCATCCTGAGCCAAGGCTTCATCGTGACCCTCTTGGTGAAGTTGAGCGAGAAATCAAGCGCTTCTATTCATGTTGAAATTGGAAGCAAAAGAATGGTCAATACCACCAGTGAGAATATGAACGTATTCAGTAAGAAGTTACTTTAAAAAGAAGTGGATTCCTATTATGTGTCTATAGTGACAAAGAAAAGAATATCCTAGGTTGTAAATTTGTAACTTAGGCTCTGATACCAACTTTGTCACGATTCGAAACGGGCACGTGACCCGCACGTGGGACCCAAAGTTTAAAACCCCATATCACACGTAAGCCTACCACTAAAAACAAAATAAATTCAAGCCCCAAGAACATAGCAAGTCCATACAATACAATAACAATAGTGCGCATCAGAAAGAAGTTTTACAACTTATGAAATCTTGTCACAACGGACCCTATAATACAAGTTAAATGAAAATAAAGAAAGAACATACATAAACGTAGGTAGGCCATAGCAGACACGTCACAGGAGTCACTGCTGCGAAGTAGGTGGTAGCTGGCTTGAAAAATAAAGTTTAAGGGAGTTAGACCTCACTGAGTAAGCTCACGCTGTCTTACTATACCCAATGCTATGCACACAGTCATGCATGAATATTAAAATACATCCAATCACATCAACAACATAAATAAATTATAGGGAAGAATATTTTTAGGACCCTAATCTCCAAGGGTAAGCCCTTACAACTCTAAACCTTGAATGACTGTAGGGAGCTATGCATCACCAACGGGCCAACCATGCTCTTATACTCATGTAGCAGTAAGGCTCTCTTAATCCAAAGGGGCTACGGGGAGTCAAGCATCACCAATAGACCAGCCCTAACTCAAAATGTCCAAAGTCATAAGCATCATAAATAAAGGTTCGATCAGGAGCCGAGTATCAACCAGGATCGGCCTATAATATATCTCAATATCATAAACAAAACAACTCTCATAGTCATAACCAGTGTGCATCTGGTCCTGATACATACCCATTAGGTGGCACGTCCTACAGATCTTTTATTCCCCATAATCAAACATAGGAATACATATCAAATTATTAAGTATACAATTTATCAAGTAAGCATTCAGTTATGCAATGACCAATGCATGTATGCAATACCCAACCCAACATATCTACTTAGTTAATTCGATATAAAGGCTTATACTAAAGCGGGTACGCATTATTGTTTATATGTGTTCGTTATATAAGTATATAAGTATCGATCGATATATATATATATATATAAGGACCCCATCCGAAAGTTCAGACGGACGAATTCGGTTACCAGGTAAGTTCATATCGACTTACTGTTACCGTAGTTGTACCAGCAAATAATTACTGTTCAATGCTGGTATAGATGACAGTATGTAGCAATGCATAACCGAATTCGCTAGTATGCATGTGTATCTATACTAGCATTGAACAGTATTTATTTGCTGATACAACTACGGTAACAATAAGTCAGTATGAACTTACCTGGTAACCGAATTCGTCCGTCCGAACCTTCGAATGAGGTCCCGCTCTTGTTATATCTAGTAAATCGAAAGAAAAAATCTCAATCAGTGCTAATTAGGAGTTATTAGACGCAAATAACAATTTAGGAATCGTCCGAATTACCTAAGCAGTCCATTTATGAAATTTGAAAATTTCTCTTATTCTTGCCTAAACATTCCGTAATTTTTAATTCACAAACCATTGAAAATCTCACTATAGTTCTTTAGAGAAATATTATCAGTATAATTTTTAGAAATTTTTTCACAAAAGTGACCAAAATAGTCTTCGAAACAATACCTCCGGTGATCGGAATATTCCATCAGAAAATCTCCAGTCTCAAAATTCAACGATTTTTTTACCAAATGAAAGCTCTTGATGAATAAAACAACTTTCTCTAAGCAACATACTCAGATTTTTAACAGATTTGAGTAAATTGAAGAAAAATAAGTTGAAACCTTAATCTCTTTTTCCGTCAATCGACGACAATCTGGGAAGTGGATGTCGACAAGACCATGGGGCATTTGTTCTGACGTCGAGACGAGTCAAGTGGTGGTGGTGGTGGCTGGCAACAACCACCGAAAGTGACGGATCAACAATTAACCTTTTTTGTCAAATTTTCTCAGTTTTTTAGACAATTCCAGCGACGATTGCAACTAAAATGGGCATGGTTGAGACAAGCTTGTCGAGAGGAAGAGATTGATATATAACACTAGCCGGTTTGAGTTACCGACGGTGAAGAATGGTTGAGAGAGGAAATTCACGAATAGTAGTTATTGGGAGGGTTTAAAATGAAATAATGAGAAAATGAGGAAAAGAAGAAGTTGTCTCTTATATATATAACATACGGGAATTTATAGCATTTTTAGTAACAATACACAAAGCCATGTGTCTTAGACAGTTCTTAGTTAATTTACTAGTTATTAAAAGCAATATTAATCCAGTAATAATCAACTACAATTAGGGGTGTTCATGGTAGGATAACCTGACCCGTTCATAAATAACCTGAACCTGAACCTAAATGTTAGGTTCGGCAATTTCACGAACCTGAACCTGAACCTAAAGAACCTATAGGATCGGTTAACCTATTTTCAGGTTTGGTTTTCAGGGTAACCAGAACCTATTTATATTAATATATATGATAAAAAATTATAAAAAATTGGTGAAAACAAATACAAATTATTCATAAAAGTATGCATATAAAATCTATTAAAGATTAATCCAATATGTTAAACCTAAGCAAAGTAAAAATAAACCAAACAATGTCTTATAAAAGGTCCATATTAGAAAAAAGATAAACTATTAAACAATTATTCTTTGAATAGCATGGTGGGATAATCCGTTGTTATACATGAAGCCACATCTTTAGAAAAATAAAAATGAAAAGAGTTAGACTCGTTATTTCTTTTTTAATTAAAAAGAATTTATTTATTTGTATATTAAAACAAGGTAAAGTAAATTAGATTACCTGATTCAATTTGTTCAAGTTCTTCAAGTCTCTCTTCCACGTAAAGAGGAGCTTGTGATTTTCTTAACCAATCTTGTCCACAAACAAGAGC
>JANKOE010000001.1:7581095-7595896 GCA_026284465.1 Erythroxylum citrifolium | reverse complement strand
ATTACCCTTGGATTATTTGAATACATATTTTTTTATCTTATTTTGTCTTATACAGATTTTCAAGGGTAATTTTGTCCGAAAAAACTCAAATGGGTGTCTTGAATGAGATTACAAAACACAGGGGCTAGGATTAACGAATTAAAAACACAGGGGCTAAGATGAATAATCAAGTATATCACAGGGGCTCTTTTATATTATTTGCCTTTCATTTTCAAGTAAATTGTTTCCCTCTACTATCACTTTTTGAATATATGATTTTCTTTTATTTAGAACAGTCCCATCACTATTGTCTTATTCTAACTTGTTCCACTTTAAAGAAAAATTGTTTCATTTCAAAAGTATAATTGCATCACTTTTAAACATTTTATTTTAAGTAAATTATCTCACTTTATTAAGACAATTGTCTTATTCAAAGGTACATTTACCTAATATAACTAAACCATTTGAACTATTATTATGCATCTATATTTCAGGTGATTTGTTATTGGGTTAATTACAAAAAGAAAATCTTAAAATTTTCCTCAATTTTACAATTATCGTTTGAACTTCAAAAAGTGTCAATAAAATGCTCAAACTTTCAAGTTGTTTTAATTCTAGACAAAATTCAAAAAGTGGCAATAAAATACTCAAAATTTTAATTTTTTCAATACTAGCTCGACGTTAGAAACCCTAACTATTAATACGCACCAGCCTAAATTAACACAACAAATGAAAATTAATGAAACAACGTTGTTGTTAAAAATAGAATCCCTAAGTCAATTTAAGCAGTCTTAGCCCTTCGTTATCTGTTTGTTCTCCTAATGTCCTTAACCATTTGTTTTCTGTTTGTTCTTTCAATGCCCCAAACTACTCTCACTTTGCAACGTACTGCACTAATAAGCTTTTTATTTTTAGTTTGTTCTCTTGATGCTCTCATCGTGAGGACGTTGGGGCTACATAATCTAAAAAACGAAGGGTGAGAGCATCGAGAGAATAAATTGAAAACGAAAGAAAAACTGAAATCAAAGCGTAAGGTTGTCAAGGCTGCGTAATTTGATTTAGAATTGAAAAAAATTGAAAGTTTGAGCATTTTATTGTCACAAGTTCGGGTTATAATTGCAAAATTGAACAAAGTTTGAGATTTTTTTATAATTAACCATTTTATTATTATATAAGGATATTTGTTTCACTTTGAAATTATAATTGTCATACTTATTTAAGTATACATCACTTGACCTTTAATAGCATAAAGAAAAAGAAAGAAGAGATTAATTATACACAAGAAAGAGAGAGAGAGAAGAGAAGGAAAAAATGCGAAAGAGAGGAAGGGTGATTTTTATAAATTAAAAAAGAGATAAAAAGACAAAAATTAAAATTAAAATTTAAAATTTAAAAGAATTATGATAATAAAATAGATAAGAAAATAGAAAACGAGTTGTGACTGATAAAATGATAACATTAAAAATAATTTTATTTGTAATGTCTTTCTTCAATCATTATAAAAGAATAGGACAATAGAATGTACAAGGTCAATTTTTAAGGATTTGTTTTTTAAATTTCAGTACCAAAACCTTTCAAACTTTTCAATAAAGTAATCAACCTTTTAAAATTCTTATAACTCAGGTCAAAACATTTGTATTGTTAACTTTTTTTTACTAACGTAGCTATCCAAGCCACTTTCATGCTGACATATGGCTATTCACATGAAAAATTTATGGACAAGTGGACACTCCTATAGGTTGATCCATGACTTTTAGACTTTACCCGTAACATGTAATTCATAATCATGACACAGTCATTTTACTCCAAAATTGTTACATCCCACTACCATAGGACATATGCTCGATATTCTTTAGAATAATCAAGCACATACCCTATGGGAATGGTATGTAAGAGCAATCACATTCACTTTATATAGCATCATAATGAACATAAGTATTTAAAATGTTAACATATCTTGTTTAATTAACAAAACTTGTTTTACATTCATTTTATTACAAACCATCCATATGGTTACAAAACAAAAACCATGTGTGTTCATACTATTTATACAAAATATTCTACATGAGATGAAAAATTATACAAAAGCACTCTATCTAAACTTCTCAGATGATAGTTGACCAAACCTTGGAGCCATATCTTGATCCCAAAATGGATAATACTATACTCCAACTAGTTTGCTTTACAAGCAAGGTCTCCTTTCAGTACCTGAAAATCAACGTTATAAGTTTGATGAGTTTTATGAACTCAATGAATAAACCGCCCACACCTTTGAACCATAATTTTCCCCTTCTTTACCTCTCTTTATGCTAAACCATTCTTTGTTAACTTTTGATCTACCTAATATCATATGTTAGGTTTGGATTCAAGTAGACATAAATATTTACAATTACTTACTATAATATCTCGTCCACAAGTGAAAGTGTACGTAATCTCTTTTTAATTTGCATTAGTTATACATAGTAATGATTCATCAATCTATGTATTCATTCTCTTACTTACAACATACTACTCTTTATATTTCTTTTGTTATGTTTATTGATTCTTATTCATATTCCTCTGTTCCTATCGTTTCTTTTCTATTCTTCTAATAAATTCTTGTTATACTTTAAAGACGTGTTATTTTGGGGAGGTGATAGAGATAATTTTCACTCCACAGGTGCCTTCATGGTCTTTCATGGTCGAACCCAATCTCCTGGAGTTCAAAGAAGAAAAGAACTGTCGCAAGGTCCTCCACTGAAGCTAAGTACAAATCAGTTGCTAATACGGCCTCGGAGCTTAACTAGATTTCCAATCTCCTTGCTGAGCTCAAAATCAAGCTTCCCTCTCCTCCGGTAATCCATTGTGACAATGTTGGAGCTACTCAACTGAGTTCAAACCCTGTTTTCCACTCACGAATGAAGCATGTCGCAATTGATTTTCACTTCATCCGTGAGCAAGTTCAGTCTGGCTCCCTCCGGGTTGCTCATGTGAACTCCGACGACCAGACCGTAGATACACTCACCAAACCCCTCTCTCATCTGCCCTTTCTACGTCTGAAGTTCAAGTTTGGACTTTGCAAGCGACAGCCAGCTTGAGGGGTCGTATAAGGAGAAGCCCAGCCCAAGTTACCAAGTCAAACGTTATCCCACGATATCGGCAAACAAATAAGCTTATCCAGCTTTGTAATCAGATCATATCAGTTATCATATCAAATAGCAGATATTCTGGACTAACTATAGATAATACATTCAATTCAAATTGTATCTGTATCAGTATATATGTACATCACAAAGATTAATAAACTCAATTTTATTCTCCCAAAATATTATATCTCTTATAGGTTATGGGTTATAGGAGTCTATGCGTCATGGGATAGTCCTTACAGGTATTTACATGGATGCCCATGTGTCAGGTTAAAAGTGGGTCTAGGAGCACATCAGTAAAAAATAGCAGAACCAATGATTTGACTTAAGTTATAAGAGCTTTGATACTAAAATGAAAATTTCCTAAATGTTTGGCACTACTATAAGATTTGTTATCCCTAAAAGAATACAGGAATTGAATTAAATTAAACAATTATTTAAAATTATCTACAAAAACTTGAAAAAGAAGACCTAACAACTAAAAACTTTATTAAGCAATTTTTATTAATCTACAGATCAATGTTTATTTTAATGTTTTGTTTTGTTGAAAAGGATCATTATAGTGAAATGATGTGTCATTGAATAAGATTGTTAATGTATCTTAAATTCAATATCCATAACTTCATTTGTTTTTATTATCTTTCTAACCCTGATTTGCCATTTGATTTTATTTCATTAATTATTTTAGAAGTAATCAAAGTAAACTAAACTAATTATATAAAAGAAACAAATATTTTAAGTGCATTTTTTTCAAGCCAAACTAAATTCTAATTAGTTAAAATAAATATTTTAATTTCATTTTCTCTTTTTCAACAATTAAGGAATAGAAATGTTGAACAGATTTGCTGGGCTTTAGTTCTTTTGGGTGGAACCTATTAGAGATTTTTTTGATTGCGTTTGTTTTCTACTTTAGGGTTTGGGAAGTGGTGAGCCTCCTAAAGCCTTTTTGGGTTAAGAGTTTTAGGGATTATAATCTCTAGACTGTACATATCTTTTTCATTTTATAAATACCTTTTGATTTATAAAAAAAATGTTCATACTATGTTTGCTTCTGTATTTATTCATTTCATGCCAAACTTAAAGATAAAAAAGTTCATACTCCATTTCTAGATTTTGTTTCATGGATATTATACAATCTAGTTAGTCCTTTTTTTAGAAGGGAATCAAATTTTTGTTTAAAGTACATAAGTTATAACATAACATTTCATCAATACGGAGAACAAACCAACAGTACAGTATTAAAATTTATTGTTAATCTTGATCAATAACTTTTACTACGGATGGACATTATCACAAAATCTTTTGAAGCTACCACTCTTAAGTACAATCTATGAAGTAATGTAAAAAACAAACATATGTAAATCAAAATTTATCATGCATATAAGTACTTACAAAATTTACAAAAATTAAATGCATATAAATTTTAGCCTAAATCCTTTAAGATAGTTTAAACTTGTTACTCCTTAAATAGTCTTTAGTTCTAGAGTTGAAATTTTAGAACTTTATAGAAATTCACACATTGACCTTATACTAAAAATGTGGGAAAGATTAGTACTAAAATTTATTATTAATTAATAGAATTGACCATATTGTTTATTTTTATGTTATATGACTTATTAAAATATGTAATTAGTTAGAAGAACTAAACAAAAATAACTATTGGTACTAAAGAAACTCACAATCAAGACCACCATGTGGAATAAGTGGGAAACAATTGTCTAATAAAAGTCACAAATCAAACATTAAAAGCTTTTTAAAGGGAGGATCTTAAAAGCCCAATGAATCCACTAATGTACCCAAAACTATTAGGCAGAAATTGTCATCAAGGTTAATGCTTCCACATCTGAAGAGAACTTTAAGAATAAAAATGAGACTATTAACTATAAAGGGGATTCCACACCTGTTTCTAGAAAGAGATCAGGAAGGAACGCCAAGGGCTCAAATAACTCCTGTATCCATTTTTATGTCTATGCTAGCATAGAATGCGAAGGGACTTAATAGTCCCAAAAATAACATGTTCTTTTATTATCTCCTTTCAATAAAGTCAATGTTAATAGACCTTTTGGAAATGAAATTAAAAGTATATTAGTGTAGAGAATTTTGGTTTATTAGAGACAACTAGAATATTATTACAAACCCTCCATGCTCACTATAATGGAAAGATAATTGTAGCGTATGACCTTAATAAACAAGGGGCTTCTTATTCTAGGTCAATTGATTAAACAATCCATCTCTTTACTGAATTAACTCCAAATAAGACTCATGTATGTTTTCCTCTGTGTGTATTACAAACTTGGCTTTATAAAGAAATGCTCTATGGAATGCTATTGGGAATGTTTAAATCTATATGAATAAGTCATAGATAATCCTAAGCAAATTTACCAACACACAACTAGCTTTAGAATTAGAGGGATTCTCTGATATAAAGGGCCACTGAGATGAATTTATATCCTACATCAACCACATAAGGATAATAGACCTAAGATTTGAGGGCAATTTCTTTATATGGAGCAATAAGTAATAAGGTAGATGGTTCATATAAAAGAACTAGATAGAGTGATGGTTAATCACTAATATTTATCAAATTTTCAAGGAAGCAAAGTCATCTTCAATAGCAATCTCATTTTAAAACATTATAATTGAAATCCACATTTTACAAGGAACCCTAATTAAAATTACCCCTTCAGATTTATAACTTACATAGCCAAGCTAGATGGTTTCTAAGAAGCAGTTTCTTTAAGGACGGCTAAAGATGTACAGGGGTTTGAGATATTAAAATGTTTTAAAAAGTACAATTGGTAGAAAAGGATATTAAATTAATGCATTGGAGACATATGGATAACAAAAACATAAATATGTAAGAAAACAAAGCCCTTTTACAACAAATACAATTTGAATTTTATTGGGATCCAAGGAACTTGACCAAGCTTGCTCAGGAAAGAATTAGTCTCTCCAATTGATTAGGGCTTTTGATTCAAACAACTCTTTACTAAAATAAACATATTGAATCCAATGGTTATAAAAGGAGGATAAAAATTCTACTTTCTTCTATAAAATATCTTATCTAGAAGCAATGCCAACAAAATAACTAATTTTGCTATGGACAATGGAGAGAGGATTGGGAACAATAAAATTTGAAACCATAAGTTCATAACTATTTTTAAATTTTTTTAAAGATCACTCTCTAATTCTTATTTATCTATAGAGGTACTCAGCTTTGTTCCGCCTGAAGGTATTATTGAAGAACAAACACATTTCTTCATGAGAACATTCTCTCACCATGATATTAAAGAAGTTATTCTTAGCCTTAATCCCAACAAGCACTTAGCCTATATGAGTTTAATTCTTAGGAATTATGTGAACAAGGCCATATTGGAGTTCTTTAACAAATAGAGAAAGTTGACAAAGTTAAATAAAATTTATATCAGCTTAATCTCCAAAATCCTTATCCCTTCTTCATTAAAAGTCTACATGCCTATCTCTTAATGCAATACCTTATATAAGATTATTTCAAAGCTACTAGCTTCGAGGGATGAAGATTGTGCTAGGATCCGTCATCAACTCATCACAAGGTGCCTATACCATGCAAAGGAATATATGAGATAATATTCTCCTAGATCATAAATTATTTAAGGGTTACCAAAATAATTTTGAAATCAAAAGTTATGCTTTGAAAATAGACTTTCATAAATCTTTTAACTCCATCAATTAAAGCTTTATTATCCACTCATTAGAAGCTTTAGGATTCCAATAGTAGTTCATCAATTTGATTGAGCAATTTATAACAACCAATTCATTTAGTATTCTGTTTAATAGGGAACAAACTCAGGTTGTTAAAGGTGGAAGAAAACTGAAAAATGGTGACTCAATCTCTCCATATCTAGTCTTTATAGACATTGAGGTGTTCATTTAACTAATAAACCATAATATCAACCACTGAAAAATGGTGACTCAATCTCTCCATATCTAGTCTTTATAGACATTGAGGTGTTCATTGAACTAATAAACCATAATATCAACCATGATCCTAAATTTATATTTTATAGTAAATGTAGAGATTTAAAGATATTTAATCTCTATTTTTTTGAAGACTTGCTCATGTTTTATGGAGTTAGTGCAAATTTAGTTAGTACTCTAATTAATTCCCTATACTTCTTCGACAAGTTATCAAGTCTCTTAATCAACAGGGATAAGAGCCATATGTTCATTTCTACAGGGGCTAACCAGTAAGGACACTAGTTCTCCACAGCCTTTGTTTTGGAAATAAAAAATATCCTTTTCACATACTTAAGTATGCCATTCATAATTAAAAGACCAACCTTTCGGGATTGTTAGGCTCTATTTAATGTTTGTTAAAAGAGAATTGGTCATTAGTGCAACATTAGTTTGTCTTTTGCTTGTATATTATAGCTCATCATCTCCATACTTAATAGCATGCCTGTATATTGGTCTTTTCACATGATGTTGCCAAAGAATTTAAAAAAATAGAAATGATATTAAGGAACTTCATATAGTTAGGAGATGCTTACAAGAAACCTTATACCAATGTTAAATGTATTGATATAGGGCTACTAAAAGAGAAGAGGAGTTATGGAATGACAACTATGCAAACTATTAACAAAGTTTTACTAGCTAAAGGGATTTGGAGGATTCTTAAAAATAAGGAGACCTTATGAATGCAACAAACACATGCACACTATCTAAAAAACAAAATTCTTTAAAAAATGAGGCTAAAATTTGATACTTTATAGACCACGAAACAAATTCTTAAGCTTAGGGAAAAGCTTTGTTGAAAATTTAAATACAAAATTTGAAATAAAAAATATAACTTCCTATAGTTTGATAATGGATTGAGCTAAAGCCCCCTCATTTATTCCCTAAAACCTTCTAGCTAAGACATAGGCTCATGTTATCATATTTTTAGGAGTATCCATTAAAGATAATTTTGTGACATGTTGGTGTTGTTCAAGCTTAATCCCCAAAGCCTCATTTATTATGCACTTGCCATCAGAAATTTCTTAAGCACTTTGGATAGAATTAACTGCTTACAGAGCATTAATCTAATTTACATACTTTATAACATAGGGGTTGAGTTTAGAGACCATTTATTCTTTAGGTGCAACTACACAATAGCTCTATGGATAAAAATTCAAGCTTTATACAATCACTATTATATATATAGTTATTAAGAAAACATAATAGTATAGCCTTCACAACCATAACAACTAATCATGACTGATCACACCCTTTTCAAGATGACATTTGGATGCATTTTCTATGCAATATAGAGGGAAATAAATGAAAAGCTCTATAAGAACTCAAACTATGCCCTATAAAGTTTTTGACATAATACATTGTTATAGATTATAGAAACTTTATGGCTTTGGATGTTTTAGCAATTTAATTTAAATTAAATTTGAAATTCAATTAAACTTTAATTAGAATTACAAATAATTCTAATTAAATACCAATTTTGCCCAAATGAGATCTAATATCTCATACTAATCCTTATTTATTAAATCTCACATTTAATCATAAAGTTTCTCAAACTTTACAATTAAGTCCAACTTGATTAAAATATCTTTGCTCTCTTTAACTCATTCTATATGTGAGACCCATTAGATTCCCAAATATGTTGACAATGATTATAAATTATAATTATCAATTTTTTAAAACTGAGCAGGATATTGAACCGATTAAAGGAAAGGTTTGAGGTTTAAAGGTTCAACCGATATTAAACCGTTATAAAACCGATATATAATAAATAAGAAGTAAAAATTATAAGAATCAGTAATATCATAATATTTTATTAAAATAAAAAATACCAATGTATATTACCATATAATTAATAAATAATAAATATGAGTCTAATATAAAACTTAAAATAATAATAAAAATCAAAATTGTAATTTTGAAGGAGGTCGCGTCTCGTAATCATCAAAAAGTTCCAAATTATCCAATGTTATTTAAAAACTCCAAATTTCTAATGATTTAATTTAATTAATCAAAATAATATAATTTTGTTTGATTAATGAAATAAAACATTTATGTTGTCACATACTAAAAATAAAACATACTCGTTATTATTTCGAAAAATAAAATATTAAACTTTATCCTAAATTATAATTTTTAATGATTCAATTTAATTAATTAAAATAATATAATTTTTTAATTAATAAAATAAAACATTTATATTGTCATAAACTATAAAAACATATTTGTTAATATTTTTGAAAATAAAAATATTAGATTTTATTTTAAATTTTAATTTCTAATGATTTTATTAAAATAAAAATTCATATTTGAAGACTAAAAAGAAAATATTATAAATTCTCATAATTTATAACCCATTAATTAAAGGTACACATGTATGGATAAATTTAAAGGCAAACTTGATTTGGCAATTCTTCTTTACCATTCGTTCTTCCTAAAGACATATCTTCTTTCATCACTTTTTAGTCTTTATTCTTTAACGTTTATTCTTTAATTCTTTATCATGCCAGCACCACCACACACAAGCCCTACTTCAATCCTCTTGCACTTCACTTATTTACTTTCCTTCTAGCTTTTTCCCTATTATATTCTCACTCTAATTTCTGTATTTCTGTTAATTCTAAGATCTTTCTTCTTCTAAGTATCATCTACTGGACAGGTAACTGAAGGTGGCTGAGAGAGTCATTTGGTTGGCTTCGATCAATGTCTTTCTCCATTTTTGTAGCCTTAAACGCTCGAGTTGAGCCACACCCATGCCTTTTTAGGGAGGATAAGTTCTTGTGAGATGGGCATTTTTGGGTTTTCTTCCTCAGGTACTATTATTTACGAATCTAGATTGATGAAATGATTTGGTTTTAGCAGGTTCTTAGGGAAGAATAAAAATGGGTGTAGCGATTGACGAAAGTTTTTTAAGACAAAGCAAACAAACCGCTAGTATTTTTAACCTAAGTCAAGAGACAATTGAAGGAGAAAATGAGCGGGGAGAAAACAAAGCAAGGAGAAGTAGATAGCTGAGAACAAAGTAAGGAGAAGCAGGTGGTTGAGATTTCTAGGAAATGAAGCGAAAAGTGAAGACTGAGAGTAATTTTTTTTGGCTTCAACAAACTGGCTCCGACTAGTTCTTTGATAAACCAGTTCGTTAAGGAATAAACTGGTTGATTTTTATATATAAAGGTTATTAAATGAAACCAAACCAGACAACTAGCCAGTCAGATTATTTTTGGTCAAACCGATCAGTCTGGTTCAGTTTTTAAAATATTAATAATTATAATTCATAATTAGATTAGAAAAATTAAAACTCCTTTTAATTTATCTTTAATTTTTTGATTAAGCAATTTGTAATCATAGATTAAGATTGGTATCGAGCAACACATCATGACCACCTAAATCTATAAGAATGTCAAACTGGTTTTGACTAACCTTTCCGTTTATGATTTTTCATATAATTTAATCCTTTCATCATATAATGTTCTGGTTAGACATAGAACATGAAATTAATGTCTACTCTATTTTGAGTCTAATCATATTAGTTCTCCACCATTAGCGATTGATTCAATTAATGAAATATGTAAACTATTATAAAACATCATTCTACTTTGGCCAAGGATTTTTTGAATCAATACTAATCGAAAACAATGGAACATTCTCAATAATTACTTTAGGGTGATGAATCCTATCTTTTTCACACAACTATCTCCATATAGTTCATACTACATCCATTGACTATTGATTAAACAACCCATGATTAAATAGGTCATAAGCAGTATCAAAATGTAGTAATCCCTATATAAGATAACTTTGGTGACCTTAAGTCAAATGATCAATTATACAATCATCAGAATGAGAATTCCTTAGACATATAAGTGATTTTCTAAATGGATTTCTCATTTTAAGTTTGTTTAGTGAACTTATTCTCTAACAAACACCCACATGTTTGTTTAAGTATCTCTATACTTTTGCCCATGAGATTGACTACTTCCTTCATAAAGAAAAACATAATGTATGTTAGTATTTTTATATTCTATTAATGTCTAGTCTTAATATAATAATGACTAGGAACAATTTAGGGATAATACATAAATGCAATATGAATCTTATAATTATAATCTCATTATAATTTCATTTGCAATGTATAATTATCCTATGGACTTTATCATACAAATCTAAACATGTATAAGATACATAATTGTCACTAAACTACAACAGAACCGATTGGTTGTATGGTATAATCCAACAATCTTTCACTTGCACTAAGCCAATCTTTTAAGTATCTCATACCATATCACCATATGGATTATACTACTGCTCAGACAATGGCTTAATGAGAGAATTCTACAAGATTCTATATAGTGAACACTCATTTATTATATATAGTGAACACTCATTTAAATATTACAACTTTCATCTTAATTATGATCGCAATTAAGAAAAATTGTTTAAATACATACTTGAATCTTTGATGAGACCTTAACTCCTTTTGCATGCCCAATGGCTTAAAGTTCTTCATTACATTACTGTCTTAACAATTCAAAGAACTATATTAAGTTCTCTAAAGAACTTATTGATCTAACTAATCATTTCCACTAAATAAAAAATGTATTATAGCTTAATTAGCAATGGTTGCTACATTAAAAATTTTCCAATCTTAAATGATATTGTTTTAAGTAAATAGACCTTAAGTAGGATTTACTTCTAAAGTAAATATCCTTATATCCTTGAACTCAAATATCAACTTATACATAGAGTAAAAGATATCTTTAGTAATTCACAAGTATTTGATATCTCAAATACTAAACATCTTTAGTACATTATTTATAAACTTGGAGTTAGAATAGGTTAACAAATTTCAATCTATCTCTATAGGTTTAATTCCTAGAATTAAGTTGTTACCTTTTCATAACAAACTAGAGTTTTTCTTGGAAAATTATATTTTCAACAATTGAAAATTAGAATTATTATTCTCTACAAGCAATATGTCTCCATATACTCACAATGAAGAGGACAACTATACTCCTACTAACCTTTTTGTAGACATGATAAATTCACAATCATTTCTAAATCAAACTCTTTGATTTCATCATGAAAGTGAATCTTTCAATGTCTGGTACCTTTCAACTATATATCAAATGTATCAATAAAAGAACTAGTTCCAATTAGATGTATAGTTATGAGATTTGAACTTTTCAAATTTTATCTTACTCCCACTACTTATCTTGAGAATCATCCTCTTATAAGTATACATTGAAACAAACTGATAAGTTGTTAATTGATTGTTTAATTATTTCATAACATTTAGTGATTAATGACATTAATTGCTTAAGATACTCATTTTGACTCAGATATGATTTTAGGCACAATTCAGAAGCAAAGAAGTTAAAGTGAGTCGAAAGTATGTAATTTGGGCCCTTTTTTGAAGACTAATACTCACTTGTCTTCATGGAGCATGAAGAAGAAAATTAAAAGACAAGAAAGATGAAAAAAATAAAGAAGTAGAAAACTTGCACAACTGTCCATATTTTTGCATGGGCACATGCAACGTGAATTTCATAGAAAATAAAGGAGTAGAAGGTGGTAGTGAAGCACGAAACTATATGCAGCTGGTGGACAAAGCCACACCAAAACGGCATCACATCAAGGAGGAGTAAGGACCCAAAATAGCAGCAACAATAAGCAGAAAATGGCAATGCAAAGACACAATAGCTGGATAAGAAACGACAACGTAGCAACAAACGTTAGGTGTTTCATGCAATTAGCATGTGTTTCATACAACCATAACGATGTGCAGCAAAGGTGGAAAACAAGGAAAATAAAACGCAGCGCATAAGGCAGGAGCAGTAGAAATGCAGACGTACAGGCCAAGAAAATTAAAAATGTTGACGATGGGTAGAAGGGTTTTAAGCGTGGTGCGTTGGTTTTGAATCGACTTGTGGACCAACAATTTTAAATAAAAACGCAGAGTAGCAGCAGAAACATGAGAGGGGCTTAAACAGTAACATGGACAACAAATTAAATTGTCACATCATAGAATAGTAGAGTGAACAATAGTAAAGAGAGAACAGAGGCTTGCGATAGAAGAGAGAAGTGGAGGCACTACAGGTGCCTTCGGTTGGGGACATTTTTGGAGGACTGAAGCATTTTGTTTGAAGAGACCTATGGAAGGCTAAGTTGCCAACACCGGTTCGGAGGTGACATTGATGTCGATGACCCGGGTTAAGTATTTTCTTTGTTTTAGTTATTCCTTTCTCTCATTAGGAATTGATTATGTTATCTTGTGTTTATTGAATTGGGTATTGTGAAAAGATGATTTTAATGCGTTCATTGAATCGTTTAATTACAAACCCATTGCTAGAATATCGATGTAATCCGTAATTGTTATGTTGAAATTCACGTGTAGCGACTAATGATTCGTAATCATTAGGGAAACATAACCTAGGTTAAATGACGCATCATATGTAGTTGTTACCTTAATTAATCAGTTTTCCTAATTCGTAATACTGCTGCCTAATTAAATTTAGAGATTGTATCTTAGGTTATTCAGTGGTTAGGTTTAATTAACAATCGTAACCTAAAGGAAAATTTGGATTAATCATTAACTCTCGATTAATAGTTGCTAGGAGAGGTTTAAGAATAACAAATCAAGGAAATATGTTTAATTAAAGTGTAGGCCAAGATTGAACTAAAGAACTGGGTCCTTACCAAATTCCGCATTTTTATCGTTTTTCACATGTTTTCTTTAATTTGTTTTTATTAGTCTAGTTTCATTTTATTTTCTCATTCCAAAACCCCCTAAACCTAAACATCGATTAATTTCATTTCAACAATTTTACACATATTCTTTGTGAGATCGACCTAGACTCGCCACTGTTATAGCAATAGTCTAGTTATTTTATTTTGACTAGCGTTACAGCGCACTATCACAAACAATTTGTTCAATAGATGTGAAAGATTATATCCAACCTTGTGGATATCTTATAACCATTTATTTCCGATTTTAGTTCTAAACTTAATGGATAATATGTGCTTCAACTACATCCCTGAATCATTAACTTTCACTCTTTCAAAGACTTAGCGTTTCATATCTAATATGAAATCTTGCTAATTGATTCAATTGGAATTATTGAAAGTAAGTCATTGTACTAGACATCGTTATAAAAGAAATAATATTTCATCAAACAATATCTCATATTGTATTTTCCTTCTTACATAAATCTATACTCTTATAGAATTTTATTATAAAGGTATTCACTAGAGAATGTCATTCCTTATAGATAACTGAAAATTTAAAACTCACCATAACGATCTCATCGAAGTTCCTTAGCATTCTCAATTCTTAACTTCTACCTAGATTTAAATAATTTGAATTTTTCAAAATTTTAAATGATCATTTCATTTAATACATATGACTATATCACATAAATTCAATAGTAATATAATGAAATATAAGTATTATCCTTTTATGAATTGTTACTCCATCCAATATATCACATGTATCAATTTAACAATTTAATATCATCATCGTCCTTTCACTAAAGGTTGATTTGGTTATTCTTCCACTTGACAAGTTACACAAGTTTCATATAATTCATAATCAAAAGGATACATATATCTTTGTGTTGGACCCCGATCCTTAAGTGGCAATTTAGAGATATGAAATGAAATTTAATGAGTGTTTTCGTATATGTATTATGTTATAGATGAAATTGT
>JANKOE010000001.1:7559924-7572447 GCA_026284465.1 Erythroxylum citrifolium | reverse complement strand
TAATTTATTATTTACCTCCATTTATGTCACATGCTATCTTACTTAAGCTAATCATGCTTAATTTATCATAAAAAAAATTCGGGGCTAACACAAACTCTTCTCTCTTTTTTTTCTTCTTCTTTATCTTCATTGTTCATTGCTGCACCCTTGACGTTTAATCTTCAGGTGAAGGCAATATCTCCTTCGACTACGGCACTTCCAACTTTCGCCACCATGTCGTCTTCCTCTTCATATCCACCAGATGTCCAACATGGTGTCTTCTTCTTGTATTCTTCATCTCCAGAGTTTCACCTTCCAACTCCCACACCCAAATCACGTGGCAACCTACTCATCAAGGTAAGTCCTTCATACAACTTTCAATGGACTTGAATTGAATTAAGCTTGCCATTGTTCAATGAATCAATTTCTTATGGATTGTGCTTTCTAGTTCCTGTTCGTGTATTCAGTGACTTACATGGTCACATACATGGATGTGTATGCAATCATACAAGTCTATGAAAATTTCATAGTGTGTATGTGACCGTGTAACCCTGTAAAAAATATATAGTAAATTACACAGTCATATACACAAGCAAAAAAAAAAACACATACACAATTGTATTGTGTCATACAATCACAGTGACTTACACGGTTAATGACATTGTCGTGTAACTGATCATGCAAGTCACCATTACATTTTAAATTACTCTACGTAATTTCTTTTCATTTTTTTGATGTAAATGTTTATGAATAACCTATATATTTTTATATGTTGATTTTTTAAAATGGATGAACATATTCCTTCAGTAGAGAGTTCTAATCTAGTACTGGAGAGTATATAAGTGAAAACTTCTAATCCTATAATAAGTGAAGATAGAAGTCCAAGTTTATCGAAAAGTGATGTTTGGAATCACTTCATCAAGACTAGGTCAATAGATGAAGTAGAGAAGGCCGAATGTAAGTATTGTCACAAGATGTTGACCGGGAGTTCAAAAGGTAGAACCTCTCATTTAAAAAGACATTTGGATTCATGTAGCAGAAAGAAAATCATATCAGGAGGTCTTTTAATGAAATGGTAGCTATAACTTATGACGGTAACATATTAAGATTTTTTATCATGGTCAGAATACAATATTATAATTACGAGTACCATACCGGCCTCTGGTATCAATCATTATCGGCTAGTATTTGTAATACCGGTTGAATACCAGAATTAAATGAAAATTAAAAAGGACTAAATTGTAAAAAAAATAACACTAGAAATCTAACCCACTTTGACCCTCCCTGAACCATACCTACTTTAATCACCCCTCCTCTCCTCCTCTATTTTGTTGTCCAGAGTCTCTAGATCATTCTCTCCATTATGTTCAACCAGTGTTGTGCGCCTTGTATGGTGTCGCCTCTCCAATCTCCACCATATTCCACTAGAGTCGTGCCTCACTTAGCCACTCTTTCTCCCCTACGTTATAGTTACCCCACCCTCTCTCACCTTCACCAGAATTTCCTTAGCCTCACTCTCTTGTAGTCAACCAACCACTCCTATGCTATAATCACTCCTTTTTTGTACTCAAGTGGTCACCTGACTCGCTTCACTCTCTCACAATCACCACTCTCTTGTAGTCAGACACTCACCCTGCACGTAATCTTGCCTCATCAAGTCGACATCCCAATTAAACCTTACCAACATTAAGTCTTTTGTGTTATGTTGAGCTGTGTCAAAATTTTGGAAATTCTATATAGAATTACAATGTTTCGAAATTTGGATATGTTTTGTCATTTTTGATGATTGGATTTTGGAAATTGAGGATTCAATATAAAATTGAAGTTTGTGTTATTGTTTGAAATTTGAGAAATATTGGATTAAATGTTCATCTTTATTATAAATTAGGTTATATATTATAAACTGAATTTTGTAATATGCAAAATGGGTTGGTTAATTTATGGTTCAATTATGTGGTTGAACGAATTAAGTCAAAGATTTAAGTTTATGATAGATATAATCACATAAAATGAGTTATAGTTATGAGTTTATGGTTAAGTTACGAAATTATACAAAATGAGTTATGGTTACAAAATTTATTTAATCATACAAAATAGGTTATAGATGTGAGTTTATGTTTGAATAATGTAATCACACAAAATGAGTTATATTTGTAACTTTATGGTTGAATTATGTGATTACAGAAATTAAGTTATAGATATGACTTATGATTTTATGGTTAAATTATGTAATCATAAAAAATGAGTTATGGTTGTGAGATATGGTTGAATTATGTAAGCATATAAAAATAATGGTTTATAGTTGTGACTTTATGTTTAAACTATATAATCACACAAAATAGATTGTAATTGTGAAAGTGTAGCAATCAATGTATATATATTTGAAGTATGGGATAAGAAACATGATAATTTCTTGGATAGAATGTGCTCAAGCATCATATTTTCTTAAAGAATCATTTATACAAGTTTATAAAGTTCACTTGTATGTGTATACCATATGATTGTTAAGAAACTGTTGTTTCTTTATTTCTTCCTGTTATTATACATAAATTGATTTTGATATGAAGTTATTAAATATATGTCTGTGTTTATTTTCATAGATAAATGAAGGGAAATTCAAGTACTCCTAATAATTTAGTTGCTTTAGGAAGATTTGATGATCCAACTATGCTCATGCTAGATTGGTTCCTAGATGAAAAATCATACCATTGTTTTGTATTATATCAAGCATTTGAAAGGTAGAGGAATCACTAGATTAAAGAAGCATTTAGCTAGGATCAAAGATAATGTAGAGCCTTATAAAAAGTGAGTCATGAAGTGAAATGATAAATGCAAGCTTTGCTTGAGGAGTATCAGCAAGAAAAAGATGAAAGGAAAAGTTTGAACTATGAAATTGGTAGTAGAAGTTCTTCTTGCGATGGTTAAGATGATAGTGGGGATGTTTAAGGTGGTAGTATTCCTACCCAATAAAAGTGAAATTTTGCACTTAATGTTAGGAAAAGAAGAAGACATGTGTATGATTTTTTTGTATCATGAACAACTCCTAGAGCCTAACCTTCAATCCCTAGTGCCTTCTAATCTAAGGAACGAAGGAAAGTTCTTAGAAAGGAGGGAAAGTTCCTAGCAAAATGGAAGGTAAATTTGAAACCCAAACTCGTACTTATGATATTAAATGCTCTTTATATTTAGAGACAAGGCATATAGCTTCATAATGTCCTAAAACAAGTTTAATGATCATAAGAAATGAAAGGAGAATTGAGACTAAAGGTGAAAATGATAAGGACTCCATTATGCCAATAGAAGATTGTGATGATGATGCTACTGAGTATCTAATGAATAGGGAAGGGATTGAATTTATAAGTCAAATTAAGGAGCAAATGGAGAGTATTTTCCATACAATACAACACATTAATAATAATGTATATAGTATGAATATTAATGTAGGTAATTGCACAAATGTAGCTAGCACTATCTTGATTAAAAAATTAAACTTGCCTACTATAAAACATGCTCGATCATATAAGTTCCAATGGCTAATTGAATGTAGTGAGTTGAAAGTCAATAAATAATTGATGATTTCATTTTTGATTGAAACATATTATGATGAGGTCTTGAGAGATGTGATGCCTATGCATGCTAGCCATATTCTCTTAAGGACACCTTGAGAATTTGATAGAAGTTAATAAAAATGGGTTTATACATTTTGCATTAAAAAAACATATTTTTCTTGTACTATTAAAGCATAAATAAATTTATTAAGTTCAACTCAAGTTAAAAGGAGAAGGTTAAAAAAGGGAGACTGAGTTTAAAAATGAGAATGAGATATCAAAAGATGGAAAAGGAAGGATAAACAATTGAGGGAAAAGAAAAAGAAATTGTTGAGAGAAAAGTAAAGAAATAAATTAAATTTTATGCCAGAGAGAATGAGATCAAGAGAGTTTTCTATTCTAACCAACTTATAATTATACTTGATGAGATAAATGGCATTTGCGCTTTTTAAAATTAATTTTAAATGTAGTTATCATCAAATTAGGATTAAAAGAAGAAGAAGAATGGAAACCTACCTTTAAAATTAAATATGATTTATATTAGTGGTTAATGATGCCTTTTTTAATTATCTATTGCACTTAGTATAATCATAAGGTTAGTGGACCATTTTTCATACTTTTATTGAAAAATTATTGGTTTCTTATTTTGATGATATTATGATTTATAATACATATTTAGATGAGCATGTTAAGCATGCAAAAATTATTTCAAATGTTGTAAAAAAATAAAATTGTATATGCTAATCAAAAGAAATGTTCCTTTCGCATGGATAAAGTAGACGTTCTTAGATTCACTTTGAGTATGAAAGGGATAAAGTTGGATGAGGAGAAGGTTAGGGCCATTTGCACCCAAATTTATAACTAACACGAGAAGTTTGATGGTTTAGCTAGTTTTTATAAAAAGGTTTGTAAATTTAATACATTAGATGTACCACTCACTGAAGCTATTAAATAATATACTAGTTTTAAGTGGGATGATGAAAAAAAATGTGCTTTTAATTTGATTAGATAAAGGTGATGTTTTTATCCTTTATTAGCTTACCACAACTTTTCAAAAACCATTGGAATTGATGAATCATGAATAATTATCAGTTTTATTTTGATGTGATAAAATCAACCGATTGCCTATTTTAGCGAGAAACTCAATGGAGCTACTATAAATTATCTAACTTATGACAAAGAGTTATGCGCAATAGTGTAAACATTAGGGACTTGTTAATATTATCTAGCGTCTAAAGAGTTAATTATTCACAACAACCATCAATCCTTAAAGCACTTTCAACAATATGCCAAATGAATGGAGTTCCTATAGACATTTCCTTATATGATAAATTATAAGTATGGTAAGGAAAACATTGTAACTAATGCATTGTCCCAAAAGGTATGTCGTGATTTCTACCTTAAAGAAAAAATTGTTAGGCTTTGAATGTTAAAGAATTATATGAGAATGATGATGATTTTACATCTATTTTAAAGGCTTTTGAGAAAAATAATTTTGAAAAATTCTTTAGGCATAATGTATTTTTGTTCAAGAAAAATAAATTATGTCTAAGAGTTCTTTTTGGCAGTTAATAGTGTGTAAGGCTAATATGCTTGAATGAAATAAAACATAAAAAATACTAAAGAATCACTAAGTCAAGTGCATCTACCATTTTTTACAGTATAGTTTAGGTGAGGCAAATATCGATCGCATAAGTTCTGTAACTTTTAGTACCGATCACCTTTCCATTTCCTAATCTAATATGACTAGTGAGTAGGTTAAAGAAAAATAAACAAAACAAAAATAACAAATAAGAGTTAATCATCAAAGGCAATAGATAAGAATAACAATCAATAGATAGAATAAATTTAGAACTAGATTTTTTTAGAACTTCACTATGCTTGACTTTAACTTGATTTACTGACTATTCCTAATTACTTAGACTCATAGAGATTCCAAAGTTATAACACCATTATCTCTCAAGCAATACAATCCTTATCATCAAATTGGTTGATCAAAATCTTTTTTTTTATTACAAACAACCTAATAATGCATTAACTCGCTTTGTGAATTCCTATGATAGGTTTAACCCTAACTCAGAAATTTCTTGTTGTTATATTTTTGGAAACAACCTCTCTATCATGTTGTGGCCTATTCATACATATCATCTCTCAATCTTAATAATATAAATCCAATTATTGAATATTTAACTCTCGTTCCTTTATTTTAAGATAAAATATAAATATGAACAATTATTAAGAAAACAAAGGATCTTTCATTAAATCAAAGAAATCAATTTAAAATATAAAATTTAGGGTTCATCTCATCTAAGTTTATATCCCAATTTAGTTCATAATAAAACAAAAAAACCAATAAAGAACAATAACGAAACCAAAAATAAGAATAAGCTCATGGTTCTTAAATTTTGATTCTTCTTAATTGATCTTTATAGAATATTGATTTTCTCCATGATTGCTTCTCCTTAACATGCTTTTGAGTATCCTCAGCCGTTGGACTGATTTCTGGTTCTTCTAGATGACTCTCTTATTTGGAAACAACCTAATAATGCATTAACTCGCTTTGTCAATTCCTATGATAGGTTTAACCCTAACTCAGAAATATCATGTTGTTATATTTTTGGAAACAACCTCCCTACTATTTAAGGGTAAGGTTGTGTACTATTAGACCTCCCCAGATTTCGCGTCTCAGCGAGATTTTCACTGGGTGTTAGTTGTTGTTTTATCTTTAGCAACCTATATAAACCCCATTATAAATGTTGTGACGTCTCTCAATCTTAATAATATAAATCCAATTATTGAATATATAACTCTCGTTCCTTTATTTTAAAATAAAATATAAATATGAACAATTATTAAGAAAACAAGGATCTTTCATTAAATCAAAGAAATCAATTCAAAACATAAAATTTAGGGTTCATCTCATCTAAGTTTATATCCCAATTTAGTTCATAATAAAACAAAGAAAACCAATAAAGAACAATAAAGAAACCAAAAATAAGAATAAGCTCATGGTTCTTAAATCTTGATTCTTCTCAATTGATCTTTATAGAATATTGATTTTCTCCATGATTGCTTCTCCTTAACATGCTTTTGAGTATCCTCAGCCATTTGACTGATTTCTGGTCCTTCTAGATGACTCTCTTATTTGGCTCTTTTTTTACAGTATAGTTTAGGTGAGCCAAATATCGATCCCATAAGGTCTGTAACTTTTAGTACCGATCACCTTTCCATTTCCTAATCTAATATGACTAGTGAGTAGATTAAAGGAAAATAAACAAAACTAAAATAACAAATAAGAGTTAATCATCAAAGGCAATAGATAAGAATAACAATTAATAGATAGAATAAATTTAGAACTAGATTTTTTTAGAACTTCACTATGCTTGAATTTAACTTGATTTATTGACTATTCCTAATTACTTATACTGATAGAGATTCCAAAGTTATAACACCATTATCTCTCAAGCAATACAATCCCTATCATCAAATTGGTTGATCAAAACCTTTTTTTAAATTACAAACAACCTAATAATGCATTAACTCAGTTTGTGAATTCCTACGATAGGTTTAACCCTAACTCAGAAATATCATGTTGTTATATTTTTTGGAAACAACCTCTCTATTATTTAAGGGTAAGGTTGTGTACTACTAGACTTCCCCAGACTCCGCGTCTCAACGAGATTTTCACTGGGTGTTAGCTGTTGTTTTATCTTTAGCAACCTATATAAACCCCATTATAAATGTTGTGACTTATTCATACATATCATCTCTCAATCTTAATAATAAAAATCCAATTATTGAATATTTAACTCTCGTTCCTTTATTTTAAGATAAAATATAAATATGAACAATTATTAAGAAAACAAAGGATCTTTCATTAAATCAAAGAAATCAATTTAAAATATAAAATTTAGGGTTCATCTCATCTAAGTTTATATCCCAATTTAGTTCATAATAAAACAAAAAAACCAATAAAGAACAATAACGAAACCAAAAATAAGAATAAGCTCATGGTTCTTAAATTTTGATTCTTCTTAATTGATCTTTATAGAATATTGATTTTCTCCATGATTGCTTCTCCTTAACATGCTTTTGAGTATCCTCAGCCGTTGGACTGATTTCTGGTTCTTCTAGATGACTCTCTTATTTGGAAACAACCTAATAATGCATTAACTCGCTTTGTCAATTCCTATGATAGGTTTAACCCTAACTCAGAAATATCATGTTGTTATATTTTTGGAAACAACCTCCCTACTATTTAAGGGTAAGGTTGTGTACTATTAGACCTCCCCAGATTTCGCGTCTCAGCGAGATTTTCACTGGGTGTTAGTTGTTGTTTTATCTTTAGCAACCTATATAAACCCCATTATAAATGTTGTGACGTCTCTCAATCTTAATAATATAAATCCAATTATTGAATATATAACTCTCGTTCCTTTATTTTAAAATAAAATATAAATATGAACAATTATTAAGAAAACAAGGATCTTTCATTAAATCAAAGAAATCAATTCAAAACATAAAATTTAGGGTTCATCTCATCTAAGTTTATATCCCAATTTATTTTATAATAAAACAAAGAAAACCAATAAAGAACAATAAAGAAACCAAAAATAAGAATAAGCCCATGGTTCTTAAATCTTGATTCTTCTTTATCGATCTTTATAGAATATTGATTTTCTCCATGATTGCTTCTCCTTAACATGCTTTTGAGTCATAAAAACCTAAAGATTTTTATCACAAAAACCTAAAGATTTTAATCATACAAGGGTCAAGCGTAGGGCTATGTAGGTCTTTATCTTACTTTCACCCTCTCAACTTCTTTTTAGTAACAATTATCACGAATATGGGTTTAACATGGTATTTTGCTAGTACTAAGTTACTTTTAGCCAAATATTGGAAGAGACAAAATGAATCAACATAAAACATAGGTCAAACATAAGTTTATGTTAGTCTTGTGTTCCTGAAAACAGGTTAAATACTGATCCTTGATTGTCCTACGTTGCCTCCTATTATTGAACATAGATCCCTCTTGGCTCCCTGTTGCTTCCATGTTCAACAACATGGTTATTTGTTGCCTTATGTTTAGCAACACGGGTCCTAATTGGTGTCATACTCTAACTACTTTTTCTAAATTCATTCTAAAATCACTCCAACTCAACTCAAACTTGCCCAAATTTATTCTTTCTTCATTGGAGTGCTAAAATAAGGCCTACAAATAAAATTTAACTAAGGTAAGTACAAAGTCATACAAAAAACCTTAAAACACAAGCTAAATGTTCTCATCATCATGCTAAAAATGTATTAAAATTAACACATATAAAATTCTCCTACACTTAAGCATTCTCTTATCTTCAAGAAAATCAATTCCATTACTTTTTTAACTTAAATAGGAAGCAACTCTAAAGAAGCATTTAAGAAAAACATCAATCAAGATCTCCATCATTCACTCAATTATAGATTTCATATAATTGATAGGAATTTAGCTACTTACATCGAATTATAGATCAATTCAATTCAGTCTACAATCCTTTAAACTTCAACTCAATCCATTCAATTCAAACTAAAGCATAAGATGAATAAACATAAGAGAAATGCTATAACATTCAAATATTTTCATTCCCCTTAAATAAAATAAATTAAATTAAAATTTGAATAACACAAGAGCATTTAAATCTTGTTCGAAAATCCACCTAACCTTTTGACGCAAGATATCTTTTCATAAATACTTGCGTTTACTCAATTAAGTCAATGTTTCAAATGGCTACTAGTATCACTATTTAACTTCAACCTTTTTTCTTGACTTAAAGTCAATGGAGTGAATTTATTCTATGCTCACTTATTCCAACACTTTTTCTTTTTATTTTTTTTCTTATGTGAGGGATAATGAAAATTTATTTTAAAGAGTTTATGTTTAACTTAATGTATGTACAAATTATACATAAAGTATCATGATGCAATATAAGAACCCATTCTCAAATTAATGAACCAAATTGAAATCAACTTATTCATCAAAACTCATTCTGAAATTAATGAACCAAATTGAAATCTACTTATTCATCAAAACTTATAATCATTTACCTAAACAAATTAACTTATAGTGATAATCAAATTTATAATGAATCATTATGATCAATCTTTTTAAAAATAATAAATTCTCAAAATTTTCATTATTAAGTTAAATATAAAAATTAATAAGCCTAACTGTTAAGTCCATCCTCCTACACTTAAGTTATGCCTTATTCTCAATGTACATAACATGCAAAAGCAAAGACAAATGATAGAAATCAATAGGAGGAGTTAAAGATAATTGGTACTCGAATGGAAATGAAAGATTTCTGGCCTCATCAAATGTCATTAAAATATATCCAGTGCTTGTGAGATCTTCTCTACTCTATAGCTTTAGGGTAATGTTGCCTCTATAACTTATTGAACTCCATCAAATCTCATCTCAAGTAAGAGTTAATAAACATTAAGATAAATTTAAACCAAGAGTTTATAATTATTAAAGTAAGCTACTTTTAATAATCCTATAAGCTACTAAATTGAAACAAAAATAGCTAAATATTGGATTGCCTCCACAAGCCCTTCACTCAACATGGATCTATAATTAATGGTTTGCTTCCCTCACCTTCTTATAAAAGGCTCATTAGCCTTTAGATATGCCATATGTTGCAATATAACATGGTCAATTGGAATCATATTAACAATAACAAATAGATCCGCTAATAACCTTTTTTATTAACAAACTACCAATATATTAAGGAATAATAAAAACTCCTTATATATTTGATTGACAATAGTAATATATTCGATTCCTAAGAGGACTGTCAAAAGTTGTTTACAACCTTCTTCTTTAGCTCCTACTCTTCATCTTTTACTTTCTCCTCTTCTTTTTCTTCTTAAAATAAAGCCTTTCTTCTTTTATTTTCTCCTCTTCTTTTTCTTCTTAAAATAAAGCCTTTCTTCCTTTTCTTCAACATGCAACTCCTCATCACCTTTATAAATTGTTGCATTCATGGTTTTGGATTGGAGTTGCCAGGCAAAGCACCTCGCTAATCTTTATAGACAAGCTTAACAAGTTGTCTAATTTAAATTTCTATAATATGGATGAGGGCTTGTTGGTTTTGAAAAAGCTCTTCAACTCTTTAGAGGCCAGCCTCAATTGTTGTAATGGGTTTCATAATAAGCTCCTCAAAACTTTGATCCTTGTCTTGCTACGATTGTTATAGAAATGTAGGTAGGGCTTCATCATTCCATTCAAAGGTGAGAAAGTCTCCCTATCCCATATTGTAAGTATCGTCATAAGGGATGTTTTGAGGCTAGTTCCCTTTGAAATAATATTGCTTGCTCTATTGCCATAAGTTGTAAGCACCTGAAATTCATGATTAATATGGGTACACCACAAATATCTCAGCACACCATTGGCATCAGTTAATATGACTAATACATATTATCTTGCCTCTCGTTCTAAACATCCAATGCCACCATAAGTGATGAAAAAGCATTATCCCTTATAGTACATTGTCCTCTTCATCCTTTCATTTTCTTTAGTAATTGTAACAATAAATATCCAAATCCTAGAAATAAGTTACAAAAACAAGATCAACAAAGAGAATTCTAAAAATAAGAAAAGAAAAGAAAACAAGCAAAACCAATCCAAGTTAGTACAAATAAAACAAAGCACAAATAAAAGGTAAAATGAATATATTAATTAAAATAAAGCTTTCTTAGTATTACAAACCTTAGAAATGACACCAAAAATTTAATGTGAAGCAATTGACATGAACAAAAAATAAAAAATAAAGAATCATTAAAACAAGTGGATCTGTCATTTTTATCATATATTTTAGGTGAGTCGAGTGCTAAACTCAAAAGAACTATAATGACTAGTACCGACCATCTTTTTATTATTTAATCTAACACAATGAGTAATTGGATTAGAATGAAAAATAAAAACTAAAATAATAAATAAAGTTAATAATCTAAGGCAATAGATAAGAATAAAAATCATTAGATATAATAGATTTAAAAGTATAATCCCCTAGAAATTTACTATGAGTTTAGCCTAATTTAATGATTAATCTTAGTTTCTTAGATCAACAGAATTCCTAAGTTATAACTCTATTCTCTCTTAAGTAATAAAGTCCATGTCCTCCAGTTGGTTAACCAAAATCTCTTTCTAATTAGGAAAAACTAAGGATGCCTTAACTCACTTTATTAATTCCCATGATTGGTTTCTCCCTAACTTAGAAAGGTCATGTAGTTCTATTTCTAGCAACCTATAAAACCCTTATTATTCATTTTGTGATCTATTCACATATATCATCTCTCGATCTTAATAATACAGATCTAATTATTAAAGATTCAACTCTCATTCTTTTTTTTTGGTAAATCAGTAGATATATTAAAAAGAAGATAAAGGGAAGTATGTACAAAGATAGAGAACCCAAGAAGCCACAGGCGGCTCACAAAGCAAAAGGGAAGAAGCCACAAACGGCTCTCCTAAATAACGAAAGCAAAAAGCCACAGACGGCTCACAAAAATAGAGAACCACTATGAGAGAAGTCACCAGGAGTGCCGCTGGAGAGGGGATACCTAAATCCAAGTCCAGGAGGCGGAGGCCATGCGCAAACTACTTGCAGAGAGAAGGGACCAGGGAAGCCCCTAAGACGCCAACTGCCGGTCAGGAAGGAGATCAGCAGGAGCCAAAGAAGCATCAAAAGGGAGGTCACCGAAAGTACCTACAGATCGAGGCCGGTGGATGCTGCCAGGGATAGAGGCCTCCGAACTCAGGACACAGGGCAACGAACTAGGCGTGGACGGCAGCTCGGGAACTAAAGCTGGGCTAGGGGTACAAACCGGTCTTGGAGAACCGGGAAGCGGGCGTGAGGAAGTCAACATGGCTATAGCCGGGGCAGGACTAGAGGCGGTAGGCGGACTAGTCTGGATCGCTGGGGAAGCAGTAGCCGGGGCAGGACTAGAGGCGAGAGGCG
>JANKOE010000001.1:7486987-7506558 GCA_026284465.1 Erythroxylum citrifolium | reverse complement strand
TCTCAACCAACACCAGAAAAGATTCATGATCTAAAGGACTAACCTCGTTATTTGCTGCAGAAAAGCAGATCGATCGACAGACAGTGAGGAAAGAGCTTCAACCGGTATTGAGCAACAACACTTGTACTACCTATTTATCGCATTTGTCACTGTGCGTCACTATGCATGTTTGAACATGATTCGTCCACGTAGTAAATCTTACTATTGGATTACTGTGGGATGAATAGTGAAAAATACACTTATGATTTCGGAATCAACTAAATCTCAGAAGTTCCAAACAACTTCCAAAAATTCACCAAAAATTCCGTCATAAAATAATGACTTTCAAATAATTGTTCCAAAACTACTCCATACGTCACCAATAATTTCTAAAAATCATTGAAGCATCCAAAAATTACGAAAACATATATTAATAATGTCCGAACAAATCAGAAATCTCATTAAACCAATTGTCCCGAAAAATGCTATGAATGTATGCCAAAATGTCAAAGAGACAGAACATAAATCGGATTAAATTTGCTTAATATGCTAACCCCTAATTTGGGGCATTACAGGACCACTTGGCATGTGTAGCTTGTCAGGCTGATGTGTAAGACGTGGCACTCCATTGCGAAGGCTGGTTGTATCAAATATTAGTGCATGATTTGATTTCATATAATTGAGATTGAAAAATCTTTTTGTCTGAATAAATTTATCATAATTGGAAGGAGTTGCATGCAACCCTATAAATAAGCTGACATAAATAATCTAGATTAGGGTCAAACCTAATAACAAAATAACGTAGTGCATCGTAACGTTACGCAAAATAAACTAGACTTACAATTGTAGCAGTGGTGAGTCTAGGTCAATCCCACAAAGAGTGTTTAGTTTTTTTTTTGTTATGACAATAGTTAGTGATTAGGTTATGGGAGAGGGGGTACTTTTGGTTTGAAATAATAAAATAAAATTGAAACTAAGCTAATGAAAACATTAAAGAAAACATGCAAAAATGATGAAAGTGCAAAGTCGTTAGGAACCCAATTCTTTGGTTCAATTTCAACCTATATCTATTTAGACATATTTTATTGAATTGTTGTTCTTATACCTTTCCTAACAACTATTAATCGTATCATATCTTATTCAACAAGATCTTGACAAAACTATTTAAAAGAGATAGGGGATAAGGTAAGAAGATCCCCTATTCCTTTACTTATTTGTATTATGCATGGAAGTTATGTTAAGGCTCACTAAGCACACTATTAGCTTAAAGAGAAACTTCAAATATCACACAATAAGTGAAAGAGATTAAAGATTTACAACTTGGCATTTATAGATGACTTACTTTTACTCCCTAAAGAAGAATATCACTACAAAAAGCCTTGATGACTGCAACTGAAACATTCAAACTCATTTCATGCTTATCTATTAATAAGCCTACAATCCACTTCTTTCTTTCCTCCCCACCAACTCATTTATCATCCTAGATCTCTACCATAACTAGCCTCAAGGAAAATTAACTTTCATTTTCCTACTTAGGACTCTTAATATCTCATAAGAGACCAACAACCTTTGATTTCCTACCTTTAATTTCTTTAGTCAAACAAATAATTAACAAATGTTGTAATAGTTCCTTGTCTTTTATAGACGGAGTCCAACTAATTAATACTGTCTTGAACTCTCTTCATGTTCACTAGTTTTCTATAGGTTGGCACTTCTAACACTCCCTATTTTGCTAAAGTTTCCTGGAAAATTGTGTGTCTCCCTAAGATTGAAGGAGGTAGGGGGTTGTCTCCCTAAAACTTAGTAATATAGTTCTCATGGTTAAAATGATATGGAGATTACTTACTGACAAGGAATCTTTATGGGTCAAGTGGATCCCTTTCCATTACATGAACTATTATGACTTCTTATCTTACACTTCTAAGCTTGATGTCTCATAGCAATGCTATATATTGTCAAACTATGAGGCCAAGTTGGAAGCTGATTTGGAAACAATCTATGAGTCCAAAACAAGGTTCTCGATAGATCTTTAGTGCCCTTTAAGTCCTTTGATTAAAAATGACTCTTTTTCTCATCTAAGGACTGCAGTATCTTTGTAGACGACTATCAAGGATGATTTTCCTTTAAATAATTTCAATGTCAATCCACAAGAATGAAAATACTTTTAGCTCTAGCTCTTAGACTTCTAAATTATATCAATTTTAGGGAGAGCACAATATGAATGACTAATCCTTATGGTTCCTTTATTAATAAGTCATGTAGAGATACTATTAGGCTAAACAATTTAAGGGTCTTATGGTTTAATTTGGCTTTAATTTCCTTAAGCCATTCCTAATATCTCCTTTATCCTATAGTTGGCTATTTAAGGAAAGTTCTCTGGTAAGGATAGATTAAAATATTACTCAAGTAATAGCAATTGTGTTGTATGCTGAAATTCTACTGAATCACTTGATCCTTTATACTTTTAATGTGAATATATTGATCATTTAAGGAGGGGTGGGTTTGCTCACTCATCTTCAACCTATTCATTATTCTATTCACTAACAAGTTACCCTAGATTTGACCATGGATAAGAAATGGAGCTCTAGTCAGAATTACTTGGAATTCAAGCTCACATTTGAAGGAGTTATTTAAGAAATTTGAAAGGAAAGAAACATGCAGCTCTATCAGGACAAGAGTAGACAAAAGGAATTTCTTTCTAATGAAATTTTCAAATAGTTCAAGGAACACAACATGTTTATGAGTAAGACTCTGTGTTAAAGCATGATGCTAATCTCGTAGGCAATGTGCTTCGGGGATTCAACATAGACATATTCTTTATTATTTAATTTATTTATGTTAGGCAATTCTAACATGGTATCAGAGCCAGTTTGTCTCGATAGTTTGGGGCAGTGCCCGGTTATGTCCCTTTTCCCAATATGTCCATCAAATGTCCAGTCCTGCTCTGGACTGAGGGGGGTATGTCAAGAATCCCACATCGGACAACTATGAGGGCATTCAAGAGTTTATAATAGTGTGCAAATCTCCCCTTTTTGAGCTAGCTTTTGAGGGTGAGTTAGGCACTTTCTAACAATTTAACTTCTAACAAAATTATATCGCCTTAATGGCTAACAGAAATGAGCACAACATAGCACAAGCTCTTGAAGCTCCTACAACATTACTAGACACAGGAACCTTGGTCCTTGATGAAGCCTCCCCTACAGACCACTATCAACAGATGAGGTTGATACAATGATACATTTCCCATTTGCTTTAGAGGCCTAACTGAGTGCATAGCCCAAAACCTAAACCATGCAAAGCGAGTGCATAGCCCAAAACCTAAACCATGCAAAGCGAACGAGATATGTGGCCGTGTAACAGCATCTGGTACTCATCCAAAACATTATAATAAGGATATGATAGTTGAAAATGAGGTTCTTTCTATAAAATAATTGATTTTAGTATCCAAGATCAAATATCAGTCAATCGAAATCTTTGGATCACCCTTTAAACATATACTCATACAAAAGATCTGAAATTATCAGTGGAGAGTAATTGTAAACTAAAACTGGTTTTTGTTGAACGAATTCTCAAAAGAATTAATTCATAGATGGGCATGGAGGAGGTCCTTTCCCGAGGAGACAAGTCTTCGAAACTTACGGAAGGTAATAGAAAACTATCTTATTGCAAACAGAGGAAATGGAAAACGGGGTGGAAGATGACGTGCCTATGACGCCTAGCACATGCCTCGTGATGTTCTCCGTCTTGGTGGCGCTGACTCCAGAGGCAGGGAGTATTGGCGTGGTATTTGTGGGTTAGTTACACTGCCACTGTTGTTTACGACTTTCTTTTGATTTATTTTCAGTTAAAGTTGGATCTTTTCTATCACCTCCTGCCTCTGAAACCCAACGCCTGAAATGAAAAAACTTCATCTTTCACTCCCTTCATCTGAATCTCTGCAGCAATGAAGGTTCTCATTATCCTTGAGTATTTGAATTTTCTACTTTTGATTCATTCCCTTGAACAATTTTCTTCCTTTTTCTCTTTGCTTTTGGTTTTAATCACAGGCAATGCAAGTGGGACTGTGGTCGGTTTGGCTATATGGGTTTGTGCTTATCGGTCTTTCCTTTTATGCCACTCAGATGTTACCTTCGTTTGTCGAGAATAAGATCCGAGTTCCCATCTTCCGTCAGACAGCTTCCGAAGAGCAATACAATCCAGAAATTACAATATTGTCGGCACCTGAACCTTTTACTGGTCCTGTTGGGTTCAGACAGAGTATTGCCATTCGCTCATGGCTCGGTTTGTCCCCTCAAATTAAAGTGGTACTGTTTAGTCAAGACCCTTCTGTTGCGTTATTTGCCAAGCTCTTTGGCTCACGAGTCTTGGTTGATTCCAGCATCGATTTCACGTAAGAGTCCGTTTCCTTGGTTTTGGAAATCAATTACTAGATGTTTTATATAAGCCGTATTCTTCACTCCTGCATTGATGTCTCTAGGTTTCTTGGTACTCCGTTCTTTCATTCCATGGTGGAGAGATCACGAGGGTTGGCAACAGATATAACCGTTTTTATCAACCCTGAAACTATTCTTTTGGCTGATTTTATTTCCACATTAAATTACGCTAACAATATTGACGAAGACTGGCTTCTAATGGCATATTTGAGAAACGTTTCATATTTCCCTTTCCAATTGGATGATGCTGGAAATCATTGGTTTAGAGAGGATGGTAAACGGATGAGACTTCAGGAGGTATCTCGAATCCCGTTTCAAACTGAAGTTAATCAGCTTGTTTGGAACAACACATTTAACACCATTCTTAATTACATCAGTTGCAGGAAATAATTCGCCACTGCCCGTTGAATCTATGTGAGGACAGAATGCTTATAGCATGGAATAGCAGAAATGTGCCTTTACATTATGGCGTACTTCCTCCTTTTTTGTATGGAAAAGGGATTCACAACCATTGGATCATTAATGAGGCTGTGTCATCTGAACTGAGGATTGTGTTTGACGCCAGTTGGGCCATCTCGAGCTTCGCAGCAATCGATCTTGAATATTGGTCTAATAGGTCAGTCAAAGGTTCCACTGTTTCGGCGATCATAGAGAGAAGTTGGGAGGGTGTTAGCAATTCCCATCTTGGTGCTTTTTATGGATCATTATTTTTCCATGAAGTTAACCATCCTAGCCTTGTAAAACTCTTCAAGTGTAAGGGACAGTATGTTTTTTTTGGCATAAGTGAAGATGCGGCTGATCCATTTGAATATCAGAGAATAAGATTACGAAGTGGAATAATTTTGCAGTCCTGGATAAAGAACAAATTTATGGCTTGTCTTGCTGATATTCAATTACAAAACAGAGTAGAAAAGTGTTCTTTAAAAGATCAGCTGATCTTCTCACCACACCTAAGTTTTCCATTTTCCTTGCTCTCACTTCTACCTAAGGTTGCAGACATGAATAAAACGGTTATCCTTGCTGTTGCTGGATACAGTTACAAGGATATGCTAATGAATTGGGTCTGCAGGTTGCGCCATCTCCTGATCACAAATTTCTTGATTTGTGCTCTTGACCATGAAACATATCAGTTTTCTATATTGCAGGTACTTTTGATTCATTATGTTTTGTAAATTTTCCAAGTCCTCATTTTTGCTCATTGATAATCAAACATTGGGGTCATTTCTTGTTTCATTGTCAACTATTTGGATTAGTTCAAATGGACTAAAAGTTTTTGCTTATCACAAGTATATTTAAGGTTTGGTAACTAAACCATACAACTTAACGTGATGCTTTAGGGACAAGAAATGTTTTTGACTTTTGTAATGGCCTTAAATATTGGTCTCTCTTTGGGTGAAATCTATTGAATCTGAAATCTACTGTGGTTGAAAAGAAGAAGATGGAAACCAAAAGCTTGTCTTTAGATTTTATCATGTTGTCTATTATGCTAGTGGCAAAATACGTTGACAACTAGGATATCGGATTGGCCTCCCAGGACAGGCTTGCTTGCATGTATGAATTGATTTTCTTTTTTCCCCAGGGCTTGTCTGTTTTCCATGATCTGTCAGTTCCTAGTAATATCAGCTATAACGATTGCCATTTTGGAACAAAATGCTTCCAGAGGGTGACGAAAACAAAATCAAGAATGGTCCTAAAGATATTGAAGATGGGGTACAATGTACTTCTAAGTGATGTGGATGTGTATTGGTTTCGAAATCCGTTGCCTTTACTCTATTCTTTTGGTCCTGCATTTCTTGTGGCTCAGTCTGATGAGTACAATCTTACAGGTATTCATCTAAGTATCTATACATTGATATTAATTCCTTTCGAATGTCTTAGAATCATGAACTGCCTATATATTTGAGGATTCAGGAGGAACTATTAATTAAATAAAATTATATGGTTGAGCATGGTTGCAAGTTGCTTATTTTCTTTTATTCTGCCATGGACATTTCAGCTTTAAATTGTGGATGGAAAAATATTCAGTTTTACTTCATTCCATCTGCAGGACCTATAAACCTACCAAGGCGCTTGAACTCTGGCTTTTATTTTGCTCATTCTGATGGATCAACAATCGCAGCCTTGGAAAAGGTGGTGAAGCATGCAGCAACTTCAGGCCTCTCTGAGCAGCCAAGCTTTTACGACATATTGTGTGGAGAAAATGGAGTCAATCGTATCAGTGATGATAGGTGCATGGAATCTGAAACAAATTTGACTGTCCACTTCTTGGACAGAAATCTCTTCCCTAATGGTGCTTACTTGGACATGTGGCTGAAAAAAAATGTTAAAGCAGCTTGTATGGAGCAGGGGTGTTTCATTCTTCACAATAATTGGATCAATGGGCGGATGAAGAAGCTAGAACGACAGGTATTATCTGGTTTATGGGAGTACGATAGTAGCAAGAGGATGTGCCAACTGAACTAGCATATTGTCACAATTGTTGGATCAGCTTTTCTTCCATCCCTGGAACTTTGGTTTTTAGGGTTACAAATAGAGAAGTGGACATTCTATCATTTCTATTACCCCAATTGTGTCCGGATCTTGGTTTCATCTCATCCAAATGGAGCAGAATACTAAACTAGAAGTTGTCGGCCATGTCCACCCTGGCAAAGCATCATAATATTAAATGTGTAACATGAGGACTACGCATCTTGCATTTTCTGCCAGATTTATCATGAGTCATGACGAAAACTTGGATTTGAAAGCTTTTTGTTGCCAGTTGTGCTGAACCGCTTCACTTGGCTTTTAGGCCTAAATCAGGTCTGCAAGAAGGACTCGAGAAGGAAAAAGGATGTAGGAGGAGCTTCTGTGTTACTGGAATTATGTCTGTCATTAAAGGACTATTCTGTCAGGATAGTACGTGCTGGTGGAAGAGTAAAAAGATATAAATAACCTGTTCCTGCATTTCAGCTAGTGGAAGAGTATAAAGATATCAATATCATGTTCCTGCATCTCAGTTGATGAAAAAATATAAAGGAATGTGTGTTGCCCTGCCAGATGTTTTCAAGGTTCCCGATAAATCACTTCTACAGCCAGATGAAAATCTCTTGCCTGACCGCAAGCATCGTGTGGTTCCATCCAGCACTGCAAGAAAACTGAAACTGAAGCATAAACACGCGGCAGAAGAATCGAAAGGACATGCTGATTTTCAAGATGAGACGTTAGATGTGAATATCTCCTGGAATGAGAACAAGGAAATGTCAGATGAATATGTTTGTTCTGCAAAAGGTTTTTATGCGTTGAAAGATAGATGGTCAAGGTGTTCAATGAGAAAGAGAGTTAGAATAAAGAAGTATTTTGTGCCGTAAGACCCTACTATGATAACTTTAATAAGATGGGAAACAGAGAAGAGTCGAGGAATCAAGAGAAATTGAGAAGAAAATCGGTAGAAGGTGAAGATATGCCAAAATATCTTCAAAAAAGACTAACACATACCTCCTTATGACACCTTTGAAAATATATTTCGTAAGAGTTTGGAAAGTTACGAGGGCATTGGTAAGATCGAACAACATTACTAAAAATTCATAATACCCTTCTTGCGTTCAAAAGGCTATCTCGTATATATCTTATGGTCAAACTCTAATTTGGTGATAGCTCGAATTAAGGTCGAACTTAGAAAATACTTTTGCTCCATCGAGTTCGTCAAGTAACTCATATTAGATATCGAAGAATGATTAGGGATCATTGCTTTATTTAAAGCTTGATAGTCCACATAGAAATGTCAACTTCCATCCTTGACTATCAACACAGGGCTTGAAAAAGGGTTGTTGCTTAGTCTAATGCAAGTTGTGGCTGTCCAAAAATACAGTTTGCAAGCAAGCTGTCCACCGCAATAGCTTGCATGCAAGTTGCAAGTTGTGGCAAAGGTAGTGAAGGGTCTATAAAAGACCCTCCCTTCTTCCTCTCTTAAGATAGACATGCACATCAAGCGTGCATGAGATGTGTGGTGAGTTTGATAATGAATTTTAGAGAGCTATTTTTTGTTAGAAAGTGATTTTTGGGGTATTTTTAGGAAACGTTTTTCTAAAAGGATGAGTAACAAAATAATGAGAATATTATCCTAAGGATAGTAAATATGGGAAACACTTTGTGTGTAAGTGCTACTATTTTGTTGTATCATTTTTTACTATCTGCACTTGCTATTTTTATTAGTAGAAGTTTTATTCAGAGTTTAGCACGTAGACGTAGCCCAAATTAGAGGATGAATCACATTAAATTTATGCATGTTATTTCCTTACTTATTTTACCTGTGGGATTAATTCGTAATTTTTCTCAACAAGTGGTATCAGGGCGGGTTCAGTTCTGTGTCAAAGTATTTCTCATGGAAGATGGAGGCAAAAATAAGCAAGATTCTTAGCCTAAATAGTTCCAACTACCACGTATGGAAGAACAAGATGAAAGATCTTATGTTCGTCACAAAAGCGCATTTATCGGTGTTTACCACAACAAAAGTCAAAAATAAATCGAGCAAGGAGTGGGCGTTTGAGCATGAGCAAGTATGTAGTTTTATTCAGCAATTTGTTGAAGATAATGTGTATAATCATATCTGCAATGAGACTCACGCACGAATGTTGTGGAAGAAGCTCGAAGAGTTGTATGCCTCAAAAACCGGTAACAATAAATTATTTTACTTGACAAAATTAGTACATATAAAATATTGAGAAGGTACCTCTACAGCAAATTACTTAAATGAATTTCAGGGGATCGTGGATCAATTATTAGGAATGGGCATAAAGTTCGAAGATCAAGTGCTTGCCCTTTTCATGCTTACCTCCTTGTTAGAGTTTTAGGAGACTTTAAAGATTTCTATCACCAATTCTGCAGTTGATAGTGTTGTTAACATGGAATCTATAAAAAGTGAAATTCTGAATGAAGAGATGGGATGAAGATCACAGAGTTCGGCCTCTTCAACATAGTCAGAAGTTCTGGTCACAGGTTCTAGGGGCAGGAGAAAATCTAGAGGTCTAAATTTCAGAGATAAGAGTAGAGGAAGATCAAATAAATATGCAAAAGTTGAGTGTCATCACTGCAAAAAGAAGGGTCACATCAAAGGTTCTGCAGGAGGTTCAAAGAAGAAAAGAACAAAAGCAAAGAAGTCAAGAAAGATGATAGCAGTGATGATGAACACGTATTGACCGCCACCACCATTGATGACTTTCACATCATCTCATATGATAATGATGTGAATAGTGCATCTGTGAGTTTAACTGGATAGGTGACAGTGGTGCCACTATTCACGCCACATCACATAAATAACTTTTCTCATCATAAGCAGAAGGAGATTTTGGTGTCATTAAAATGGGAAATAGCGATTTAGCCAAAATCACTAGAAATGATGATATTTACTTGGAAACATACAATGACATTATGACATAAGACTGCCTCTGAAAGATGTCAGAGATTTTCCTGATCTTCTTCTAAATCTAATCTCGATTGGCATACTTGATGACGAAGGATTTTACAGCACTTTCAAAGATAGCAAATGGAAACTTACTAAAGATTCTTTGGTAATCACCAAAGGTAAGAAGTGCTCAAAGTTGTATGTGATGCAGGCAAAGATCTCCAATGATGTTGTGAATTTAGTGTAGAAAGATGATGCAATTAAATTGTGACATAGAAGATTCGGTAATATGAGGGAGAAGTGGATGACTCAGTTGGTGAAAAAGAATGCATTATTTGGAGTTGACCAGGTAAATTTAAAGAAGTGTGCTGATTGTTTTGCAGGAAAGCAAAATAGAGTTGCTTTCAAAAGTTTCCCTCCTTCCTTACCAAAAAAAGAAGTTCCCCTTCTTCTAGAATGAAGAATATATTGGATTTGGTACACTCAGATCTATGTGGGCTAATGCTAAATTCACTAAGTGATACTCAATACTTCGTGACTTTCATTGATGACCATTTTAGGAAGACGAGGGTATATACCTTGAAGACTAAAGATAAAGTGTTAAATGTTTTCAAGCAATTTCAAGCCTTAGTTGAAAGAAAAACTAGGAAGAAGTTGAAATGCATTCGAACAGACAATGATGGAGAGTACACTGGACCATTTGACGTCTATTGTAAAGAGCATGGTATTTGACATCAAACTACTCCTCCTAAGACACTGCAGTTGAATGGTTTAGCTGAGAGGATGAACATGATTTGATGGAGAGAGTTAAATGCCTACTTTCACGTGCAAAGTTGCGTAAGACATTTTGGAGTGAGGCTCTATTCACAACAGTTCATGTATTAAATCGCTCAACATGTATCCCTTTACAGTCTAATGTTCCGGAGAAAGTATGGTCAAGAAAGGATGTTTCCTATGATCATCTATTTGGTAGCAAAGCTTATGTCTATATCCCTAAAGATGAGAGATCCAAGCTTGATGCCAAGACTTTCTAGTGTATATTTATTGGTTAATGAGAAGATCAATTCGGTTATTGGTTTTATGGTCCAGTCCATAAGAAGTTGATTCGGAGCCGTGAGGCTATATTTATCAAAGATCAAACCATTGAAGATCTTGACAAAGTGAAAATGAATGTTCCAAGAACTAATGGTGACCCGGTAGACTTAGAGTTAATTACTTCAAAAATAGTGCCAAGACAATTTAGAGATGAAAGTGAAAATCACTAGCCGAACGTAGTTGATGATGATGCTCCCATTCAAAATCAATCAGTTGAAGATTCTGATGAAGGTGATGACTAGAATCAACCACTAGTATTAGAGACTACCTAGGTTCCAATAAGGAGAACTATACGAGTAAGACAAGCCACTACTAGATACTCCAGTGATCAGTATGTGTTACTTAGTAATGGGGGAGAACCTAAGAATTTTCAAGAGGCTATGATAAATGAACATAAGATGAAATGGTTTGAAGTCATGCAACATGAGACGAAGTCCTTGCATGAGAATAAAACTTTTAAGCTAGTGAAGTTGCCAAAAGGCAATAAAGCTTTGAAAAATGAGTGGGTGTTCAAGATTAAGCATGATGAACACAATCCTTATCTAAGATTCAAAGTTAGATTGGTTATTAAAGGATTTAACCAAAGAAAAGGTATTGATTTTGACGAGATATTTTCACCAGTTGTGAAAATGAATCTATACGTATAGTGCTCGGTTTAGTAGCAAGTCTAGACTTAGAAATTGAGCAATTGAATGTCAAGACAACTTTTCTTGATGGAGATTTGGAAGAAGAGATATACATGAAGCAGCTAAAGGGTTTCAAGGAAAAAGAAAAGAGGATTATGTGTGTAGATTGATGAAAAGCCTTTATGGTTTAAAACAGACACTGAGACAGTGGTATAAGAAGTTTGAAACAGTTATGGGAGAGCCAGACTATAAGAAGACTACTTCATATCGCTATGCTTTTGTACAGAAATTCTCTGGTGATGATTTCATTATCCTTTTACTTTATGTTGATGATATGTTAATTGTTGGTCAAAATATCAACAGAATTAACAATTTGAAAAAGTAGTTAAGCAAGTCTTTTTCCATGAAAGACTTGGGGCTAGCAAAACAGATTCTTGACATGACAATTATTAGAGATAGGGCCGCCAAAAAATTATGGTTATCACAAGAAAAGTACATTGAGAAAGTACTTCAAAGGTTTAACATGGATAAAGTTAAATCGATTAGTTGTCCTCTTACTAATCACTTTAAGTTGAGTACTAAGCAGTGCCCTTCGATAAATGAAGAGAAGGAAGAGATGATAAAAGTCTCCTATGCTTTTGCAATTGGAAGTTTGATGTACACTATGGTATGTACACAGACAGATAATGCACACGCAGTTGGAATAGTGAGTGGGTTCCTTTCAAATTCTGGTAAGGAACATTGGGATTCTGTGAAATGGATTCTCAAATATCTAAGTGGTACTTCTTAAATATGCTTATGTTTTGGAACTATCAAACCTGTGTTAGTTGGTTATACAGATGCAGACATGGCCAACGATGTTGACTCAAGAAAGCATATATTTCAGGTTACCTAATTATCTTTGCGGGAGAAGTCGTGTCATGGCAATCAAAATTGCAGAAATGTGTTGCTCTATTTATCATTGAAGTGGGATTTATTGTTGCAACTGAACCATGCAAGGAGCTCCTATGGATGAAGAATTTCTTAGATGAACTTGGTTTTCAACATGATAGATATCAACTATTTTGTGACAGCTAGAGTGCTATTCACCTTGGGAAAAATTCCTCATTCCATTTAAGATCAAAACATATTGATGTGAGATATCACTAGATCAGAGAGGTGTTAGAGAAGAAGCTATTACAATGGACAGCTTTAGGTATTTTATTAAAAAAAGCAAGCTGTTGAGAACAACTTGCATGCAAGCTGTGACAATGGACAGCTTGCATGCAAGTTGTGTTTTTGGACAGCCACAACTTGCAATAAGGCAATGGAGGGTCTATAAAAGACCCTCCCTTCCTCCTCTCTTAAGATGGATATGCACATCAAACGTGCATGAGATGTATGGTGAGTTTGAGTGTAAATTTTGTAGAGCTATTTTGTGTGAGAGAGTTATTTTAAAGGTATTTTTAGGAAATGTTTTCCTAAAAAGGTGAGTGACAAAATAGTGAAGATATTATCCTAGGAATAATAAATTTGAAAAATACATTGTGTGTGAGTGTCACTATTTTGTTGTATCATTTTTCACTCTCTATACCTGTTATTTTCATTAGTGGAAGTTTTATTCAGAGTTTGGCCGTAGACATAGCCCAAATTAGAGGATGAATCACGCTATATTTTTGCGTGTTATTGCCTTATTTTACCTGTGAGATTATTTCGTAATTTTTCCTAACACTGTGGAGGATTAATGCATTGGTACCAAGATGATAATACCCTTAAAGAAGGGTACTCAAAAACTATATTAATAACTATTATGTAGATTTGTGTCTTAGGAAGTGTACAAGTTCATTCCGAAGGAAATCACGTCAGCTCGAAAAGATACCGTCATTCCAAAAATTTTTCAGAGGAAGGATAGTGAATTTGAACTGGTTAATCACAAAACATATACTTACAATATGTAAGACAATACTTTGGTCAATATCCATGTGTAGAAAACTGCAAAAGTGGCCCCAACTGGAATCGTTACCACCCATGAAGCTACTATCTCTTTCACAGTTTCTGATCTTACATTATTTAGGCCTCTTGCAAAGCCTACCCCCATAACAGCACCAACCAAGGTATGCGTCGCGGATATTGGAAGTCCTAGTTTTGATGCAACTAGAACCACAGAGGCCGCAGCAAACTCAGCTGCAAATCCTCTGGTTGGTGTCAATTCTGTTATCTTCTTCCCAATTGTTGCTATCACTCTATAACCCCAGATCATTAGTCCTGTTACTATACCAAACCCTCCCCATGCAAGAACATCAATTGGAATTGGAATGACAACCTCTGTTCCGGTAGCACCACCCTGAAGGATAGATAATGCGGCGGCCAAAGGACCAATTGCATTGGCGACGTCATTTCCACCATGAGCAAACGACATGAAGCACGCAGAGAGAACTTGCATATAACCAAAGACCCCGTAAACTATCTCCAACTGGGTACCCTTTGGCCCTGCAAAATCAGAGAGAAATCCTATCTGTTTGTTCTGTAATATCTCTTTTGGTTCAGGTTGTGACGAAGTAGCTTTCATAAGTAGATGGCCTAGCTTTTTCCGGATGATTCTGTCAACAATGATTGCACCAGCAGCACCACAAGCTAGAGCCTGTGCCAGGGCTAAAGGAAACGATTTTCTCAGAGGAAATGCTGCAAAAGAGATTCCTGATACACCCGCAAATACAGCAATTGGTGCAGCTGCAGCAGCGGCTTGTCCAGGATTTGGAGCACTGTAGACAAACTTTAGCAAGTGAAAACTGTCAGACTTCTAGTTTTGGATATGGAGATTGGTACAAGCTAGTTCTGTTATCAAGATCAAACATTAGACATTTTAAGTGATTCTTTTAAGATCCAAGTAAAGACAAATGTTGCGACATTAACAGTTGAAAGACAAAGATCCATACCCTACGAATGCATTTATAGACGAGGAAGGAGACGAATGCTCCCATAATTGGTGAGATCACCCATGACGAAGTCACCTTTGCTAGTGAACCCCAAAAGACAGCTCCAGCTCCTCCATAGACAAGGCCAAATCCAACCATTGATCCTACTATACAATGTGTAGTGGAGACAGGCCAACCATAATAAGAAGCTACCTAGAAATATCAAGAAGAGAAATGAGGATCAAGGTAAAACCACAATCCCATTGTTAGGTCATGAACATATAGCAGAAATAGCATAGAGTAGTTGCCTGACATAGAACTATATTTGGTCATCGTAGGAAAAGAGTGAACTAGAATGCTTGAAGGTTTAGAGCTGAGTAATAATCAAAGCATGTAGTTCTACACATAATAAAGAAAAAGGGGAAACATCAGTAGCCCTAATTGATATGGTCCTAGCCATACCAAATGATTTAACATTTATGATTTGACATTTCAACGCCCACTTGGTTGCTAATTTCAAATTAATTATCCATAATTACTTATTTTACAGGATTTTTTATAAACAACCTGTTAATTGGTTTTTAACCTTATTAGCACAATCATAAGACTGTTTGGAAGAACTACGCTCAACATTATTATCAACCTTCTTTTTTTCCTGGATGATACTGCTAGAATTTTGCCTTCAACAGACACATTCATATGATGCTAGTAGACACTTACTGTTATCGGTTTCTGTTATCTGCTTTGGCATTTCCAACTAATTACAGGCAAAAAATTTTCTAGCACCGACCGATAAGTCCAATCAAACACATTCAGATATCCTATCGCTTCAAGATTGTTTTAGATGTAATTGTACACCACAGTCGCTGGACTTTGAAAAACTGGCAAATCTTCTGTATTCTAGGAGATCAGATAACTGTGGCAATCAATATCTTCCCCTTTTTATGAGGCACAATCTATAAAAAAAACGTATGGAATTCGAGTATCAAATTCAAAGTTGCATCATTCATTGCAGAAGTTGTGTCAGAACTTGTCCTCATCATAACCAAAACTATCTAGAGTTGGTGATAAGTGGCAACTATTCGTTCATGGAACAAGCATACCTTGAAGAGATATGTAAACATGCAAATCATAATTCTATAACTAAGAATATAATAAATCACTGTGAAAAGGCCAAATTAATGTAGACCTGCAACCAAGTGCCAGCAGCAGCCAGAGAAGAGAGCAAACCAGCGAAGAGCAGTGTGTCCTTTCCCTGGAACACGTTAGATATAAGAATTCCCTTCTGCATTGTGCTTGTCACATGAGTTCCCATCAATAATGCTCCTGAGAACTCCAAAATAGCCGCCGTTAACACTGCTTGCCGGAGTGTCAATGCCCCAGAGCCCACAGAAGTCCCCATAGCATTGGCCACATCATTGGCTCCTATATTCCAAGCCATAAAGAAACCAAACAAGAGTGTTGCATATGATAATATCTTGTTCTTTATGTCCAAAACCTGAACCACAGACTTCATAAAGAAAGGAAGACTAAGAGCAGTAAATGCTATGACTATGGAGATAGCAGAAGCTGCTCTTGAAGAGATACCAAAGGCCTGAGCCATCCCAGGCAAGTCATCATCATCGTTTTTCACTGTCTCTCCATGTTTCTCAATCTGGATCACTCTCTTTTGTTCATTTCCACCTCCAGCTTCAGCAAAAGATGAAATACTAGCAAAAGTGTGTGTAAATTTAGAGCTTTTCGGTATCAAAATGGGTAGGAAAGGCTTGGATGGCATCTGTTGAGGCTCGACCATAAAAGCCTCTCTCTTGTTCTCATATGAGCGATTTCTAGCTAGACAGAAGTAAGGATTATGTAGCAGCACAGTTTCAGGTTTAACAGCATTTCTCACAGAAGATAGACAGTAGGAGGAAGTCATATCTTTGAAGAGAGAGAGCAGAAGATAAGATAAAGAGAGATGGGTATATGGATGTGGAACTATTCAGGAAGATTCCTGTCCATGGAAGAATATGGTGAAAGCAGAGAAAAGAGACCAGGTGGTGGTAGAGGAGCAATGGAATGTGCATATTGGAAGCTTTTGAAAACCAAATTTTGAGTTTTGTGATTCTGGGGATGTGAGAGTTAGTTTGGCTGCTAGCTGTGTGGCTTCAAACGAGTGGTGCCTGTGCTTCTTGAGAGAGTCCCTGAATCTAATACCCAAAAGTGTACCAATCAGAAAAATTTAGAGATTCAAAATCTATTTCAGATCCCTTTCATCCAAATGAGCTTTACGATTAATGATGGCCACCACAATAAGCTTTTTTGCTTTCCATCTGTTGCAGCCAAGATAGATTCTTTGACTAGCTAACATGTATAAAAAATCTAGTGACAAATAAGAATTGCATGTAGCTCAAACCGTCGAAGTGATTATTAGGTTAAGTAATCAACTGTAGCGCTCTATCTATAATATAAAATAGAACAGTCAGATCACATACACAGACAATATCCAGGGATGTGCTTAACCAGGATATTGGTAGCTCAGAATTTTCCTGGGAAGAAACAAAACAACTTGAAATAGTGTTAGAAGCATTGTATTCAACTAAATTTTACAGACCAAATGGAATTCATGCTTTAAAACAATGTGTACTGAATCTGAATGTTGTTGGGAAAATCCAGACATCCCCATCACCCAAAAACTTTAGCTTTGTACTAGTATATAAGATCTTGTTCTGAAAGTCTTCATCCAAGGATTGAACTGTAAACTGAAAAAGTTTCAGGCTTTCATTTTTCTATTGTGTGAGTTTAGATTCTCTGTCCAATATTACGGTGTTTTATTGTGTCCAATAAATCTCAGCCATTTATTTATGTGAGTCCCGCATGAATTTCGCGTGAGTCCTGTAAAATAAATGGCTGAAATTCTATAAGGCAGAATAAGACAAAATAATATTAGAAGATAATGCAAATTTCTATTGTGTAACTAATAACCGAGCCTTAATTGAATTACGGTTAGGTCTCACTGTTAAGAAAGTTTGACCACACATTTGTCGTTTCTTTAATCTCCAAAAGAACGAATAAGCTCTTAACCTTTACAATGTTATTATTATTAAATCTTCATATATTGAGCTACATATGGAAATTTAGTAATTTATCTTATTATATAAGAAAATATTTATTATTATTATTTATAAAATCATTAATTCTAAGATTTTTTTAAATAAAATTATTTTATAAATAAATATTAATGTTATGAAAACGACTAAATAAATGGTATTCTTTTGTTCTTGAGATATTTCATCATCTAATTGATCCAACAATAATCTGAATTCCAGGAGAATGCCTTGATTAAGAAAACATCGTCAAGGATTAGGATTGCTTGGGATACTTATTTAGCTGTTTTCAATTCTTATCACCCATCAATGTGACGTGATATTGTCCATTACAGTATACTCCCACTTTTGGCACAGATGTTCACTTCTTTTGTTATATCTAAATTTTTATAAGAATATTTAAAAAAATGCTAAGATATAATACTTATGTTTTTATAAATTCATTTTTTTAAAAAAATCATGTCGTTATAAGTTATTTTACATATAAACAGCTAATATTAAATAGTTAATTTTACCAAATATATTTAAATAAACAGTTGATGTTATCTGCTGGTCAAATCAATTATATTAATCCGCTATTAATTAACTACTGATAGAATCAACTAACAACTAATATAATCCACAATCTGCTAATTACGTACCAAAAAGAACCAAAGTCTTATTCTTTTTCTTTGTTTCTCTTCTATAATTAAAACAATCTAAACACTCGTTTCCTTTCCTAAATTTGAGCTCTAATACACAAATTTAAAAGTTGGAAGAAGTACCCATGTCCCAAATTGTCTAAATGATGAAGAAAAGAAGACCTTCCATCTGTCTTTCCCTCTTCACCATATTACTCGAATAATTTTCCATTGATAATCCTACCAAATCATTGAGGACTTTAAACGGCAATGTTGGGTTCGATATAGTCGTTGCGATGATAGACTGTATTAATAATAACAACTAGGAATCTAATAAAGTTACAAGCTTAGTAATGTCTTGAAATTCTAACCCCATAAAAATTTATTTCTTTAGCTAAACTCGTTGTTAATATTAAACGGAGAATTAGGTCATTAAATGTACAAAAAGACGATTTTGCAATGGGTGAAAGTGGATGAGAGTTATAGAATTTATTGCGTTAATAACCCTGTGTTATTCAAAAGTTGCTAAAAAAATCATGACATATAAAAATTAGCAAAAAAAATCCTGAGTTGAAATTTTATTAACTCACCGCCCCTTAAGCAAATCTGGTCAACAAATGGACTTGAAAAGTTTATTTTGCCCTTACACTTAAAAAGTCTTTGAGTTCTTCTTGTTTTCATTATCCAACAAACCATCGTTTTCTTTACTCCTTGCTGTCGCAATCCCTGTTCTTTCAACAGTAGTGACTTGTTGATCTTCCTTGGATTTTCGTTGTTCTTTCCTCCTTGTTGCCGCAATCCCTGTTCTTTTCACCTTGTCCACGTTTTCTTCTTGAGTTCAACAGTATCGTCGTATTTCTCATCCTTGGCTGCTGCAATAGCTTTTTCTTATTTGGCACTTAGATTAAGGGGCTTCGACTTATTTGGCACTTAGATCTACCGCGACGTTGCTCCAGAGTTCCGATCAGACGTGACGTTGGAACTTATGGTCAAAGCAAGAGAAGAAAAGACTGCAACTTTGGTGCTCTACAACTACCCATCTTTCTCAGGAGCTTTCTCTGCCCTCTTTGCTCATCTCTTCCACTTACGATGCCATATTCCTTCTCTTATTCTGCCTTTCTCTTCTGTTGAACCTCTCAGGTTTTTGGTTGCCATACCCTTTCTTTCTCTAGCTTTTTTGGGTTATGAAAGATGTTTTAAAGCTATTTACTTTAAACCTGAAAACAGAAAAAGATGTTAACTTTGCTGCTGGGTTATTATCAGGATTGAGGATTTCCGAATGGAACGGCTGGAAAGGTGTTATCTCCTTGATTTTCTTGGCCCGCCTGGGTTTGCTACGACAATTTCGCGGCAATCTAAGTGCGAGTAAGCTAAATTCTTCGGCTCAAATATGTTGCGATCAGTTTCCAACAAGGCAATGTAGCTTATGTAGTGTTGTGGTTTGTTCGGTCTATAGGG
>JANKOE010000001.1:7376959-7393150 GCA_026284465.1 Erythroxylum citrifolium | reverse complement strand
AACTTTTTGTGTAGACCTCCGATTGACCTCATTTTCGAACCGTTGGTTTTCTAAGAAAATTTTCTATCTTCCTACACTTGATTTATCAGAATTTACTTTATTTCCAAAAATATGTTCCGAATCAAAGTGTGACAATCGATTGAAAAAGTCTGAGTATCCCTTACTAATTGTCAAATATCCGGAGCTACGGAGCTCGGATCGAGGCGAATCTTTTTTTGAATTAAACTAGAGTTAAAATGCTACAACTTTTATGAAGAACCCGAATAGTGATTTTGTCTCCTAGATTTTCGGATTGTGTCTCGAAGTCGGTAGAGGGTCGATTTTACCGTTTTCTTTAGGATGGTATTTTAACCATAACTTCTTCATTCCAAGTCCAAATTGAGCGATTCCAATTGCGTTGGAATCGTTATAACCAAGGGAATACTTTTACTAAAAAGCCATCCCCAAATTTTCTAAAGTGAATTTTCTCCTATTTGTGATTAGTCTATGTGTCCGCTTGTGGGGTCCTCTACGCTATTTGGGTCCGAATGTTGGGCCTCGGAGACGGGGTCCAACATAACAGGTATTTCCAGTTGATTTTTTATAAGGATTGGTTCTGCTTCTATCCGCTTCAGGTGCCTTTACCTTGTTGTCTTTCTTCTCTTCCATAGCATTATGAATACTTCCCGAATTTACAGCCCTAGAAGATTGCCCACCGTAATACCCTCGATATGTCTGACTGCCTGGCGAACCTGAATTTCGATAATTTAAATTTTGATTACACTGTTGTCAAGGCTGCCATTCAACTCACTCTTTAGCCCTCTTTGCCATCTCAATAGCATCTGCTAATGTGAAAATTACAGCAACACCCATCATACACCGAATTTCATGATTCAACCCCCTCTGGTAATGAGCTACTTGCTACGCTTCGTTTTCACAATTATCACATCTTGCTTGCAGCGTCAAAAACTCTTCTATATACTCATCCACCTTTCTACTTCCCTGCGTGCAATCATGATAACAATTGTACAGTACCTGTACATGATCACTAGGTAAGAATCTTTGTTGGATCATAAGCTTCATATCCAACTAGTTTCGAATAGGCGGATGTTATCTGCAATAACGCTCATTCTAGACAGAAGTCCACCATGCTGCTGCACCTCCCTTCAATTTGTAAGCCACAATAGGAACCCTACTTTCTTCTTCCACGTCCATAACCTCAAATAATCTTTCAACCTCCACTAACCAATCTAAAATAGCTTCTACATCCAATGTACCATTAAAATTATGAAGATCTACCTTGATTTTGTAGCCATCATTTTGATTTTCACGACCCCTGTAATTCTAAACTGCTCTAATCTGATCTGGTGGTCCTCCATAAATCGGTTGCGGATCTACAACCCTAGGAATTGCCGCTATAGAAGGATGGTTAATCCTTCCTAGGTTTAACTGCTCTCCTAGCATCTGTCTTATTTATGCTATTTGATCAGATAAGTTTGCCACGGATGTTTCTAAGGTAGTAAGTCGTTCTTCGTAATTGGCGGCCATAGAGGAACCTTGTCTGATACCAACTGACGCATAACGGAAGTTATAAATAGAACAAGAACGTTTAGACTCCGTTCAGGAGTTTAATCAATGTCGTTTAATTGGGCAAAAAGATGAACAAGAACGACAAGCGATCTTGAAAGAAAAGCAAAGCCGAATTCTGGAATGAAAATTTTTCCCCCCAAAAAAAGTCCCCCGAGAAAACATAAATAAAGCCTATTTATAATGGCCAAAAACCCTAATCCAAAACCTGACAAGATTAAAAAATAAAAGACCGAAAAATAGCAAAATAGTCTTTAAAATCTTCATATGCAAGATTTAGGCCTTGTTTCGCATCCTGCCGCAAACCTTGTCACGGTCAAGATCATCCATGTAATCCAAAGCTAACTGGTATGCATCAGAAATAGACTGAGTATTTTTTAGTTTAATTTATTCTTAAGAATTTTTAATGATGATGTAATGTCAATGTTTGGTTTGAAAACATAAATTTAGAATGACAAAGGAATAACTAACTAAAAGATCAAAATATTCAAGTAGTCTCCACTAACTATATTATTATAGCCAATTAATTCTGTGGATTCCTCAAAGATATTTTTATCCAACTTGTTCTCAATTTTATTCCTAACCATTTAGAATAGACTTGAAATAGATAAAAATAGAGGGGTGATGGGTTTACTTATTCCTCAAACTCAAGGAATAAATAAACCCTTAGATTATATATTCTGTATATTTTCTTCAACTAAACAAGGAAATAACCTATTACCAAAAATAGATCAGGAATAGAATGGTTATTCTAGTAAACCAAGCACAAGGTGATTTTGTAAACATAATTTTTTGAGTTTATGTGTATTATTAAATATTAATGAGTATTTATGGGAATCACTTCGTGAAGACATGAAGACATGAACTAATGCACTCTTATTTATTTGATTTTTCAAATTATTTTTAGTTAATAATCATAAAATGAGATAAAATTTGAGTTTATCAAATTAATGTTTGCATTTTTATATTATTTTCATTAGAAATAACATTACAAATGTAGCACCCCACTCTCGCAAGACACATACCCGACATCATGAGTGATATCCGAGTCCGTGCCCCGTGAGGTTGGCATGCTAGAATACTCAATCAGTTAAAAATTGGTATAAATTTTTTTGGACAACAAACATACACACCTTTTTACAAAAATCAACATTCAAATCGTGCCCACTTTATTCGTAAACTTTTTCAATCATAACAATACAATCAATAGAATTTTCAATAGTCGTTTGGGCCCTTTTACAGATACAAAACACTTTAGTCATAATATCTTTACATTACAACATAAATACATTTGTATACACATTGTGCAAAAATTTTCTGAATACATTATTCGGTACCAAAATAAAGAAGTACAATACAAACGCGAACTGATCCCGATCTCTATCTCTCACTTGCATTCAGTAGGTGTACTCCCGTTTACCTAACGGGGTATTCTTTTGATCCTAAAAAATATTTGCAAATTTTAAGTGAGTTTTGCGAACTGAGTGAGGTAACTATCATCAATGATTTACTCAATTCATGCAACACATTATTTCACATAACATAAAATCACATTTTTGCATAGTTGATTATGTATATCACATTGTCACTTAATCATGGGCAATTTTGGCATTTCAATCCAGCAAGCATACTTAATAAAATGCATATGAAATGCTCATGGGACACTTTTCTAATTATTACGTTGCTATGACCGAGTGCCTAAACTGTCCCGTATCTATTTTAGATGACGGGCTCATTAATAACTGTCCCTTATCTGATGAGGGTATATGGCTAATTTTACATAGTGGGCCTTTAGCCCTTAATCGCTGTCTGAGCTCAAGGCTCTTTTCACCCGTTGAGATTTAAGCTCTGATTGGTGGCTACTCAAGTTAGAACTACCATTATTTGATCATGCATTCATGTATGGAATGCATTTCACATTTTCAATCAATCATATCATAACGCATTTAGTTCTTCACATTCACATTCAAGCAGCACTTTCATATACGTTCCACATTTTACAATCATCGGACCTTTTTTCCGGAATCAACAATCAAGCCACATTCATTCATTCATTTGAAAACAGAAATGAAGCAAACAAGTAATTAAGTGAAACCGTCTAGGTTACTCACCAATTGCTTCCTAAGCTAATGCCTGGAAGTTCCGGCAATGTCCAGAGGTTGACGTTCTAGTTACTCCTCTAAATCAAATAACACACACATATATCTCAATTTGCACAATTACAAGTGTTCAAAAATGCACATGTATGACATGAAATATGTACAATGCATGTTCATGACAATCCTGGGTATTTTTTCATCAATTTTATCACAAAATTATTCTCATATTAAAATTAGTCTAATTATAATTTATACTTAGGTTTATGCCTCACTAAAACTATTAAAATCTTTATTCCTTTCTCATTGAATCACTTCAGATTTTTCCAAGACTCCCTTTTGAGTCTACTATTCACATTCAATTAGATAGTGAAAATGAAGTAATTTGGTCATACTATCTTCTAGAAAAGTGTTTCTCTATGTCTTATGTTTCTATTGACATCAAAATCACTCAATTTGGTTCAGTAATTTGGAAGATATACCTCAAAAAGTTTTGGACTGTTCTTATTCAAAAACAATATACTATGCATAACTTCCATCCAGAAAGTGAACATCTTAGAGACTGAATCAAAATTAGACTTCTTCAGATGATTTGTATCCCTATTTCTTTAGTTTACTTCAAATCAAAAATCATCTCATTTGGAATCCTATAAGTTCAAATATAATCAAAATACTGAAGTGTGTTCAGTGAAATAACACCAGTTCATATTATTTAAGAGCCCACTCACTGTACCCATCCCACGTTTTTCACTCAATCTTTCTTAATTAATTTTAGATGGCTATGATTTTTTGTGGAGAGGTAGAGCAATGTCTTACAAGTCCAATGGTCTAAGTCTCATGTCATTTGGAGGTCGGACGAAGAAGATATTGCCAAAAATCCGTCGGATGTTCATCAGCTAACAACCCTCTAAAGTCACCGTCGTGCACATTTTGCCATTATTCACGAAAGTCACCATCATGTTTATGCAGGATGGTGCATTTTCACTTAACCCAAAAGTCACCGTCATGCTTATGTATGATGGTGAATTTTCCTTTTAATCATGCACGACGGTGCATTTTCAATTTAATCACAAAAGTAGCACGACGGTGCATTTTCTTCTTCTTTTTTCAGTAAATCTCTACTTTAAACCTCCATAACTTTTGATACAGAACTACAAAAATTACAAACTTTATATCAATGGAAAGCTAAAAGAATGATCTAAAATTTTCATGAAGACTCAAAAAAGATATTTGTCAAAATCTTCCCAGATCAATACAATTTAATCAAGGAAGTTTCAGATCAATACTAACTTTTCTAGCTTCTCTTTTTCATTCACTATGCTTCTTTTTCTTCCACTAAATCCTACATCTCAAATTTTCATTTTTACCCTTTCTACTCTATTGCCATTCAACTCATCCGCAACACATTCACAATACCCCTCATTAAGTAAGTTTACTCAAAAATCTCAAAATCCTCAAAAATCAGATATTAGTTATTCACTTTTCATATTCTGCATTTCACGTTCTCTGCACATTTTTCTATCTCTTTATTCTCTGCATTTTCTTAATTCTCTTCCTCTAACTATCATTTATACCATCTTTCTCACCTTATACCATCATCTTACAACTGTTCTTCAACTCAAAAACTATTCTTTTGGTCATCTCCAAAACACTCACATATTTACGTGCACACACACACACACACACACACATATTCACAGTGAAGAGAAACAGAGTATATCAGAATATCATCTTTTGTACACATTCTCTATTTTTCCTCCCAAACTCACTTTAACAATCTTCTCATCTCTTATTATACTCATCATTCATAAACAAAATCCCAAAAATCTAAGTTTTCACAAAAGTCATCAAAAGAACCAAAAAATTTCATCCACGCATAACTCCACTTTACTACACTGTTTCACTCTAATTTTACTACACCTTCAACTTCTAGGTCTCCTTCATTTCTTCCTCAACTTCTATTTTAAATCATTCTTTCTTTCTCCTAGACATCACCACATACTTATTCCTTGACTCAAAAATCCATTTGTTCTCATCCAAAAAAAAAGTACTCAAAACTCACGTAAATAGTGGAAACAAAGCCTTCACTTTTGTTTTTCTACACCTTAGTATACATGTTTTCTAAGATCATTAAACTCCAAGAAAATCATTTCTACATCATCTGATCACAAATAACCATCAAATACTAAATAACATTATATCCAAATTTTTCATCTTATTGGCACAGTGTTCATGAAGATGGTCGTTAAATCCATGATCATGCAAATGACAGTTAATTCATCGATTTTATATCATAAATCAACAACTCTAAAATATTTACACAATACTTGTTAAAACTCCAAGATCTTGAACTATCACAAAGACCTAAACTTCACGCAATTTACGTACATCATTATGAAAGCTGGCAAGTTTCGGTTTCTCTTAAGGAAATGAAAGAACACCGAAGTTAGGGATAGCAAGTGGATGGATAAAAACAAGGTTTGTCTTTGGTGATAATTTGATGAAAAACTCTGTATTAGGGAAGATCTTAAGGAAGAAGCTTCGAGAAAGATGAAAATAAGAATACAACACTTGGTCTTTCCAAGGTTAAGAAAATTAGCTTTAAACATAGACATTTATCCACTTCTTACACCCTTAGCTAATTTCCCAAACTAACTAGTTCTCTTTGAACTAGCTCCCATAACTTTCATCCTTTCATTACAATTATCTCCAATATTTTCAATATCTACTTCTTACAAATTCTAAGTCATCCGAAATTTTCAAAAATCATTTCTAAATTCTCCGATATCATTTTATTTCTATTTCTATTTTTCATACATTAATTTACTTGCCAAGTGGCATTTTTCCTAGTACAATTATATCCCATATTTTCGGACATTATTCCCCAAAATTCACCAAAATTCAAAAAATACATATATTTTCCACATCGATTTTCAATACAATCAAATCAATTCTCAATTCTCAATTCTCATATAATCACATATATAGTCAATTATACCCAACAATTGTCAATGAATGTATGTACAGTCATTTTAATGTGTGCAACAATTCACATATATGTGTGTGTATACTAACAATATGTATGAGCATGAAAAATGCAATTTTCTTAATCTCTCATTGATCTCACATGTATCGTACTTTTAGGTTCTAACCCTTTGTATGAAAACGAGATGTTACAACAAATAAATAAAATTAAACTTTAGAAAGGAATATCTCTAATATGATGGTGAAATTACAAATGCACATTCATTATCCTATCTTATGGATTGTTAAATACATAATAGAATATAGTTCATGGGAATTGAAAAGGGATAATTTAGGCAATTTAATTTCTAATTGATTATATTTAAGTTAAGCTAAGATAATTAGATTTCTTAATGATTATATTAAAAGGACTTTTAAGATATGTCTTGATTTATGGGAGTATACTCATTACCCAATATAATGTGAAAATGTAATGTTTAAGTAATAATTTTTCTTTTTATTTTGTACAATAAAGTCATTTTTGATGTGCATTACCAAAAAAAAAAGATGGAATGATGTTATATAGTTATAGAATATTAAATTTGTTATCTAATGACGTCATACACAAATTTTTTTAATATGATGTTATTGATTTAATTTTGACATATTTTTTTCTTTATTTTTATAGATTGATGAAGGAAAGTTCAAGTACTATTGATAATTCATTTGCTTCAGTGTTTAGAAGATTCGATGATTCAGCTTATGCTCATGTTAGATTAGTTCTTGGAATAAAGAATCATATCATTTGTTTGTATTGTAATAAACATATGAAAGGTGGGAGAATCACCAGATTAAAGAAGTATTTGGCTAGGATCAAAGGTGATTTGAAGCCTTGTAAGAAAGTAAGCAATGATGTTAAATGACAAATGAAAGCATTGCTTGAAAAATATCATCATAATAAAGATAGAAGATAAAGACTAAACTATGAAATTGGTAGTGGAAGTTCTTTTTTCAATGGCTAGGATAATAATAGGGATGGTGAAGGTAGTTTTCCTGCCCAACAAGTAGGAAATGATTCACTTTATGGGAGGAAGAGAAGAAGACATGTGTCAAACTTTTTTGCACAACAAAACAATCCTGAAGCTCAAGCTTTAATACGTAATGCCTTATAATCTAAAGAAATGACTCATAATGTGGACTTGACAATGCCTAGATGGTGGTATGATTAAGGTATATCATTCAATGTCACGCAATCCTATTGTTACCAGCATATGGTGGATGATATTGCCTCTTACAATCTAAGATATAAAGCTTTTTCAATTGATGAACTATAGAGGTAAACTTTTAAACAACTTTGTTTATGAAACAAATAGTTATTTGAATGAAAGAAGAATGCTTAACAACTTATAATTGTTCAATAATGTATGAAGGTTAGACAAATAGAAAGAAGAAGTTTATTCTTAATTTTTTGGTTTATTCTATTAAAGAGAACAATATTTTTAAGTCTATTGATGTATTTGGCCTTATTAGGCTAGACAACACTAGTCAGTTCATTACTGACTATGATTCCATTTACAAAACAATTGAAAAAAGATTGCAAAGCAAGTATAATTTTTTGGTGGACTCTTTTTATTGCACATTACATTGACTTGATGTTGAAAAATATATAGGATGCTAGATACTTTTCTATCATTAATGAAATTGGATATAAAGTTTGACTAAGTTCATTTATAATCATACATAGGTCCTGAATTTGATGACAAAGCATTTCACAAATGGTAGAAATTTGTGTCATCTTGTTATTACAAGATTTGTGAATAATTTATCACTTCAGTGTTTGTTCTAATGAAGATCGAGTTGAAAAAAATGTTTATAAGTAATAAGTGAGTAGCATCTTAGTATGTCAGGTCTAATGCTGAAGTGGATGTTTCTATAATTATACTTGAAGATCATGAATTTTGGTCTCAATGTCAGGTTGTAATCCAAGCTTGTTAGCCCATGGTGAGACTACTCTGTCTGGCTGATATTGACAATGAGGCAATAATGTGTTATTTTTATGAATCATGGAGAAAATGAAGGAATCAGTTAAGACCAATTTGAAAATTAGGCTTTCTTTATATACACCTTATCTTGCAGTCATAAATGAAAGATGGAAAAGAAAACTTTATTCTTTGTTATTTGCAGCTGAGACATTTTTTAATCGTAGTGTCTATTTTAGATTATGTTTTATAAAGAATGTTGAAGTTAAGAGGGATATGTTCTTGATTGTTTTAACAATTGTTGCCCATAAGATAATCCAAGATCTCTTAAGCTCACGAATGAAGGTTTATAAAGATATTTATGATGATTTTGGGATGCCTATTACTATTCGTCAAAGAAGCAAACTTAATTCAAGTTTATATTTTTCACTTTTGTTAGTTGTTAGAAATTAATCATCACTTTATTTTATTTATAAGGTTTCTTTTGTTGTCTTACAGTTGCTTGGTGGGACCAATTGGAAGTAATGTTCCATAATTGCAAATATTTGCAATTCAAAATTTGAGTCAATGTGCAATTGTAACAGAGTGTGAAAAGAATTATAGCATATTTGAATTTATCCATTTCAAGAAAAGAAATAGATCGGAATACAAAAGATTGAACATTTTGATCTTTGTTTGATACAATTTAAAGTTTTGAGAAAGGAATGTTATTATCATTATTAAGTTAAAATAATTTTGAGTAATTTATTAATAATTTTATTTTATTTGTTTACTAGAACTCTTAATAAAATAAGTAGTTCTATAGATATAATTTGCCTTAATCATATCGATCTTTTAGCCGATTGAATTTCTAAGAAACCGAATTTGATAGATGAGAGTAATTTAAAAAATAATCTTAGATGATAAAGTATTGATATATCATTTGTAGCAATGAATTTGAATGATAGTAATGATGAGGCTCTTCTCAATGATAAAAATTTTGTACCAAATGAGAATTGAAGTCAATGTAATTTGACTAAATATTCGATTGAATAAAGTTCCAAGTTTTTATTTATTATATTCTTTTAATTTCACTTGTATTTAATACATATGTTAAATTTTATATGTGAAATAAAATATAAAAATTTTAATTGTAATTTTTTATTCCAAGTTTTATTTCTACATAATTGTGTTTCATGACACGAACTCTTTTTGTAATACTTATAGAATCATGTATCTTTATTATTACTTCTATTTGATGTTTTGATATAATAATTCTTTATTATATGATAAAATTGTAACAATTTAAGTACTTTGTATTATTCTTAATTTTATATTTGTATAATAACTTAATAATCTTTTTATATTAATTATGATTATTATTTTATGTGAAAAGTAATATTAATAAAAATAAATAAATGTTTATTATTTCAAATTCCTATTATTATAATTTTTAAAGACCTGATTGATGTAAAATTATAAATCATATAAAACAATATATTGAAAAACTATTTTATATTCCTAAAATTTTCAAGAATTCTTTCATAATTTTTAAAAAAATATCTAAAATGATACTTCATATTAGTAGAATACTATACCAAAGTCAAATCTAACACCAGTACAAAATTCATAACATTTATTTAAATATTTAAATATCGTTTTTTCATATTGCGTACGAAGTAGAAATGATGGTTAGGCTTTGAAGAAAACAAGTCCGTATCCCAAAGAAGACGACGCACCATGATCCTCCGTTTTATTGAACCTCTTTTACGTGATCCTTACCTTCCTCCGGCTTATCACAAGCCTTCGGCCACTTACTCCAATCCTGCACCAATTGAGGAATTATAAAGAATATTTGACAAAGGCATACGGTCTACTGAATCAAGAACTTCGACCGAAATTTTATTTACTTATATCTCAGACTCATTAGTAGGAGAAAATGTACCAAAAATGTGTCGCAAGGTGATCTCTGTTCATAAATAAAAAGATTTTACAATTTACAACAGGTACAGCAGAATGTGTCGTGTGTGTGTTTTGTATGGAAAACCATCGAGTTAGGAAAGCAAACAAGAACAAACAATATCAGAAGGAAAGTGAACAAATGATGAGCGGTAAAAGAAGAAACAACAATTTCCCTCGCATATATTCATCAATATATGCTGTTTGAAGATGTCAAGTATACAAAACCGGTGTTTGAACACCGGATCTGATGCTAAAGGGAGCAAGCGCCATTCACCCCACTTTGTGAGAGATCCTTATGTAGTTCAATAGTCTTCTAAGAGCCTCACCACTGTCGATGGCTTCTCTGGCTCTGTCCAGGGCCGATGCTATATCTTCTGCACCATCACATCCAAGTAAATGGTCCACCATTCCTGCGTTCAAGACAATTCGATCATATGCTGGTCCTTTCTCACCCCGAAGAGCTGCTAGACCCACCTCTATGTTCTTGGGAACCTGATGCAAGCAGAAGTTGGAAAACAAAAGAAAAGGATGACATAAATATTTGTTCAAATCAATGTTTACTTAAATAACGTTGCAGTGACAAGTTTCTTAAGATGGCACTCTCATGCACGTCGAAAAAGAATTTGATACCAATCAAGCTGTAGTACTTCATATTGCCTAGTTGGCATGTTGGGCATGAATAGATGAATCATTCCAAAATATGTGGTTGCATTACAAGAGCTTGTTCTGCGTCATTGTTGCTCGATAGAGTAAGGAAACAATAAATACTTACAGATCTATCAGTTCTTGGAGTATCACTAGGCTCGAAACCATAGTCCTTAGCATTAACCTCAATACTGAAATTTTCACGTGACACCCCTAAAAGATCAAAACTTCAGGATTCAGAACACGATGCTATAAGGTGATGACTGAAGTACAAAAGGATTTCCAAAATGTCAAATATAAATATAAAGGAGAGATAAAGGAGTTATGTCTAGAAGAAGCAAACCATCAAGTTCAAATGCGTATTTCTTGCTCAATGACCGAAATCCTGAACAGTAGTTCACAGGAAGTCCTTTTGATGCATTTGGAGATCGCAATCTTGTTGTCATTGATAGAGCACCTTCTTCACCCTATATTAAACGAACAGTAACTTCGTTGATAATCTAAAAATGCTAGTTTAAATATTGAAAGTTAAGAAAATGAAGTTTTATTATATAAGCTCTTCCAATTCAATCTTGGAAAGCCCTATGAATCAAATAAATGTGAATAATGCAAAAGCTCCAACCTTCACCACCAAGCCAGAATGAACACCTCTTCTTTTCATAAGCATCAAAAGAGATTCCTCATAACCTTCATGATAAAATCCAGAAACAATTGCTTCCCTCCCCTTTGCCTGTCGAGGAAAAAAAGAGTTATTGCACTCAGCACAGTCTAGCATATACAGCTTCAACATTGAAGCAGTCGTTGTTCATGAGGCTCTCTGCCTAATACTCTTCAGAGAAGAAAAGACATCTTTATAACAATATAGGAAGGGGAACACAAGAAGCTCCTCTGAGAGAATCTTTACATTCTACTGCATTAGTTGTCATTCTACTTTTCCTTTGGCAGAGAGCAACTGAACAGAGAACAGCGACTTCTCAACATAAAGAAAAGAAAGAAGCTGATAGCCAATAATATTGCTCACCCTCACAAACTGTTGAATCTTTTCCGTTGTTGCAAGCGGAGGACGCTTCTTTATGTGCTCCCTCAACCCAATCAATGAATATCTGAAGAATAAGAAGTCATTTACAGCTTCAATTTACTTTGCTTTTTCACTCAGTCAATCTTCATGCAAGTAAGCAGAAATGCAGCCCTTTGACAATCCAAAGAGAACTAAAAATCTGACTCAACAGAAGAAATCACTTTTCTGTTCAGTTATTATCTTAGGATCTTCAATAAGTAACAAAGTTAGAAAAACAAAAACTTGCTTCTCAGAAGACATGGAAGACAAAAGAGGAACATAACATGGAAGCAACTGAAGTCTGAAAACGGAGAAGAAATATTACAGCCAAAATGATAGCAATTATTAGCCCCAAACAAAAAAGAGATTTGAGTTGTATGTTGTTGTATCAACTTGTACATTTTTTTCTCTATATATTAAGAAAGAGAAGGATGAAATTAATTTGGAAGAAGAAGTTGAAGGGAAATATGTATCTTGCAAACAAAACCAGAAAGAAAGGTTTTATTTATATTCAATTTCAGATGTTGATTACTTACAAAGATGGGCAAGCTTCACGTTGACTAATGTAGGCAAAACCAACCTCCTTGTCCTGAGAAAAACAGGAATTGAAATTTTAAAATGACAACTCTTGCAAACAGAAAAAAAGACAGTGCAAATTAGTACTAGGACAAACCTCAAGAAGTTCCTTAGCTTGCAAAGGAGTCAAGCTTGTATTTGCTCCCATGAACTTCAGCATTTGTTCATCAGTTACACCCCCCTAGAAAAAGTAAGATTGGTCAAACAATTCCCACACGACATGTAATGTGGTAGATATTAGCACCATCTGCACTGCAGCAAATAATTGGAGATGATGATTCATGGGCTGAATTAATGTTGAACTGAAGAAACGTTTAGGATGTAGCCACATTTTGGTAGGTACTTATCAATCAAAGGTTATCAATTTCTCAGTGGCATCATTTACCTTAGGTGGCATCCATTCCACACCATGAAGCAAGCAAGATTCACCATAACAGGATCTAACAGCAGCAACAAACAATGTGCTCTTAAAATAACGGGTATTTCCATCATAAGGTTCTCCGTAATAAGTCAATGATTTAACATCAGCAACCGGCAGAGGACCTATGACCAGCTGATAATTGAGTTACAACGAGAGGGCACTGATTTAACTATTGAATCAATCATTAGCATTATGAAAAAAAAAACTCAAAAAACGATTAGAAATACCAAGTTCATCATCAAATGCAAGACAATATGCTTTCAACTCGCGGTCTGTTTCTCTGTTCATCCGTTGACCAATAAGAAATGCCGAAAGCAACGACTCACTAACCCCTGAACCTTCCCCTTCATCGACACTCAAGGGAAGAACGTCCCTCAAAACACCTTGGACCTCCTCGTACCCAAGATGGCCTCCAGCTAAAATCTCTCTAAGGGCACCAACAAGTCTCATTTCTCTAGTATCATTACCAACATATTGAGGCCCAACTGAGCTCCCAGCTCCCATAATAGACCCTTCAGGGTCAGCAATGAAGATAACATCAGGAGGTAGCGTTCGAACTAGAATTGGCCAATATCGATCCATCACTCGCTTTTCACCTTCACTCCACCGAGTTGCTTCAGGAAATGCATTTGCGCGGATCGTCATGGCACTAAAAAAAGCCCCAAGTTGGGCTTCTGAAACTTGCTCTTCATCTTTCAGTTCCCCTCTAACTATACAACACACGAAAAACTCAGGATTTTAATAGGAGAAAGCAGAATCAACAACTTTCATTCACACACCTGATCTTAAAATCGTGTCCAAAACCTTGAAGGCCTGGTCTTCACTGAGCGGCTTCGTTTGTGCAGGTCCAGTACAAACCCTAGCTTGAGCTTCGAGTACTGTCTGATTGGGTTTCCGCAACTTGGAGCTCCGATAGGAAGAAGAAACCGCGGGATTCCGAATCTCTGATTCCGGGATTCCTAGTTGCTCGATAATAGCCGAGTCCAGAACGAACTTGGCGCTCAAACAGTAATTTCTTCGCATCCGATGCTTGACGCAGAGTCGCAAAGACTGCTGAACATTTGGAGGACTAAGATAGCAAAGAGGCTTGTTGATTGAAATCCAGAGATTAGGCTCCGCGCTGAGAAGAGCTTCCATGGGCGGTGAGAATTAAAAGTTGGTGTCGCCGATTGCCGTTGGTAAAACCACCAAGGTAGTGAGAATCTGAAGTACAGAGGCACCAGTAAACTTACAAAGCCGCATTGGTCGAACCACCAGACGTAAATTGAAAATTTGATTGGTTACTTAGGTATTGACTTCTCCTCCAATTGGAATCTTAGATAAATCAAGTTGCCACTTGCCACTGCAATGTTAGAATATTTTCATTTTCTTCCTAAAATGTTTACAATGCCTCAACGAGGGGATATGATCCTCTGTTCCTTTTACTCTCGGCCAACTTTATCCCATTTTATCTCAAGTATTTATTTTTTTGGGTCCTACTTTATCTTAACTTTGTCTTATTTTATCTCAATCATTTATTTTTACAGGACCTGCAAAAATAGATAGTTGAGATAAAATGCACATAAATAAATAGTTGAGATGAAATGAGACAAAATTAGGATAGAATAAATGGCACAGAAAATTTAGGAGACTCAATGAACATCTAAAGCATATTTCAACATGACAATGCAAATTAGCTACCAAGTTCTAATTGCGCGAATGTGTAGTAATAATACCTTGCGAATTAAACTGATATACTAATAAATAGTTTTAACGTATAAATTAAAATAGAAAATAAAGAAATATATAAAGCTAGCTTTGACTGTTTTATCTTTGTGGAATGAAGAATATGATGTATTTAGGTTAAATAAGAAGAAGGCAAAAGAAGAAGGTAATTAAAAGAAGCAGAGTTTCGACGGAGAAAATGTTTAAGCATAGTTACCCTGTAATTTATAAAATGCGAAACTTTATCCGTATAATGTTTTTATTAATAATTATCATGTTTCTTTAATAATAATAAATGTAATAAATAAATGATAATAATATAAATGGATGTGTAGGTATCTAATCTCTAAAGTAAAGGTATGGGACCGTTAAACGAACTTGTGTGTCTGTTTAATGAACACATTCGGGACAAATTGTCCACAGAATGCGTTCCATGTCCGTTAAGAGGACAGGTATGTCTATTTAATGGACATGCAATATTGTTCAAAAATCAACCCTAAGTGATCTCTAAGGCATTCCTTCTCTTATTAGACTACTAACAATCCATAAGCATAGTGGGACAAAGGCATAATATAAAAGTGTAAAGTTACGTACCTGCTATCCCATTGTTAAATGGAATCTCACCTTAAAATTTTTAGAGTGTTCCGACCCTTCCGTTCCATTGATCAGCACACAAAAGAACCGAAGACAACAAAAGAAAAACACTAGAAGAATAAAGCACACAACAAGTGAAAGAAAACAATAACAAGAAAGGTTAGAACTATTGGGTTGCCTCCCAACAAGCGCTAAATTTAATGTCCTCAGCTGGACATAGGAGCTTGGTCCTTAATGCTGAAATGTAGCGGTGGAAATACATCCCACCATGTCCCCCTCAAGATAGTGTTTCAATCTTTGCCCATTGACCATGAAGGGTTCCTGGTCCTCTCGTTGGATTTCAACTGCTCCATGGGGATATGCCTTTGTGACCACAAATGGCCTTGACCATCGAGATCTCAATTTGCCCGGAAAAAGTTTGAGTCTCGAGTTGATCAACAACACCTTCTGGCCGGGTTTGAATTCTCTCCACTGTATACGCTTGTCATGAAAAGCTTTTGTTCGTTCCTTATAGATCCTGGCGTTCTCAAAAGCGTCAAGGTGAAATTCATCCATCTCGTTCAGTTCCAACAATCGTTTCTGCCCCGCTCCCTTGATGTCAAAATTCAGCTTCCGGATGGCCCACAATGCTTTATGCTCAATTTCAAC
>JANKOE010000001.1:7059715-7075944 GCA_026284465.1 Erythroxylum citrifolium | reverse complement strand
ACTGACATAATTGCACATGATAGGAATCTCAATAGTATGATCACATCATAATTTCCTTCATGCTATGTCATATATCAAGGACTTCATTAATTCGATTAAAGATCAATATCAATTCATAAACAATGAACACCAAATTAATGAAATAAGCCTTTCTTTATTTATTCATAAAGACTGTACATAACTTGCACAAAACATGTTAAAGGCGATTGCCTTTAGGGCACTACTTTAACAAATGTACAGTACTGTACAAGCATAAGTCGAGTTACACGAGTGTACAAGTCGACTTACACAGTGTACAAGCCGACTTACACAGTGCACAAGTCGACTTACACTAACACAGTTAAGCTTCTTACTGACTGGATCATAAAGCCTACAGTCAAACTCATTAAGGCTATAACCTAGAAAGATGCATTGTTTTGTCTTAACATCAAACTTGGATCTCTCGTCTTTGGGAATGTGCCTGAGCGCCTTTCACCCAAAGACACAAATATGATCATATCTAACATCTTTCCCTAACCATACTCTATTTGGCACATCAGACTGCAATGGAATAGAGGGCGAAAGATTCACTACATGCATTGTTGTATTTAATGCCTCACTATAAAATTGTTTTGGCAACTTTTCTTGTGATAATAAACATTTGACTCTTTCCACTAGAGTTCTATTCATCTTTTATGCCAAAGCATTCAATTTTGGCGTCTTTGGTGGTGTCTTTTGATGTTGAATGCTTTTCTATTTACAATAATGATGAAATGGACCAGAATACTCTCCCTCATTATCAATACGAATGCGTTTCAGCTTCTTCCTTATCTCTCTTTTAACTGAAAATTGAAATTATTTGAAGACCTCTAACACTTGATCCTTCAACTTCAAGGTGTACGCCAATATCTTCCTTGAGTGATCATCAATAAAAGTCATGAAGTTGAGAGCAATACCAAGTGACTTTGTCTTCATCAGACCGCATACGTTAGAATGTACCAAATCAAGTACATTTGGTTTTCTAGAGGGAGGTGAACTCTTGAAATTAAACTGATTCTACTTTCCTACTAGGCAATAAGCATACTTTCTGATAAACATACTCTTGACACCTAATAGATGTCCCCTCTTAGCTAACACTGTTAAGCCCCTTCTCATCCATATGGTTGAGTCTTTTATGCCACAACTCAGTTGCATCTACATCTTGCATAGCATTGATACTTCTATTGGGAGTGTTAGATTGCATCACGTACAACGTCTCGTGCTTCTTACCTTTAGCTACAATCATGGCACCTTTGGTAAGTTTCCATACATTGTTATGGAATGTGCTGCAAAACCCTTCATCAAGCTTTCCCACATATATGATACTGAATCTAATATCTAGAAAATGTTTGACATTTTTTATTACTAATCTTATGCAGTCATTTGTCTCCAAAAAATGTCTCCAATGCCAATTGCTTGTGCAAAGCCATTATTTCTCATTTTCACATGCCTATAATCTCTGGGTGTATAAAATGTAAATAGTGCCTATTGAGCATTTGCATGAGTTCAGGCACCACTATCAATTACCCAACTCTTTTCTTCTCACATAATACTAATCTCCTCATCACATATCATAAGTAGATCTTCGGTGATGGTAATCTGATCTTAACTGTTGGCATCATTCTTCTCTAGTTCCTGATTCTTTGGGCTTGCTACTAGATCTGCCTCTTTGGCCTGGACCTTTGCTTTTGCTTCTCCCCTTTGTCTTCGTGATTAAGACATTAGGCTTAGGAGATGAGCCCTACGTCTTTTTTCTAGACTCCTCCTTGAAAAGGCTACTTTTAGCCTTTTCCATCGAGACTACATCTTTAGGGACTGAGTTAAAAATCGTTGTTCTGAACATCTCCCAGTAGCTCGATATGGATCCCAAAAGCCATAATCTGAGTAGCTCATCATCGTAAGTGAGCCTCATGGTAGCCATCTGGTTAATGTTCCCTTGATAAGTATTCAAATGATCTATCATCGATGTTCCATCTTCATATCTCAAGTCTATGAGTTGTCTAATCAGGAACATTTTGTTGTTGCTGGACTTTTAAGCATAAAGGCTCTCGAGTTTGGCCCATAACTTGTCTGCTTCCTTCTCACTGTAGATATGATCCCGGACATTATCATCCACCCAATTTCTAATGAATCCGCAGACTTGTCTATGTAATAGACTTAACTCGGTATCATATTTGCCTTCGAATTTTGTGCTACCTAATATTGGTTCATGGTATCCTTCACATAAAAAAGATCTTCCATTTTCTCCTTCCATATTTGGAAGTTGCCTCCATTCAGACTGATCATTCTACTTATGTTGACTTCCATCGTTTACAAAGGATGATTGGCTTAATAATCATATATGTAAATAGTAACTGTACACATAAATAGTAACAATACATGTGAATAGTGCCCAGTACCTTCAAATAGTGATCTAATTAATTATTTTCTTATATGGAGGATCTACTATTTAGTGATAACCACAAAGCATACGATAAGTAGACCTGCACATCCAAACTGTGCTCTGATACTAGTTTGATGGGAGGTAGACATACCAAAGTAGTGGAATAAAATCTCTCTGACCTTTTGTAAACCTGTGAGGAAATCACCAAGTGGAGAAAATCCCAAAAACTCCAAAATAAAATCAAAGAAAGTCATACCAAATTTTTACATGAAAAACCTTCCCAATATAGAAAGTAAAAACAACGAGACCATAGTCCAAAATATCTCCACTATTTAAAATACGATACAACAAAATTTCTCTAGATGAAACTAGAGGTAATACACCAAAATACTTAAGAAATTAAACTCTTGGAAATAACAAAGGAATGAAAAATATCTCACAAATAGAGGAACAATAGTCTCAAATTATCAGGCACAAAATTGTGATCCATAATAACCTCATGACCTAAGTCTTGGAATATTGCTGAAAAATATCAACTAAATCAGATCATGAATAGCCTTCGATTGAAAACTTAAGCGAAGATATGTCAATCTCCATTTTACTAAGCTTGTATTACTCTGAATACTTTGCTTAGGATGCTTAAGTTTTCCCTTTTGGTGTTTATTTATTGGAAGAATTCTACTTAAGCCTTCCTTCCACTTTCGATATGGGATTTCTTAAATGGAGGGAATTTCAACACTCCTATGGCTATAAGTCAAGGATTTATTTATAACTTTTAGAGGATACACGTAGTTTAGGCTATGGTTGTGCTAGAGACTATATTATTCCTGTAACCTCAACTCTTATATCTAGAGAGGAGTATGGGCTTGGATAGACCTATGTGTGAGCTCGTGTTTAAGCCAAAGATGAGTTTTTTACCTTCAAACTTTCTCTAACTCTACATCTTATAATTGACCTAAACTCGGATGCAGTGAATCACCTATATTTACTTATCGTTCTTACATCAAATAGCCAAATATCTTTTGGTTAGATTAAAGGGCAAGTCAGATATAAAAAATGAGACTTTCGTGCCAAATCTCTTAGGATGGTCAAAAGCACGCAAGAAGTAGGGAATATGGATCATTTTTTTAAAGATCAAACACATAAAACTTGTGTAAAAGTTCAATTATGAAATAACTATCACAATAAAATTTTAATAAGTTCCTCTTCCTTGTAATGAATAAGCTCAACATAGTAAGCACGAACTTGTTTTTTTCAAAACTGAATTAATCTCATCCAGAAGCATTCAAAACATTAGCCAAATTCTAGGTTTTACTTAAAGAGGTGAAACGAGTTGACTTTTGAAGTTCTCTATAAAAACTAGGTTTTTAGATCCATGATGCATAGGTTTGATTAAAACAATTTGTAGGCTATAAGCGTATGTCACTTGTCTTTGCATCTTTGTTCTTGATTCTATAGTTGTGCACACCTCAAATAGCCTTCTATCATATGTTTAGATTGAAGAGCCATTCACGCACAAAAAATGAGACTTAATTGTCAATAGTGACAAATCTCTCAAGATGGTTGAAAACATCCAAGAATTGGTAAATATGGGATCATTTTTAAAAAATCAAGCATGTAAAACATGTGAAAAAGTTCACTTATGAAACAACCATATAACAACAAACTTTTTATGGCTTCTCTTTCTTATAATGAATAGGCTCAGTATAGTAAGTATGAAAATTTTTTAGAAATCAAGTTAACCTCAGTCAAAAGCATTCAAAACCTCCATTGGATTTTGGGTTATGCTCAAAATTGATGACATGTGTTGACTTTTGAAGTTCTCCATAGAAACTAGGCTTTTAGATCCATGATGTGGAGGTCCAACTAAAATAAATTGTTGTTTACAAGCATATATCACTGCTTCTGTCTTTGCATTTTTGTTCTTGGTCCTAAGCTTAACTAGGCTATTGCAAGTCGATCGCTTCTTTTTTATTATCTAACTGCAAAAATAATCTTATAAAATAATCTCTAAAGTATACCTTTAACATATCTCATTATCTTTTTTAAAAATTAATATTATGTAATAAATGGTTGCAGTCACCACTTACCGAATTTTCCTTTCTTTTAACAAATACCATAACAGTGTTTAGAATATCATTCTATACCTGTCGGCACTGGCTAGACGCTACCGTATTGGCAAAAAAAGAAACGATATCTAAGTTATTAGTACTGGCATTCAGTACCGATCTATATCAGGTGTTTTCATTTGATACTGGTCGGTACTGTCCAGTCTCTAAAATATCAACCATATACTGGCTGGTACCATAAGTTTTAGAAAAGTGAGGGACATTTAACAATAAGCAAAAACTTTTTACCCCAAAACCCCCCACCCCTAACGCTTCTGCTACTTTGATTTTTTTTCTCTCTCTCAAACTCACCTTTATTCTCACTCACTATCTCACAACTCTCTCTCTCTCGTTATCCTCTCCATCTCCAACGGTGCTTCTCCCTCTCCAGTGACAAGATAACCAAAAACCACTGCACCATAAGACTGCCATCTTCCTCCACCATGCGAACCCACCACCACCAAGCCTCCTCCATCAGGCTTCATCCCTCCTCTATAAGGACCACCACGCCAACATTGAACCTCCTCCACGCCTCTGTCATCGGCTGCTCTCCTCCTATCGTCCACGCATTCGTAGCTGCCAGATTTGGAATAATACCAGATCTAAACCCAACCTAACTCGAAAACAGATTGTGAATTTGTTTGGGTGTGTTTTCACTTTTCACTTGATTTTTTCTACTCGATTGCATTTGTGATTGTGAATGGGTTAGAAGTTAAAATGAAATTGTGAATTGGATTTGTGATTCGTGTTGGTTGGATAATGGATTGGAGTTAAATGAAGTGAGTTTGGTTCATGTGAAATTTATCTTAAAATTTTTTATCACTAAAATGCACGGCATGCATGAATTAAAAGTTAGAAAGTTTGAACTTAAATTAATACCTTAAAACTAAGAATGTAAAGACTTTAAAGTAAATAACTAATTTACATATTCTTAAATTTATTGTAATAGTATTTGAATATTGGGTAAATAATTAATTGAGTATAATAATAATTTGGTCGTGATCTTGTGGAAGAGCCGAAGAGGAGGTTTTGTAATTGTAATTATGATATAGTAAATTAGCAAAAAAGGTAAAATTATATCTCTAAGTTTTTTTAATCCTAAAATTAGTCCATCTCATCAAGTCTCTTGCATATTCACCTTTATTTATCCCAAAATAAGTCCATCTCATAGTCTTTGCATATTCAAAATGTTATTTTCTTATTATTCCATTTTATCTCATTTATAGTACCTTGACATTATATCTTCGGATAAGTGTGAAAGTTTCTTAGTTCATCTTAATGAAAAAAATTACTCATCTTGTGCATTCCATTTCAAGATATTTATTAAAGACAAGGATTTATGAAGATAAGTCGATGGCAATAACCATATTCCTAAAAAAAAGAATAAAGATGAACATGCTAATTGAAGTTAAGGATGTTTAAGTCATGACTTGAATTTTTGGATTCGTTGAGCTATCATCTTAAATCTTTGATGAAGTAGGGCCAGAAAATATTGTTAAATTCATCACTGACAATGATGCCTCTTATAATGCAGTAGGAAGAAGGTTACATAATAAGTATAATTCTTTTTTTGAACTCCTTGTGCTACACATTGCATTGACCTAATGTTAGAGAATATAGGAGATCCTAGGTATTTTTCTATTACTGATGAGACTATGCAGGAAGCTAAAAAGGTGACCAAGTTTATCTATAATTTTGCATGGGTGTTAAATTTAATAAGAAAGTAATTTACTAATGGTAGGAATTTATATCGTCCTGTTGTGACGAGATTTGCAACAAATTTCTTATCACTTCAGTCTTTTGTTAAGATGAAGAAAGAGTTAAGACAAATGATTACAAGTGATAATTGGGTTGCATCTCAGTATGCTAAGTCTAATGTTGGAGTGGAGGTTTCTAACATTATACTGGAAGATAGAGAATTTTGGTCTCAATGCCAATTTGTTATCCGGGTTTGTGAGCCTTTCGTGAGAGTGCTTTGCTTAGCTGATAGTGAAGCAAAGGCAACAATGAGATATTTTATGATGCTATGGAAAGGGCCAAGGAAGCAATCAAGGACAATCTGAAACATAGGTCTTCTTTGTACACACCGTATCTTGCAATCATCAATGAAAGATGGGAAAGACAACTTTCTTCTCTGTTGTTTGTAATTGGGACGTTTTTGAATCCTAGTATATATTTCATACTAGATTTTACAAAGAAAGACGAGGTTAGTTCAGGAATGCTATTCACTATTACAACAATTATTGGCCATGAAATGATGTAAGATCTCTTAAGCTCACACATGGAGATTTATAAGATGTATGGTGGGGATTTTAGATTGTCGGTTGCTATTCGAAAAAGAGCAAAATTTTCTCCAAATATTAGTTGTTTCCTTTTTCTTATTTGTTGAAAATTAATTATCAATTTACTTTGTTTGTAACTTTACTTTTATTATCTTACAACTTACAGTTTCTTGGTGCGATCAATTCAAAAGTGGTGTTCTAAAATTACAAAGGTTTGCAATTCAGATTTTAAGTCAATGTGTGAGTGCAACAGGTGATAAATGAAATTGGAGCACGTTTGAATTCATCTATTCCAAGAAAAGGAATAGATTGGAGCACAAAAGATTGAATAACTTGGTATTTTTTTGTTACAATTTAAAGCTTCGAGAAATGTATGTTATTATCATTATTAGTTGCAACATAATTTTTTATAATTTTGTAATAATTAAATTTTATTGTTTACTATAAGTATTAATAGCATAAGTAGTTCAACATATCCAATTTCTATTGCTAATATCGATCTTTTGGTGGATTGGGTTTCTGAGGAACCAGATTTGATAGATGTAAATGATTTGGAAGATAATCTTGATTGGAAAAACATTGACATGTCATTTGGTGCATTGAATTTGAATGATGGTGGTGGTGGTGGTGGTGATGAGATTCCTCTCAATGATGAGGATTTTGCATCAAATGATAACTGGGGTCACTGCAGTTATAGCAGGTATCCTCCCGTAAAAGATTGAATGAAGTTCCAGGTTTTTATTTTTCTTGTTTTTTAAATTTTACTTGTATTTGATATATATGTTAAATTCTATATATGTAATGTAATTGTAAATGTTTTTGTTATAGGTTTCACTTCTAATTGGTTGGTTCCTTATCACGAACTTCTGTCGTAAATTGTAATAATTTAAGAGTTAAGGATAATTATTATTCTTTTTATTATAAATTTTGAAGTAATTATTATTTATTATATGATAAAATTGTAATATTTTAGATACTTTGTATTATTAATAATTTTATATTTGTATGATGATAATTATCTTTTTTATATTAATTGTAGTTATTATTTATATGTGAAATATCTTAAAATTATTTTTATTTCATTTTAATTGTGGTTATTATTTTTAGAAACAAGGTTGATGTAAACTTATAAAGTATATAGTACAACAATACAATATGACGATAGACTATTTTGTAATTTTTAAAAAAATTCAAGAATTATTTTATAAATTTAAAATATTACCCGAAATAGTACTTAATATTAACCAATACCAAATCTAATACGATATTGACAATTTTGTACCATAATTTAAAAGAAGTTAACGGATAGAAATTCTCCTAGTTTCCTGCTATTGGCCAAGTCTCCAATAAATAAGATTCTGTCGGCGGTGGGTGTGAGAACTCTATTCATACACCTTTACTTGCAATTTCTGAAATGACCGACTCCATAAACCACGGTTAGTTCAGATTGTCAAAATGCATGATTTTGACATGCACTGAAAAAATACAGCAGTATGCAGCTAGTCAAATCAAATTTGATGACTTTTTATAAATTTTACAAATTTGAGATAGTATGGGACTATCAATTAGACTTCAACCCTAGTATACATTCGTAGGGTTAAGATAGAGCCTCAGGGCTTAATTAGTAAATTTTATCTGAATAATCTTAGTATTAGAGATTAAATTATAGACTTTAAATTATTAAAGACCTATTTACATATATCTTGCCTAAACTGTTTAGGTCCTAGAGAAATCAGAAATGTGTTGCAAGTGAATTGGGTAAGGAAATAATACCTTATCATCCCATTCTTGACCAAATAAAAGAAAACAAAAAGAGCGCTTACTTCATCTTTGTTTCGAGCAGAATATAAAATGATAATTAACAAAAATATAGAGCTACATCATAAAGGTTGACAATGTTGCCGCAAACAAAGTAGAAACTGACTAAGTTCAATAAAAACACGTTCCCACTTTTGTGCCAATTTGTGCTCCATTAAAATAATCTCGTTGTTTGACTTGTATAAGCAATAAAGATTAAATGATTGATTTCGTGGGACCAATACCTAGGGACGATAAATCAAGTTAATAATTACTCCCTTCCCTCTAAAATAAAGTTTATTTTAGAGAAATTTTAATTATTTAAAATAAATATCATTTGTGACTTTTTATGTATATTTATAATTTTATTTTTAAAATTACCCTTTAATTTCTCTTTCATCTTAATTACACAGATTATATTTTCGAGACATTTCAACATGTAAATAATAAGGGTATATCAAACATTTTATTAACTTTCTTAATAAGTGTGCATCTTTTAAAACAACTTTTATTTTAAATTAATTAAGCGAAAATAAAAAGCGATTGATTGATGGTATAATTGAAAATAAAAAATGATTGATGGTATAATTCATAAAGATTCATCGTTCTTTATGAATATTCCTCGATTCCAGCATTTAGTATCTTGGAACAGACATCAAGAGCGTCCTTAAATGACCTGATTACCCTGACATTAGGTTTCATGGTACGGGTGTGTTGACTCTGGTGACCTTTACAATCAGAGTCTATTTACTAACCATTACTAATTCACCATAAAGGCCTAAATGCGTATTTGGAAAGTCGAGCTGCTTAGAACCATAAATGAAGCTGTCCAGTCTCTCAGAACGTCAATGGATGAACAAGAACACGATGAGGACACGTTTGTCCTCACACTCGCGAAGAAGAACGTTCAAGGAATCTTTTCGTATATACACGAATCCAATTCCCTTCAACTTACTCTGCCTGCTGCCCGTATACACACGAATCCAATTCCCTTCAACTTACTCTGCCTGGTGCCCAAAGTCAATGTTTGGTGCAACTTGTATATTTTAACTTCTTTCTCATATTAGACAAGTTTTCCTTTCTCAAGTCAACATAACTGATTATGAAAATCAAGCTCCAAGAGCAATTTTCGCCAAGCTACTCCCTTTCAACTCTTGGAATTCCTTGCACTTGCATTTTCTTCACTTGGAGGGACAGTAGGATATTGAGACTCGGCGGCAGTGTGTGCTTTTAGCTTCAAAACTTTGCCTTTCTCACATGCAAAGGGTCATTTATCTGCCGCCAACCCAGTTTGAACGAAAGAAAATCCCCTACATCCTTGCTGTACCTATCTTGCACAGATTTCCAAAGCCAGCTAACCATAATTTTCTATCAACTCCCTCTCCATACTTGGTTTTAAAGTAGTTATCAGACTCATATACAAACTCATCAGTCTTGTGCCTATATGAATCAAGCGCTTCCTTGGCACTTGCCTATAGAACCAAGTAGCAGACAATGACAAATACGAATGTTAAGGAAACTCTTTGATACTCCTCCCTTTGTTTTCTCCTTAAATATCCCGTATAACCCGGATTCTTCTGCCTGGTCATTTATATCCTACCTTCTTTTCTCCCACCCCTCTATTAATTATTTCTCCCCATTTAGTATTCCCTCCTCCTGTCCTACAACACGACAAATCTGAATAAATCACAAATGTTGAACCTTCAGTTCATGGAAATCTCAAGTTAGGTATCCTCCAGGCTTTTGAAATAGCTCCTTTGCTTCTCTTATTGATAATCTTGCCAACTGCAAATCTCCATACTTTTCCCTCTATAAAAGACTCTATTTGGAGAGAAAACAAACTGCTTAAGACTTACCTGCTGTAAAAGGGACGGATACAGCATCCAAAACCTTCCAAACTCGAGAGTATTTTCTTCCATTACTTCCATATAAGAAACAAGCATGGAGGTGGAAGCTGCAGTAACGGACTCTCAGCCTTCCAAATTTGTTCTCCCTGTGGACTCAGAGCACAAGGCAACCGAGTTCAGATTGTTTTCAGCAGCAGCGCCCCACATGCGGGCGTTTCATCTGTCATGGGTATCTTTCTTTGCTTGCTTTGTGTCAACTTTTGCTGCTCCGCCCCTTCTTCCCATCATCCGTGACAATCTCAACCTCACTGCCACAGACACTGGCAACGCAGGAATTGCATCGGTCTCCGGTGCAGTCTTTGCTCGAATTGCCATGGGCACTGCTTGTGACCTTTTTGGACCCCGTATCGCCTCTGCTTCACTAATCCTTATCACTGCACCGGCTGTTTATTGCACTTCAATTGCCTCGTCACCAGCTTCTTTTCTCCTTGTACGTTTTTTCACAGGCTTCTCCCTAGCCACCTTTGTCTCAACGCAATACTGGATGAGCTCAATGTTTTCGGCCCAAGTAGTTGGCACTGCCAATGGTGTTGCAGGTGGTTGGGGCAACCTTGGGGGTGGAGCGACACAACTTATTATGCCACTTGTTTTTAGCCTCATTCGTGACATTGGAGCAGTCAAATTTACAGCTTGGAGAATAGCATTCTTCATACCTGCTTTCTTCCAAACCTTGTCTGCGATTGCTGTCTTGATGTTTGGACAAGACTTGCCTGATGGTAACTTCAAGAGGTTGCAAAAATCAGGGGACAAGCCAAAAGATAAATTCTCCCATGTCTTATACCAAGGGATCACGAATTACAGAGCATGGATCCTGGCGTTGACTTATGGATATTGCTTTGGGGTAGAGCTGACAGTCGACAACATCATTGCAGAATATTTTTATGACAGGTTTGATCTGAAACTTCATACAGCAGGAATTATTGCAGCAAGTTTTGGATTAGCAAATTTCGTTTCAAGGCCAGCCGGAGGAATGATATCAGATTTAGTATCCAAAAGTTTTGGGATGAGGGGGAGGCTTTGGGTTTTGTGGACAGTGCAGACAATGGGAGGTGTTTTCTGTATCATTCTTGGGCGAGTAACATCTCTAAGTGCTTCAATTGCGGTGATGATTGCTTTCTCTTTGTTTTGCCAAGCTGCATGTGGAATGACGTTTGGAGTTGTTCCCTTCGTCTCACGAAGGTAAGGTTTCTGACTTTGACATTTGATTTGTTCAAAAGAATATCATCTACAAAGTACAAACACATACTACCACAAAACTCAATTGCTAAAAAGAGTGTTATTCCGAAAACTATTTTTCACACCCACTCATTCAAATAACAAAATAAATCAAAGGTCTAAAGTTAAGCAGAAAGAAAAGGGAGGTAGAGTGTTCTGAAACTCAGGTTTCCACTGCCCCTAAAACGAGAGAGGATTTCTTGCAGGTAATATATATCAACTCTGCTGAAAATTTTACCAGAATACAGAGCATTTCAACACTAAAACATTGGTTCAATAATTAAGTACCCAAAGTCATGGAAATCCAAAGTTTCATGTTGAATCATGCACATCATTGAGAGCCAAGCTGAATTTACTTTTCTTGTTTCTTATTTTGCAAAAGGTGAAGATTTTGAAAATGTCAAAGTAGCAGTGGAGTAACCTGCTATTTATGATACAAACTAATGTAACTGGAAGCATACTTAGGAATCCATTTAACCATCTATTTTTAGATCCTAACAATAAGAAAAATGTGAATGATAAGTCAACCAAAAGACAATTAAAACTAATAACATGGATGCTATGTAGCCTAGTAAAGCGGTTCCACATTTATTGGCACATATAGATGGCCTAACTGCATAGATCTAGAACACCAAAGCACAGACGTATGTTGCATCATATGCTTATGCATAACTTCATGCATGCTAAATCATTAAGTTATTGAACTATGAGAAAGAAAATGAATTTCAAGTATTTTATCTTGATTCCATCTTCAAATCTCCTTGTCCATCTCCAGATCATTGGGACTAGTATCAGGTATGACAGGAGGAGGTGGAAATGTTGGAGCAGTTATAACTCAACTAATTTTTTTTAGAGGATCCAAGTTCTCGAAAGAAACAGGGATAACACTCATGGGTGTTATGATTGTGTGCTGCACCTTCCCAATTACTTTAATACACTTCCCACAGTGGGGTGGGATGTTCTGTGGACCATCATCTAAGATTGCCACAGAAGAAGACTATTATTTGTCTGAGTGGAGTTCAAAAGAGAAAGAGAAAGGATTACATCAGGCAAGCTGGAGATTTGCAGAAAATAGCAGAAGTGAAAGAGGCAAAAGTTCACACTCTGAATCCATCCCAACTACACAAATCTAGTTCATGAAGCATGTTTTCATGTGGACTAAAACCAGCTGCCAGGAAACCCCAAAAAAGGCTAAGCACATAACTTCCACTGTATGGTTGCAAGTTATAAAAGCGTCAATATAAACTTTTAACTCTTTTGATATGTTGCCCAACAAAATTCTTCCATATCCTTAGTCGAGGTTCTTGTTACTTGTATGCTTTTCTTTGATAAGTTTTATGCAATGCATACGGCCAACTTCACCTTTCCTGATTCAAAACAGGAATACACATCTCATTCATACAACTATGTGGTAAGAGTAATATTTAATTACTCTAAATTTCTAATGGATATATGCAAACATGGAATAAGCACAACTTGTGATGATTTTGTTGTTGATTTATTGGAGTCAGGAACAACATATGATGGTTTTACATGCCATGCAATTCAAAAGTAAATTCCAGTGACAATAAGTAAAGTCAGTGAATTCATTTACTATCCTTCTTACCCGTAAAAGCATCCCATCCATTAAAAGAAAAATGCTACTTATTGCGGTGTTATAGTTAAAAATGTTCCACATCGGTAATAAAAGGAATTAATGTGGAGTTTATAGGCTTATGAGCTCTCCCACCTTTCAAGCTAGCTTTTGGGGTTGGTTCTCTCATAAGACCTGTAACAATAGTATCAGAGCCATTGGTCCTTAGAGTGGTGGCTCATGGAATGGTGGCCTGGGAGTGCCAGCCGTGACCAACGTGGCCGTGACCAATGAGGTCATTGGTCCTTATGGGAGGACGAATGTTATGGTTAAAAATGTCCCACATCGGTAATAAAAGGAACTAATGTGGAGTTTATAGGCTTATGAGCTCTCCCACCTTTCAAGCTAACTTTTGGGGTTGGTTCTCTCATAAAACCTATAACATGCGGCCTCAAAGCAATACGCGAAGTTTTAAAAAAGGCAAAGAGGAATCCATTTAAAGTAGTCACCTAAGCTATACAGAGCTAGGAGATCCGAGTTATGGAGACGCCTTTCCTTTGGCTAAAGAAAACACATTTGTCTGAGATAACAGAACAAAATAAAAAATATTGAAACAGTAAATGCAAAGAATGGCTCAGAAGATCAACAAACTAGGTCAACCATTCATTACAAACAGAAAAGCAACAATCTTTGCTGTTTTTAGGAGAAAACAAGCATATTGTTACTGATTAAAGGAAGAAGACGACTGATGTGGGATGCAACATAAAGAAGACCAAGATATAATACGCAACGTATCAATAAGACGTAGAGATTTAATAGTGCACTAGCATATACTTTATCTCTCAATATCTGTGTATATACTCAACCAACGGCTAGTTGGAAGGACACAATCGAATACAATGCAAGTATCTGTGTATAGACGCAATGCAAGTGTAAAAGGTCCATATATGGGCTGTGTTTGGTTCACAGCTGATAAGCTGGTTTTTAGCTGATTGACTACAATTAGCTATTTGACTTTATCAATCAGCTGATTATTTTGTTTGGTTGTTGGCTGATTGGGTTGAATCAGCCAACTCAATCAGCCAAAAATAAGAAGCTGGTGGAGGGGAGCGTTTTAGGACAATCAACTACTTACCTTTCCCATAATTCCAATTTTGCCCTTCTCATTACGTCTCTCTCGTTTTCTCCAGAAGAACGTCTCACTCTCGTTTTTGTCAACCTTGGTGGGCAAGGTGGCTGTCAAAAATAGACAGCCACCCACCAACTTTGTTGGCAGCCACCAACTCTCAAACTCCTGCCTATAAATAGGCAGGAGCTGAACGAAGAGTTATCATCCAAGCAGGAGAAAAAAATAGAGAGAGTGAGGTGAGAGAGAAAAGAGAGAAAAAGAGAGAGGCAAAAATATTATGTATATTTTTGTAGGTCTAGTTTCTCCTTGTAATTCTCCAGTTTTCCCAATAGTAAAAGTCTTCTATCCTTTTCCGTGGTTTTTACCCTAATTTGGGGGTTTTCCACGTAAAATCTGTGTGTTCATTACTATTCCCCAGTCCTATTTTAGCTGCGAACCTGCTCTAATCCGGTCGATTTTCACAACATAATATACACAAAGAGGAGGCAAAGTGGACTCAATAGCTGATTTAAAATAGGTCTTCAAATAAATGAGGCAAGTCCACATGACAAGCTCCCCTACAGAGGTGCCTAGTTGTGGGTTGGCTCTGAAATGATCCATTTTGACGGAGCTTCCAAATCCTGATCCATTAAATGGACGACCTGAACATGGTGGAAGAGACAGACACACTTGCATCGCAATTCGAGACGTATCTAAGCTGAAAACAATCCTTGACCAAGCTGGAAAGCTTTTCTCATCTCATATCTGACTGTTTATACTTTTAACTACTCAAAAAATATCTTTAATTTTGTTTTCAGTATTGTGCACAAATAGACATTTTCAATTCCTAATGAATAGCTGCTTGAAGAGTGCCTTACGTCGTATCTTAATTCTGCAAGCATTCCCTATACGCTCAGCCGCTCTGGGAGACCCACAATCTTTACACGAGATCCTGATGCAAATGCACTAGAATTTACTCAAAGGGATGACTGATATACTCAGAACCTTGTAATATGATACCCTTTGGTGTCTGATTGTCTTTCGGATGCCTAATAATAATGTATGGATTACAACGGCTAAAAGTGAAATGTAAACATTCAGAAAACTATAGCAACTTCGTATAAAGGTTCGCAAATTAATGCTTACATCAGTTTGCTTAATTGCCTGTTTGGACGTGGAGTATGATTAGTGGAAGTTAGGTTTTGGTTCAAACGGGAGAGTTGGGGCACTTAGGGTCCCTTTTGATGACTAAACCCAAGCTTTTGCTTTTCTTATAGGTGTATCTGTTTTGATCTTGCTCCAGATCTTCTATCCAATTTTATGATGTCTTATTCTGTCCAATGAAACTCAACCATTTATTTACGTGGACTCCGCATGAGTTTCACAAAAATAAACGTGAGATCTGCATAAATGAATGATTGAGATTCATTTAACAGAATAAGACACCATAAAATTGGACAGAGATCTTATCTCTGAATGTTGTGCCACGTTCATGGATTAAGTCCCTTCTATTGAGGCCGGCTAATGACTGTATAAAATGACGACAAACGCAATTAATTACTTTTAGTTCATTCGTGGCCAATAAAAGTTTCCCCGTACATAATCCTACATTAATTATCTTGCACTTTAAGTCAGATATTAGCAGGAGAAGATATTTTTAACAGAAGCACTAATGCTGCGTTTGGTTAGCGTCTTCAGTAGACAGGGACGGGATATGACTAGGCAGGACGGGACATGACTAGGCAGGATGGGATGGAACAAAACAAGAATTGAAGACAGTGAGATGTTTGGTTGCGGTGGACAGAACAGAGATTATTATTATTATTATTATTATTATT
>JANKOE010000001.1:6969405-6989364 GCA_026284465.1 Erythroxylum citrifolium | reverse complement strand
ATTTATCGATAAATTAATAACTCCGTATAAGATAATAATTTTTCTGGTCCCAACAATATTCATTTATAGAGGTTTTATTGTAAGTGAAATGTTAAAGTGTAGTTCGATTAATAATATTATTAATATAATTAAAAAAATCATATATGGTTCATATTTCTTGTTTAATAGCAAAATAAATTTCAACCATTTATTTTAATTACTTAACAAATATGTTATATTAAAAATTGTTGGTACGTAAATTGGTCTTCTCTCTATTAATAAAGAAATCAATTTTAACTACTAAAATTTTTTTCTCTCATTATGACACACACATATTTCGCATTTGGTACATAATATTATATTTTAATGAATTATGATAATTATTTTTTGAAGATCCAAAAGTTAGGAATGTAGAATTTGATTTAATGTCATAAACATTATGTTTTTACAGTTTCTATCAGAAAATATATGAACTCCAAGGCATATATGACGGAGTTATATTGGAGAATGTGCATTATACTCCCAGTCATTTGTAAGGAACTGTCCAGATAGTTTACCCGTCACCGCAAATTGCATGTTCTCCGAGGGTTTCCAGTGACGTTTCCTTTGGTTTATAAACCAGTTGTTAATTTGTTTCTGACCAAGCCCCGTTGATTCCGCCAATGCTACTTTATCAGCTTCCTAGATGGTTAAGAATACAACAAAGGAAAAGAACTTAATCTTCCAAATTTTCAACATGCAATCTCAACCTTCACAGTATAAACATGCATGTCAGTGAAAATAGAGGCACGCGGAATGCTTCCGACGCTTTTATGGGTATCATATGAGAAACTAAGATAGCAACAGAAATCTCCTAGCAATTCAAGACTAGTGGCGAAGCTTTGATTAAGTGTGTGCCTGAACTTTCCAAAGGGGATACTTACAGTTGGGTAAGGCCATTTGTAGTGGATATTCCACCATTCAAGTAGGGTTTGCCTAGCTTCCTTAGGTAGCTTTCCCTTCTTTTTCTTCTTTAAGAATTCCAACTTCAGGGAACTAATGTGACTTCCAAACTTACGCAAAAGCTTGTCTTTGAGATTTTGGTCTTCTCCATTTGATTGAACTTCATGTAACTCAACTTCGCCAACACTTAATTCCTCTTCCGATGATATGGCACCCTCATCTGGTAAACATATAATCAACGTTAGCCTTTTTAAACTCATACACATAAATCCGCACAGACGCAAACCTAGAGTATTTGTTAATGAAAAAGTTAAATAAGCATTTACAGTGAAAAAGGTAAGAAAAAAGAGTATTCCTCTGTAGCCATATAACAAAAGGAAATATGGTAGCTATAAAAGTACATACTTATAGCAGTTTTGGTGAATCCGTGCTATTTGATTAGTTCCTGAAGATATTGACCAAGTTAGGATCCTCAGAAGCGTGATTTAGGTTTCAATTCACATCCTTACAACATCACAGCATAAAAAATAAAACTTCAAGCACCACGCAGATAATTATACCGCAGCCAAATAAAGCTATGTTTCAATACCACCAGTTAACCACTTAATTCTCAAATCAAAGTCAGTCAGAATGGACACTACCGCATCCATTTTAACGGGCTGTCTCAAGATTATACAGCATGCCATTTGAAGCACAGTATATTAAACCATCATGCCACAATGAATATGGTTGATAGAATTCACCGCCAAATACTAGATATAGTATCAGAAAAGGAACCAAATTCTAACAGCGGAACAAGAACGCCGTTGGAATGACGTGTGACTGCGCTCAATTTGTAAACATTTGCTTTTAGCTGTCTTCGGTCCCCCAGGAGAACTTGGGCTAATTAGAAAAGAAAAAAGATTTTCGTGATATCGATCATTGATAAATATTGATAATTATTAATATTATTTTTACAAAATAAAAAGTATTTAATAATAATAATCAGTAAATAACACCAAATAATGTTCATAATAATTAGTCTTCTTAAAAAACAAACTACCTATAAAATCTGTAACTTGTGACCTGTGCGGACCTAGAGAAATCTAACTGGCAACGAGAGAGAGGAGGCCTGACCTAAGAAGAAAAGTGATGCATAGCTCACACGTATGTTTTGAACATGTCCTTAATAAGCTATTTGATTTTATTTCTAATTTTATCCTAATTTTGGTTTTTATTTAGAAAAACATGCTTGATTAATATATTCACTTTTATTAATAATACATACGAAATAACTATTATAATAAAACATATTAAGTACTTAATTTATTGGACAATTTAGTCATTTTCTATAAAGTTGGACAACTATTAATTGCATTTTTCAGTTTTTCAATAATTTATTAGTTAAGTTACGTAATTTGATAAAGTGATCTAATAAATAATCTAAGTTAATGGGTCAAAGTCTAGGAGAAAAATAGATCTCGATTAGTGTGGATTGAATCTATATCGGGCCTATAATGGGAAAGCCCAATATGGAAATTGTATATAAAGATTAAGGTCTCTTGCAGTTGCTCATATCATTCGTAAGCATACGGATTCTCTAATCCCTTAAGAGCGTTTACATTTTGAGAAAACTGTAGAAAGACGTTAACTACATATCGGTGAACAATTGTCGTGAAGGTGAACGAGGTATGTTAGAACTCGTTTTGGCCACAAAAAATTCTTTGGAAGTCGAGATAAAATTGAAATTACGTATTTTGCATTTCCTTCATTTTTAAACCTTTTATGAACGATCCAGGACACGTAATAAAGTCTATGCTACATATTACATATGGTATCAGAGCGATTACGTGATTGGGTTGCCGAAAACGAAGGTTTTTTTGGTTTTCATCTGTTTTGATTTTCATTAGTTTTTGATTCGTTTTTCAATTATATATATATAATTACGTGAAAGTGATATGCATGAGGTTAGCTATGAAAACAAGTCGAAAACGAGCTAGAAAGTGTGAAAATGGGCTCCGAGACCACCGAAAATCGCTCCCCTTGTAGAAGGGTGATTGTATCGTCAAATGCGTGTATCACACGCGTTCGACGGTGCTAAAGTAACCGCCCGAGGGCAGTTTAGTTGGAGCATGTAACCGCCCGAGGGCAGTTTAGTTGGAGCATGTGTTACACGCGCCAATCACGTCCTCCCACGTGGCTCCACTGGCTGACGGTTGCATGCACCACACGCGACCCCTTCTCCCACAAGCGAGGGACGGGCCGGCACATGCATCTCACACGTTCGCCATCTGTCTCGACACGTGGACAACGAGGATGGGGAATGCATGCGCCATACAGTACAGGAGAGTCTGCGCATGGTGGCGGGCTGTGTGTGTGGAAGCGCGCGTGCTACACGTGACAAATGCATCTGAGGGGCGTCGGCACACGCAAGTGTATCGCACATGCGTCCCCTACCACACCTGGGTCTGACATAGGGCTGACGTCAGCACGCTGTATTGTGCTGACTTTAGTGCTACAATAATGCTGACGTCACCAAGAAAACAAGGAAAATTTTCAAAATTTCCGTAAGGTTGTCTTGAGTCATTTTGGGTCAGTTTCTGGGTTGGAGAAATTTTTAATGTGATTTTTCATTTTTTTTGGATTTATTACGTTGGTAATTGGATTTTCGAAAAAAAAAGTTTTAAAGCTTTTTAAAGCTAATTTTAAGCGAATTTCCGTGCTCTAAAATGCACATAAAGGAGGCACTTAAGGTTTCGTGTTTCATATCGTAGGTTTAGTATTTGGAAAAGCACGATAGTCACTCTTATTGAGAATTTTTAAAATAAAAGTTTCAAATAAAATTTAAAGACAATGTTTTCAATACCAGTATGTAATTATTTGATTATGCATTTGGTGTTTTGCATCTATTGCTAATTTTTACATACAGTATGCTCAGGTATGGCAGAAAGACGCAATTGCAATCCTAAAGAACATCATAAGGTTAATGCAGAGCAAGACTAACCTACTCAAATACCTTTGGGACGAAGCCATCAAGACGACATTGTATATCTTGAATAGAGTCCCAAATAAGTCGATACCTAAGATGCCTTTTGAACTCTGGGTTGGTAGGAAACCAAGCTTTGCACAAATTCGTATGTGGGGCTGCCCTGCTGAGGTATGATTATATAATCCTTATAAGAGCAAATTGCAATCACGATCCACTCGTTGCTATCTAGTAGGATATCCTAATTTTATTGTATTTTACTATAAAGGAGGGGCTAGAATAGTGAAATCATAGATGGTTAAGTTTCTGGAATATGATATCTATGATGAGGGTGAATCCTCGCACTCCAGGAGATAACAGGACGGATACTACAATTATTTTATATCCACCGTTCATACAGTTAGGTCCAATGAATGAAGGTCTGAATATCATGCCTGTACAGGAACAGGAACCTATACCTATTCAAGCAGAGGTTGCTAGGGTACAAGATCCTGTACAGTTACGCATATCCACTAGAGAAAGGTGACCTGCTATCTCATTAGATTACATAGTCTATTTGGGTGAACAAGACTATGATATAGGACATATTATAGATCCAATTACTTTTACAGAAGTCATTTCTAGACCCCATGCAAACTTGTGGAATAATAAGATACAATCCATGAGGCATAATAAGGTATGAAAGCTAGTTGATTTTCCTCAATATTGCAGGTCTGTCAATTGCAAATGGCTATTTAAGACCAAGAAGGTTACACAGGGTCAAGTTGAGTGGTTTAAGACGAAATTGGTTGTCAGGAGATTCACTCAAAGGGAATGAATTGATTTCAATGTTATCTTTTCTCCTGTATCCTCAAAGGATGCGTTTAGAGTGATTATGACAATAGTAGCTCATTATGATATGGAGCTACATCAGATGAACGTTAAAATCACTTTCCTGTATGGTGACCTTTATGAGGAGGTCTATATAGAGCAACCTGAAAGATTTTAGAATCAAAGTTACAAGGTTTGTAAGTTGATTAAATCAATATATAGTCTGAAGCAGGTTTCCAGACAATGGTAGCTAAAGTTTGATAAGGTTTTGACCTCATTCGATTTTGTGGAAAACAAAATTAAAAGATGCTTATATTATAAAATCAGGGGGAGCAAAGTTATCTTCTTATTACTGTACATGGATAATATATTGCTCGTGTCAAATGATTTGATCATGTTGCATAAGGCGAAATAAATTTTAGCCAAACACTTTGACATGAAGAATTTAGGTGAAGCATCATTTGTCCTTGGTATATAGATTCACTGGGTCAAACCTTAACACTCATCAAACTTCTCACAAAGAGCGTACATTGAGCGAGTGTTACAAAGGTTTAATATGGCTAACAGTAAACCTATTGTAGCACATATCTCTCATTATGAGATATTTTCTTTGGCACAGTGTCCAAAGAATAAAGTTGAGAAAAAGGCTATAAGGAATGTTCCGTATTCTAGTGCGGTTGGTAGCCTAATATATGCTCAGGTGTGCACTAGACCGAACATTGCATTCATTGTTGGATTGCTGGGTTGATATCTGACTAACTCAGGTATAAACCATTGGAAAGCAGTTAAGTGAATATTGAGATAGCAAAAGGGTATCAAGGATTATATGTTGACATACCAAAAAGTCAACGATTTAAACCTCACAAGATATACAAACTCCGATTTTGCTATGTGTCCAAATGATCACAAATTCATGTCAAGGTACATTTTTATGTTGGCAGATGGTGCAGTATCATAGAAGAGTGTCAAGCAGACACTGGTAACTTCCTCAACCATGCATGCAGAATTTGTTGCATGTTATAGAGCTGCTACATAGGTGGTTTATCTTAGAAACTTGATTTCTGAGTTGTCTGTGGTATTTCAATAACTAGACCTATTCAGTTGTATTGTGATAATCTTGTTGCAGTGTTGTTCAGTAACAACAATAACAATATCACAGGATCTAAGCATTTAGAGATCAAATACTTAACCATAAAAGAGTTGATTCAGAAAGGTGACGTCCAAGTGGAGCATATCAAGATTGAGGAAACGTTAGCCGATCCATTAACTAAAGGACTTCACCCTCTAGTGTTTGTTAAACATGCATTCAGTACAGGCGTGTTAAGGTCCTCAGACAGTAGTAGTTGGAGATCATTGTATTTGCTACTTAAATGTTTGCACATTTTGATGTATTATGACATTATAATTATTTATTAATATAGATGATCATCTTTTTTATCCTCAGTAATAATTGTTCTTATGTACAATCATAAAACATACAAAAGTCTTAAGATTTGTGTTGATCTTAAGCATTTTAATGGTCATTGGACATATATAAAGATTGACCTTAAGCCTATTTCATTTAGACATATACAGTTTAGCACAGATATCAATAAATTTGACATAACATAGGAGGATATAAGGTTTAATCTCATAAATATTTTCTAATGCAGTTTAGCATTCAATTAGAGAACAGAAAAGTTTTCTCTAGTACTATTTACCATTCGATGAGAGAAAAGAAGTTTTCTCTAATACTATAGTTTAGCATAAAGTTAGAGAAATCGACACCTATAAACAAAGATGATACATATTAAAATAGACAAATATCATCCTAATTTGCTACACTCTATTTTCTTATTCATGTTAGTAAGACATTAGATATTCGTGACTATATTAAACATGTATCACACATGACACATATGTCTGATATTTTTTGATATCGAAAGCCTTACAAGATGGAATGTTGGACTTTCATTATCTTTGGACCAAATATTTTTTAATTTTTAAATTTAGTACCAATACAGCAGTGTGATTTAACAAAGTTTTCAAACTTTTTTTAAACCTTGAGTCAAAACTACAATTAATGATTATTTAAAGGAAAAATTGTTGGACAATTTAGTCATTTCCCATAAAATTGGACAACCATTAATTATATTTTTCAATTTTTCAATAACTTATCGGTTAAGTTACGTAATTTGATCCAGATAAAGATAATAAAGTAACTCAATAAATGATCTAAGTTAATGGGTCGAAGTTCAGAAGGAAAATAGATCCCGATCAATATGAACCAGATCTATATCGAACCTGTGATAGAGAAACCCAATATAGAATCTATATATAAAGGTTAAGGTCTTATGTAATTGCTCATATCATTCGTAAGTATACGGATTTTCTAACCTGTTAAAAGCGTTTACGTTTTGAGAAAACTATAAAAAAATGTTTTTCACGTGTCGGTGAACAATTCCCATGAAGGTCTCAAAAGATTGTAACTCGTTTTGAACATGAAAATTACTTCAAAAGTCAAGATGGAACCAAAATCAGATATTTCGCATTTCTTTCGTTTTTAACCCTTTTATAAATGATTCAAGACACGTAATAAGGTTTTTGCTACGTGTTACATAATTTTGTTTTAATTAATAATTATTTCATCATAAAATAATTACTAAATAAATAAGTAAATTGATAAATTATATATAATTAATTATTTAATTCTAAAAATGTTTTAAATTCATAAAATCTTTGTTACTAAGTAAGCAATAACTCCAAGTTCGACTCAGACACGTGCGATGGACATCTACAAAAGTACGACAGGACCCACCCTGAGTCCAGAAAGAAACAAACAAATGACAGTGGACATGACAGCCACTAAGCAGCGGGCAGCAAAAGCTGGGAAAGACTAGGAAGAGTTTGCACTGAAGCATCGACATCATCAATGCTATCTATCTATAAGCAAAAAGCTGGTGGATTCAGAACGAAATCCGCGGGAGTCCCATGTGGGAGTCCGACCACCCGCTGTACCCGGGCAAAAAAGCGCCATTAAATCCTCCATTAGCCTCACCGACATGTATAATCAATAGCCCCACAATCCATAGTCCATAACTCCATACCCTATTCTCAGATTACGCATAAATACCTCTCTCTCTTTCATAAATAAGCTAAACCCCCAAGTCCCAAGTCCCAACTCTCGCTGTCTCCGCTCAAAGCTGGTAATATTCATGTGAAACGATTACAAGCATGCAAATCTCTATTGCATTGTCAAACACAAAATAAAGATCGTGGAGCCCTTATATCTTCTTAGTAAATTTCACCGCCCCATCCAAATCGTTTACATCGCTAAATATCATACTGCAACCAACTTAAACAAAGCAAAACCGTACACCTTGTGGACTAGTCAAAGTACGATAGCACGTCGAGAGATGTGTTTACTATTAAACACTCTGGGGTCAAGTCTAAAGATTTAATCTTTGGTGCCTGGACGTCTTTTATTATAAAAATATTATTTTAATGAAATAAAGTTTTTTATTTAGTAATACTCACTAATAACCTTTACAAACACAGAGAAACAAATAAAAACAATGAACTCAGGCATTATCTGCTAACTATACAAGGCATGTAAAAATGGGCTAAGGCAAAACCCCATTATCATTATATACTCAAACAGTACAGATAGTTCAAAACAAAGAGCTACTACTTCCTTATAAGTAGGTTTCTTCGTCAGACTTTCCTATTGTCGAACTAGCTTCTTCATTTTAATTACGTTAGGCAAGAAAGCATGCATTATCAGACATCAGACTGCAGCTTGGTCAAAACATGCTGCACATATGCATGTATATGCTCAACCGGAAAATGGATAAGAATTCCTGACCACATAAACCACATAAACACACGAAAGAAATGCATTCCAAAAATAGCAAACAAGAAAATGCAAATAAGAGCAAGTGAATATTTGCTAGTCAGCTGGTGCATTACCATGTTGGCATGTCCAGGAATCTTGCCTTTTCTTTTTTGGAATGTTATTAAGAACTTAGCTGTACAAAAGAAGATTAGGAAGAATCCTCCAAAGCAGAAGAGTTCACAAAGAAACACGAGGCTGAATAAAAAAGACGAGAACATCGCTCAAAAGGTGGTTTGTACTTCCAAAAAGAAAACAATAATAGTTGCCAGCGACTTAACTAGATAAGCGTGATCAAAACTAACTTTACTACCTATAATTATTTAAGAAGATGCAACGGCATTTGATTCAGATATGCAAATGGAAAAGGATGCTCTACGATGCTAGTGAAAGGGAAAAATCTGCAGCGTTTTAATTTAAATCTATTAAAATAGATAAATATGTCAATAATTAAAGCAATTTGTTATACTACTCTCTTGCCAGCTCAGAAATGACAACTTGGTTATACAGCCTTTAAAGCCATCGATCGATGTTCAAATTCAATAGACTAAAGAAACGGACTTCAAGGAACAAGACAGCAGTGGTACATCATCAACAGGCCTACAATCCACCGTTTCTAATATTATACAAATAGAAGGCTCATTCATATAAAAGAATCTCTCTTCCCCTCAACATATGCATGTGAGTTTATCATTATATATATTTAATATATGCTGGATCCTAGTGGTCTTTTCTATTCTGAAACTTCCAACAAGATAAAGCCATTACAATTTACAGGCAGTATCACTTCAGAGACAGAAAACAGTCAGCCCTTAGACAATTCCCAAAGTTCACTTTTTACATCCCATCATACACAGATCTGGCCTATGCTATCGGAACTTGCAATTCTTACAAGAACGAATCAGCATCATTACCAGTCATTAATAAGCGGTTACATGTAGGCAAGCTTGTTTATTTTACACGAATTAGAGAAATAGTTGGAGGCAGAACTTAAAACACTAATTCCAGAAGATATTGATAACCAACAAATGTCATTAACTGATAAATTTGAAAAAAAAAAGTTCTCTCTTTTCTGGTATCAAGAAAAAGGAATTGTAAAGAATTAAACTGTTCTAACGATTTCATTTCAGGAAGGAGACTTAAATCTGAGGCAAAATCTGAGGCAATACCAAGGGGAACAATCAGAATATATGTATATGAAGAGAGTTTACAAGGTTGTAATCTATTGTGACCTAATTTTGGTTTTAAAAAAATTACGCTGTTTAAGGGCCCCAACTCAATTTAAGCTCGAAAATATTTTTAAAAAATCAAATCAAATCGTTAAATCTAGACTAAAATAAAAAGTTTGACCCAAAAAAAAACGAAAAAACAAAGCCTACTCATGAAGAAAATAAACAACTCAGTTCATTAATAATCCTATTTATTAATATATCTTTTGGTAAACGATCATATTTATTAATGCAAATTCTATATTTATTCATGGTTTTCATCCTTAGGTGACCTCAATGCTATATTAGTCGATTACCTATATGGAAAGGGCTTCAAATCTTCCTAATGTCGAGTGGTTATTTCTTCAGATTAATTACACAAAATATATGCCTTAATAAAATTAAGCTTTAATTAGTAACTCTATGGTATAACACAATATAGCTCTCTAATTTCCAAATGTTTGCATTCAAGTACGAAAATAAGATGATTGAGATTTATCAGTAGTATACAGCTTTGAAACTTTCGCAATAAACAGCTTTTGCAGACGCAATTAATGCACGTGTATAAATTAGCTATAGCAGTATTTATCTAACCAGTGATTCTGAAACAAGGCAAAGAGATGGCATTAACTGGTTATGTGAAGGAAAGAATGGATCCACTTGATTTCCCAATAATTATCTTTCAGTTACACATGAAAATTGAATTAATAGGAGAAAAGATATTTGAGACTAGGAAAAAGATCAACATTACCAGTAAAAGAGCAAAAATGTAATTTACCCTAACAAGTTGATCTTTTGAAAAGTCTACTAAACTTGTGCAGCCTATTAAAAATCGAATTATTAGTCTATTACCTCACTTAACTACTGAAACGTCAAATTCAGAATCTTTTAAACACAAAAGTTTGGACTTTCACGCCTCACGACCATCTGACACATACAAAAGAAAACGAGAGAAATGATTCAAAAGAAAGAATAGCATCAAAGAAAAATTAGAGGGTAAATTACAAGTAAATCGAATCACACCATCTTTTTGATCAAACAGGAGGAAAAGGTCCAAAACTGTTACGAAGTCCACCATAGCAGAACCTATGACCTTTTGAGATTACCATTCTTTTTCATGTAATCGTGAAGAGATGTGCAGAACCAAACATATAAGAGCTAAAGCAGTTCTCAAATCGTGTTCCAGTGAAATCTATGGTGGTAGCTGAACTACTGGTCATAAGACAAGAATCCCTTCCAATGTTTAGGGTTTTTGTAGTCAGTTTCTTGAACTATGTCAAATCTATATTATTTTATTCTTAATGTCATCATTTATAAGTAATCTCCTGTAAGAAGCAAAAAGAAAATCAAAAGCATAAGTAGCAGGCGTGGACGAAAATGGAAGAAATTGTCCGCTGGTCTTAGAGATAATGGTAGTGTTATAGGGTTCTGTTAAAGCAAGCAAAACCTCTAAGGCACATACATAGAGGAGAGGAACATATGTATAGGCACAGAAATCAGTAAACGTCAAAAGAAAAAGAAGGCATTAAAATATATTATTATTCAGGCTGAAGAGAAAGAGACTGACCAGAGAGGGTTCCGATAGAGACACCCGTGCAGAGACTCCGCAACTGCATTTCGATCTCGTTCAAGAAGGTGGTGGCTTCGGTGAAAGGCCTCTCGAGATCAGACTTGTACTTGACCAACACATCACAGTAAGTGTTCTACAGAAAAAGCGAAACGCATGCTTTGGATAAGAAAATTCACAAATTAAAGAAGAATTCAAAATCCAAGCACAAGTTCGTTTAGAGAGAGAGAAAGAAAACCATGAACTCGTCGAGCTCTGGATCAGCTCCCAAGCATGCAGATACAGCTTCTGGTTTGCACAGGTCATTTCGTAGCCGGATTTCATCTAACAAACACGCTATCGCCGGTGGCGCTCCCACCTTCAAGAGAATCAAGACAACCAAAAAGGGAAATCTCGTTAAGTCGCTAAATATGCTGAAGACAAAAAAAGAAAATCAACAACGGCTAGGATTTTCCTCGAGCAACAAGGAGCCAACATTGACTTGTTCATGTAAGAAAATAATTCAACACTAGTCCTCCCGAAGTGTTGACTCTTGCAACGAACAAGTATAGACAATCAATCTAAAGTTTCTAGAATTCTCTCGCAGTAATCAAAAGCCAAAACGCAGTTTGTTAGGAAAACTATTTTTTCTTCCACAAAAGGTCTTTGGACGCTGAAAACGAAGAAGTAACAAGTCAGGAGCCCAAAAACGAAATGGAAAAAATGTACCCAGAACAAACACTTTATGAAGTTTCTTTGTATGTTTAGCTAATTATCGAATAAATGATGATCAGTGGCAAATAATACTGCCGAGTACTTGCTTGCCAAACAGCTGTTTTAGTAGTCGTAACGAAGTAATTTTAATTTTAATTTAAGGGTCAAATCAAACATATGAGAACTAAAAATTACCCAAGTTTCGGTTTTTCAATATGTTCATTGTTTTGGGTGTAATAGCTATCTTGATTAAACGGTTTTCACCTTTTGGCAATCGATATACGCATCAAGCAAACGAGGATAACAAGGATGGGAAGCGATTTTGGCCTTGATCAACGAGGACGAGTTTTCCGGCGTGATATCAGAAGCTTCCTCGGAGGAAATCAACTCGTCGGATCCGAAACTTGGAATCCGATGATCGAGGAAGCTATGGTAGTCCGGAGGAAGAAACATGCTCTGAAGCGGCGACATCAAGGGCTTGTCGGAGAACTCCGCCGGCGACGACTGTAGGCCAAACAGCCCATCCATAAATTGCCACTTCTCTTAACACAATCAATCAAACGATTGGTGCGATTATGAAGCTAGTGGTCTTAAGTAAGCAAACAGAGAGTTGCGTAGGAATTTCTAGAAATGGAGTGGAGTGGGAGTGGGAGTGGAAGTGGGAAGGGGAGTGGTCTTGGAGACTCTGATTGTTTTGGTTTACAAAACAAAACAGAGAAAAGCATTTTTAGGTAATGTGAATCTTGTGGTTGTGAAGTTGGATTCGCAATGAATGATATTGTGCATGCAACTTTTTACTAAGTTCTTATTTAGAAACTATTGATTTCCATTAGTTCTCAAGGCTAATCAAGGGGTAGAGTAGGCCATACAGATTTAACCAGTGCTGGTTCGGCATCAATTCTATTTTTATTATAAATTTTATTTTTGTTTCTTAATTATTTCTATTTTCTTACTTAAAAACCAATTTATTAATATTAATGAAAAGAGTTCATCAACTTCACTTAAAGGGCTTAGAGTGGACCCTTTATCATGTTAGAAATATATTGAATTCCATTGCAAATCATATATGTGAAGTTGTGAACTCCAATTTAAACTTTTATCTAAGCTCGAGGATGTGAGTCCCTGCCCAAGGTGTGATGTGATTTAGTCTCAGACAACACAAACTCCGGTTTTTTATACACGAGTTTAGATCCTCTATTCAATATTGTAGTGTCTTATTGTGTCCAAAAAATCTTAGCCATTTATTTATGTGAGTTCCGCATAGTTCCCACAAAATAAATGGCTGAGATTCCACGAAACATAATAGGACAGAGTAATATTGGATAGAAGATCTGGACTCCTTATATACTATGCATGAATCCACTTCACCTGTAGGAAAATCTTATCATTAATTATCCTTCAGATTCTTTAGAGCATTTACATTTGGTTTATGATTTTTATTGGCAAAAAGTCAAGTTATCCTTCATTCTTGATTGGACAAAGTTCACATACCTGACTTTAGCTAATGAATTACTATTAAAAGTTGCTAATGACACATCAATATCTTTTATGCTAAAAAGTCACCAAGACTATAAAAACCTAATTTCTATTAAGAAGCCACAAAACCAAACAATCTTAAAAGTAAAGAAAAAAAATATACCATATTACCTTGAATTTGTGGATGATTAATTATAGACTCCCCATGTTTTTTAATTTTTTTTAAAAAAATGAAGATGTTGCAATGAAGACTAATCCTTCCGATGATGAACCTAAGAGAGATAATTATACGATAAACTGCAGCCAAGTGTAAATGTCATAGGGAGTGCATAAGCTGACTAATTTGTTGAAAGGTGAAAGAAATATTTTGTCTTGTAATAATTTGGCAAACTATAATTGAGATAAAGTGGAAGAAAATTTCTTAAATCATTCTTGGAGAGCTTGCTTTAACCTATATAGGGGATGTTTCAAAAGCAAAGGAAAATCCCAGTTCAAAAAGCGCAGTATTATTAGGTATGGTACATGAGTAAGGCTTAATGGATAGTGATCAATATATAAAGTTTCATAGCAAGAGCAGTAAGTGTATATGATGACTTTTCAATAGTAGGCTACAAAATTTGATTTTTGAAGAAAATAATATTATGTGACAAATACAGTTTCATTCATAGCCATACATACATAGTGCTTTGTGGTTAGGTTGTATTCCATAAAGACACATTAACATAATTAAGTAGAAAGTTTATTTCATTTATAATATGAAAAATAAAAATAGTAAACATAACCAAAGATAAAAAATGATGATAAGTCCTAGGTTTATCATAAAGGTGAGTGTAGAAAAAATTAAAATTAAGTGTTTGTAAAGGTAATCCATTAATAAGATAAATTATGGTAAAAAAGTGTCTTAACTTAAAAAAAATGAGATGGAACAGTCGATTCAAGTAATAAAGTGAGAGAGACTTCAAGAAGAATTCAAAATTGTCATTCTTCCATACTATTTTTTGTGGCTTACAAGTGATATAATACCTTTATAAACCAAAGTTTTCTTATTATTTTTTCATCAATATTAGCTTATATATGAAACAATTATTTTTTACATAGTAATCCATTAAAGCACTCAATGAGATTAGGAGTGGTTGATGATTCATCAAATTAGACTTACCATTGTTAAATTCTAGCCTTATTTTTATCAAGAACTAATCATGTTTCTTTGTTTCATAATTAGCCAATACATTAGCTAGAGAAATTTGAGATACATTAGCACAAATTTGATCAAAACATTAAGTCCATAATATTTGAAAACCAGCATAATCTTACACTCTAACTAAAATCAACAATCTTACACTCTAATTTGAATTGTCTAGCTGAATTAGTTTGTGTATACATCTTCTTTAAATATTTCCATATCACTTTAGTGGTCTTATAGATGTAAGTTAAGCATAAAATAACAATCAAAAAGCCATGTAACATCACCCTTATGATTTTAACCTTAATTTATCCAATTGAATCGCATTGGTAGGAGTTAGATTGGTTCCATTTATATATCCCCACAACTCTTTTTTCGTGACATATAATTGGAATTAAAATTCTTAGGTTGAGTAATTCTTACCTCTAACTTCACATATAATAATGAATGGTTACTATCTACATCGAGTACGTAGTATAAACTAAAGAAATAACTGCCCTTTAACATTTCTTAAAACTCTAAGTTAGTCTCTAACATTATTTATAGTACCATGTTATACCTTATGTTTTCAAAATAATACTGATAGTACCTTAAATCCTAATTAAATTAAGTTTTTGCTGCTAGCCTATGTTATGTCATAATTCCGAAATTTGGATCTACTAAGCACTGATGTGTTTTTAAAAATGATTTCTTAAAAAACTTGTTATTGGCAAAATTTTCACCTTATCGCTTCATAAAAGGTGTAAATAAATCCTTACCATCATCTTTGTTACCATTTTCATGATGCAATGAGAACTATTTTAGTAACGCTAGGGTGTAAAGTAATACCAGAGATAACAGTAAGGACTTAACTTTTTGTGAAATATTATAGCGCAAATCATAACTTTAGCCACCAAAATATGACCAGATATGTAAGTATTAAAAAAAATCATGTCAAACCACAACCTAAGTACCATAATAAAAATTCTAAAAGTAGGATAATTGAAATTACTAAGATAGAACCTTCTAATAACTTTGATACCATATAGGGAAATGGAATTTGATGTCCATTTCACTTTTACTCTCTTTTATACATAGACAAATTTGTAGTAATTTATAGCAGATTTACCTCTCTTTACAATAACAAAACTGTTGATTAATAAAGATGAAATGAATATCTACCTAAAGATAGTAATAATATTTAAAATAAGGACCGAATATAACATAATATGTTAGTAATGAAATAAAGAGCTTCATTGATGCATTCCCACTCAGGATTAAACTCTATAGAACTCACGAGCAAGATTGAGATATTACTAAGAAAGCTAAATCATATTTAAAGAAAATTGACTCACTAATTATAAAGAATCAAGAACTAAGTTCATACAATAGTTTATACATATATATATCAAGAAAGAATTCCTTGATATATTATGAATTTTAATGAAAAATAAGGGATAAAAGCACTCATAAGTATTATAGTATAAAAAGTTAAAAACTATTTAAAACACTTCTTAAATAACACAACATTGAGGTTTTAATAGGGACATAGTTGTGTTACAAATTGTGTTCAATATTGGAATTTTTATGCCAAAGGACTCGAGTTTTGACTTACTTGTATATGAAATTACGTCTTTAATAACGAATTTCCAATAACAACATGACTTAGGACGCATCTGTATCTAAGGTCATGTTTAACTTGCTATTATCTTTTTATGTCTAAAGATGGACATAGGTTACAATATAGTCACATTTGAGGCCATATTCGGACAAAGATGAATCTTATGCGTCCAAATCTTCTCCAACCTTAACTTGGATTATTTTAATTAGTGCTTGGTCTTCCTTTGGACTTAATAAGCCTTCCAAAGTAGTTTTTAGTCAGATCTTTGAAACTTAATATGCATATATATCTTAAATCAACTTATTCAAAGCCTTTTTGGACCCTTTCACTCCTAACTCTTGTAGTTGATCCATTAGGCATATACAATAGATCCTTTTCTTAGCTAGTTGCACTAAAATCATTCCCCAATCCTTAGAAGAATTTGTCCTTGAATTATCCCCTAAATTATAAGGATAAATATAAATAATATTAAAATTAATAGGATAAAGATCAATAATATTAAAAATTAACACTAACATTATACTTATAAGAATATTAACTTTTAAATATTACCATTGACCCTATCAATGAATCAAAATTTATCATCCTCTCTTAGGTGCAACTTAGATCACCTCTATAGTAGAAATTTTTCTTTCCTCACTTCTAGCCAAACCTAATCACCTAGTCGCAAGATAACACATTTTCTATCTTTGTTAGCCTTGATAGTATATTACTTATTCTTCTTTTCTATTTGACGCTTTACAAATTCATGAATTTAGTTCATCATCTCAATATTGTTATTTCAATCTAAACTATCCTCTTCATCAATAGGTAAAGGAATCCAAAAGAGTTAGTGAGTTAAAATCATAAGCAATCTCAAATGGTGAGTGATTAGTAGATGAATGCACACTCATGTTATATGCAAACTTAACAAATAGTAAACAATTTTACTAATAATTTAAGCTCCTTTAAATAATAATACAAAGTAAAGCATTTAAAGTCATATTCAATACTTCAATTTATTTATCATTTTGAGGGTGACTAGTAGTAGAACTAATAACTTTATTCTTAAATTACCTTCTAAAACTTTTCAAAATTAAATAAGGAACTTAGTATTATAGTCACTCAATATACTCTTATGAACCATATGTAATCAAATTACTTCCATAAAGAATAAATAAGGAATATAGATTGCATCATTAATTTTATTAGAAAGAATAAAATGTGTCACCTTAGAAAACATGTCAACTACAACAAATATAAAGTCGTCACCCCTCTTTAACTTTGCTAGTCCTAATATAAACTTTATAGGTATGTCTACTTATGATTCACTAGGTACATGTACACGTGTACACAATCCATATGGTAGAACCTTATATTTAGACTTTTTATATAAGTAATGCACTTACCACATACGCTCTTTACATATTGTATCGTATTAGGCTAATAAAAATATGTATATGGCATGGATAATGTCTTTCAACATTAAATGACCCATCCTATGCAATTAACTCATATATAGAATAATTAGGCACATCTAGTACTGTATTAACACAAGATAAATATCCATGATGCTTATAAAACTTACCAGATACCCCTTTTTTACATGCTAAATGTATATTATCAAAATTATTATCACTAGTATATAATTCCTTCACATGTTCAAATCCTAACAACTTTACATTCAAGGAAGTAAGAAGAGCATACCTCTAAGATAAGGCATCAATAATCACATTCTCCTTCCCTTGTTTATACTTAATAACATATAGAAAGGTCTCAATGAATTCCATCCATCTATCATGAAATTTCTTCAACGTACCTTGCCCTTTTAGATGTTTCAATGATTCATAGTCAATAGTATATCAAACTCTTTGGGTTATAGTTAATGTTGAGAACATTTAATGATGTCATCAATATATAAAGCTCTTTATTATAAGTTGGATAGTTTAAAGCTACCCCATTGAGTCTCTCATCAAAGTAGATTATTGGCCTCTTATTTTTTCATCAAAAAAACTTTAATGCTTATTCCTAAAGCACCACTCTCAATATCAAAAGTTATAAAGTCAAATAATGCTAAAAATAGTTGCTAAACATAACCTTTATTTATTAATATTGAATTCGTGCTATTATTCATTGCCCAATGAAAGCCTACAAACTTCTTAACAATTTCAATAAATGATATAATAACTATGCTAAATTCCTTAATAAGCCTTAGATAAGAAATTAGTTGACCATGAAACTTCTTACCTTATTTGTTGATTTAGGTCTTAACTATGCATTAATTGCTTTCATCTTTGTCTTGTCTACCTCAATACCTTTTGCACTAATAACATAACCAAGAAACACATTATTTTTCATGTAAAAAAATACACTTTTCAAGATTAGCATATAATTATTCTTTTTTTTAAATATCAGGCACACAACTTAAGTAATAAATATGCTCTTCTAAATTGTTATAATACAATATAATGTCATCAAAATAGATAACTGCAAATCTGGCTATATATACATACAACATATTATTCATCAATCCTATAAGAATTATTAGGTGCATTAGTAAGACCAAATAGTGTAAATAACCAATTATAAAAGATATATTTAGTTTTAATTTTTTATTTATTACCTAATATATCTTAATATGATGACAATTATTTTTCCAATTATTTTTTTAAAATAAGAACCATTCAATTTGTCGAGTATATCATCTAAACTATGAATGGAATGTTATATTTTACTATTATGTTATGTAACACCCCATGTTAGGGGTTAGAAAATTAAAGAATTCCAGTGCATTGTATGCTTGGCATAATTGAGTATTCGCTAATATGTGTATATGAATTTTGATATATACAAATAATTGTACATGCATTCATTGACATTTTTTGGGTATAATTTATTTATAAATGCGATTAAAATGTGAATTGTGAGTTATTTGCGTTCAAAAATTTATTTGGTGACTGTTAGTATTATTTCAAAATTTTGGTAAATTTTAGGAAATTTATCAAAATTTGAGGTGTTTTAGACTAAGAAAAATATTGAAATAAGAGAAAAATAGAAGTGTGACAATTGTATTAGAAATTAATTGACAAATGGACAAATTATGGGGTGACAAATGGATAAAATCATGTGTGACGTATGGACCTATAGCTAAGAGACAACTGGTAGCTTATCTAGTGGACAAGTGGAAGACATGCAATAGAGACATATGTTAAAGCACTAATGAAACACGTAGGCACGTTTTTGACAAAGAACAATTTTGCATTCGTGAACTTCCTTCTTGCTTTACCATTACCGAAACACCATCTTGTTCATTTATGTATATTGGCTTTTGGATAATCTATCAATGTCACACCTTGTGAAGTCTTCTGCCATTAGAGGTATTTGATTGTTACTAAATCTTAGTGTCTTTCCAACACTGAAATCTCTTGTTTGCTCTCCAAATTTCTGGAATTTTGCTGAAGAGAGAAAAGCTAAGTCAAGTAACTTTTATGCATGTTTTAATGTTTTAAATGAATGCATGCGTGAATGGTGTATATTTTCATGCTTGTGGAGTGCTGCATGCGTAAATGGCTCGACTTATCGAGGACTACAAGTCGACTTACATATCATAAGTCGACTTATTGGAGAGCGGAGTTACAATTTTTACGTAAATGGTTGAAACAAGTCGACTTATTCATTCGACAAGT
>JANKOE010000001.1:6864656-6878196 GCA_026284465.1 Erythroxylum citrifolium | reverse complement strand
ACTTTGCTGTCACCGCTCATCGTGAATGAATATTGATGATTTGGTTATCTAAACCAAGGACGCGGAGTTGAAGAAGAAAGGCACGGTTTTTGGTGTAGCTTAATTGTGGGGCATGAATATTATATAGGAAGGACAGAGCAGAGGCGAGCAAGTATATTTCGTGGACAGCAATTGACAAAGGCGCATTAAGCAACTACTTGACCTGTTCATATCTCATGTATGTATTATGTCCATCTAGGTATATATGGATATGTTAGTTCTTGTCATGTCACAACTTGTGTAATAACTAATCACGAATATTCTCATTAATTTTTCCTGGACTCTTTTCACATGCCGTTGGAACGTCTATAGGAGAACTCACCAACTCATTTGATCAATCATCTATCAAACTCAATTATTGTTTTATTGGTTATATGAACATCTAGTTATCTTTGTAAGGCACGTCCTCACCCTTTTTTTGGCTTCAAATCAAAAGTTTTGATGCACCCAAGCATCTCTAAGTTTTTTACGACGTGTAAACCTTTATAATGGGATGAGATCTTCTGTCTATTTTATCTTGTTTTTATTGTCCCATAAATTTTAGTCATCCATTTATGCGGGATTCACATAAAATTCACATAAATAAATAGCTGAGATTTATTAGACAGAATAAAGACAAGATAAAACGAGCAAAGAATACTGGCTTCTTTACTACCATCTCCAAGTCTTTAAATTGATGGATTTTAAGTTTTAAATTTTAACTGTTCCATACTATTTTGATGGTGAGCTAATTGCAATTTTGTTTATTTATTAGGTTCCCCATTGTATGATAAAAGAATGAGGCAAGTAGGAGTATCTTCTTAGAAATATAGAAGATGGTGAGTAATGAGGGGGGTCACATCTTCCTTGGAGTGGATGAAACGTTGCTTTCAAGCCTACTTGATGCTTATCAAAATATCCCAGAGATGAATAAGACCGATAACATATATTTTCTTAAAGATAAAAGATAATTATATTAATTTAGCAAAAGCTATACACAACCGAATCATAACATGCGGGACTAAATAAACTCACTAACAATATACTCCCTCTTATTTAAAATAAGTATCATTTTAGAGAGATTTTAATTATTCAAAATAAGTGTTGTTTGTGACTTTTTATGCATGTTTATGATTTTATTTCCAAAATTACCCTTTAATTTCTCTCACACCTTAATTACACAGATTATATAGATTATATTTTCAAGACACTTTAACATGTAATTAACAAGGGTATATAAGATATTTCATTAACTTTCTTAATAAATATGCATTCCTCTAAAACGACACTTATTTTGAATAAAAAGAAGTATAAAATATCGACAATAGAGATGATTATAACATCAAGATCAGTTCAGTTCACGGCTAACAAAACGTTGTTAGTCATTGGTAATGATGACAGCTCTAGCCTAATTAACTATACGTTCCGCAAGTTGCTCTTTACTCTTTTTAACATGCAACTTTACTCTTTTTAACATCTTTGTATAACTGCATTCAAAAAATAAATAATTTATGCTCTCATTCAATTGCTTACTAAGTACACGTATAGGGTCAAAATCACCAAATCATCTGTCCTTGGTCAAAAGCTAATTTTTGTTCACTAGCCAAGTGAACACAGCAGCTTTGCGATTGAGATTGTGCTTCCAAATTACCTCAAACCAAGGAACCACGTCAAGGTGATTAGCTAGTGCCTAGTAACAAGATCTACTGTTGAAGGAACTACTGGACTGTGGATTCCAAGCGATGTTATCCTTCCTCAATCTTGCAGGAATGGTAGGCAAATGAACAGACAATAAGTGAAAATCTCTTATGATATGTTTGGGAGTTTAGGATGGAATGGAATGGAATGACAATTAATAGAACGGAATGGAATGGAGTACAATGGAATGGAATGAAATGAGTCACTCTATTGTTTGGAAGTTTAAATAAAATAAGAGAGGGACTCCTTTGACCATTGTTTGGAAGCGATACTAAAAATGAATATAATAGAATGACTTATAATTTTTTTTCTCCAAAATTACCCTTGTCACTTTTAACGTAACTATTAGTTATAGCATTGAAGTTAACAATTCTATAAATTATAATATCCTTTAAGCAATGTTATATTCCGAGAGACACATCTTACGAACAAATATAATATTCTTTAAACAAATATTTACTACTTCACATAAACAAGCCCAATTGTTTTCTTTTTCACAATTCCAACGCATTAAATCAATTACGGCGTTATGTTGAAAGGTGCATATGAAGACGAAACTTTCTTGTTGGTCCCATACAGAAAATTTTGCATAGATTTGTGAACAGATAAGTCTGAAGCCTAAATTAAAGATGGTCACATGCATGAAAACTTAAAGTAATACATAAAAGCAATTTTCTGGATGAAAAAAAATGTCAGTTCAAATAAGAAATGAGAGAGCATTATGGTCTCCAAATTGAAGGTCACTTCAGTTGGACTGGTATTTGCCGCGTAGGTATTTGCTGGATTGAGATTGTAATTTCATTAATTTTTTGAGGGTATTTTTGTCATTAAATTAGGGTTTGAAAGGCAAGCCATGTCATTTCATCCCTGACCCCCTAATTTGAGAGGTCACAAAATATTGAATTTTGGATGGCAAATGATGGCTTCCAAAGCCATTAATTGCCATTCCATCCTGTTTCAAAATAGACTCTCAAACAATGGCCCGAGTCATTTGGGTCATTTTATTCCATTCCCTTCCATCCCTCCACCCACATCCAAACATACCCTTAGGGAGCCAACCCATTCACCATTTGGGATGAGCATTGACACTTTAGTATATATTGAGAGGGATTCTATCCATGAGGCTAGAAAGATTTGTTTGGTGAATAAGAGGACTATGATTAGTCCGGTTATCAAGCTATATCCATACATCCTCTCCATCTCTTAACCTATGCTTGATACGGGGATAGAAAATACTTCTCAAACTGAGTAAACGATAGAAAGACCACGAGAATTGAGACACAAAAGTCAACAGAAATTTTGTGGTCTTTCTTCTCTGTTTCACAGTTTCAGGGCATAGAGATATATCTTTTTTTCATAAGAGATGTAGCCATACAAGGGTTTATCTTGGAAAACCATAAAGTGTCATGGTCAAGGTTTAATAAAGATCTCATGTTCTATTTTTAAATTAAATAGAGTTTGATACCGTCTACAAAAGTCCTATGTACAGTATCGGGAAGAAAAACATGAAGTGACATACTTAACTCTTAACTTTCTTTAATCGTTTTTATTTCCTCAAATAAGAATGAACTGATGGCCTTTTAATTCTGACAAAAGGAGAGTTTAATCTCCTGTTTTTTTTTTTTTAAAGGAAAGAAAGAAAGAGAGTTTACTCTCCTATGTTCCTTCTTTCAGTTCGAACCATTTACTTTTATTGCTTTAAAATTTTATTATCTTACCATTAAATATTAATATAATTTAAACCTATTTATCCACTTTAAAACTTTTGAAAATTTTAATAGATTAAATTTTAATTTTAATATTCCTTCATATAAAAATCTTTATTTAAATAAAATTTTAGTAATCAAGTTACTACATATGACTTTTTATATTATAAGGATATTTATACTACAAAAGTAATATTAAAAATATTTTTAAAATTCGTATAAATAAATGATGTTCAAAACATAGATACTAATGTTTAAATAAATATTATTTAGTAAACAGATCATATATTACAAAAAAGTTGACATTTGGCTATGAAAAAATCGTAGCTAAATGTGTAAAAAATATTGTCTATAGTCTTCAACTACGTTTTTATTTCGTCGCTTAAAATGTCATTAAATCTTCATAGCTAAAAATTATAGGCGACGTTTTAAGAAATTGTTGTCAATAATTTTTAACTATACTTATTTTTCGTAATTAAATACTATTAGCTATGTTTCTAGATCGTAGCCAAAAAAATTTTGCTGCATTTTTTAAAACATAGCTAAATGTTTTTGAAAACGCAACCAAAGCTTTTTAGCTACGTTTTCATAAATGTAGCCAAATATAACGTTTCTAAAAGCGTAGCTAAATATTTTTAACTTCATTTTATAAAATATAGTCAAATGTTTTTAGTTACGTTTTAACCAAATGTCATATACTGTTATGATAAATTATTTTTTACATTTTTAATTCTTATTATTACAACAACAACAACATCTAGTATGAATTTCGTTGATTTGCAGGGTCTAGGGAGATCCAATATTACGTTAATAGAGAGACTTTTTCTAAATGATCCACGTGAATTTTTAATTCTTATTATTCAACAATATATTTTGTATATAATGTATCGATATATTTTTATTGTAAATTTATTATACAAATAAATTGTATTAAAATATTAATAATTCAAAATATCGAGCATTGTATATAAAAAGTAAAATTATATAAATATCATTCAATTATACAAAAAATATATATATTCTTTATGTACAAGATATTAATGACAACTTTAACAATTCTTATCGACAAAATAATAAATAAAGGGAAAAAGATAATGAATTTCATGTATATTCCATTAAAGAGAAAAGTATATAATTATTTTTCTAAACAATTTACAAAAGATTCCAAGTGACATGAGACTTGGTAATTAAGATAAAGAAATTCCTTATCTCTGGATTCCTAAGAAGGCTCCTTGCACATTCAAATGCTTCAATTGAAATAGACAAAATCCACCTCCTCCCCCCCTCAGTAGTTGGTTCATTAACAGCCTCTTCAAACAACTTCTTGGCTCTAACTAAACTAGCAAAAGATATATTAAATGATTTTCCAGATATAGTATGGAACAGTAAATTAAATGAACCTTACATACCATACATTTCACCTAAAGAATAAACAACATAAAACGATCGCCTTAATTTCTTCACAATCCTTTAAAAAATTAAATCACAAAAACTAAAAAAAAACTAGATCAAACAGTATAAGGAACTCAAATTCGAATACATGCATACCTGATTGAATGACTCCATCATCGTCACAACGAACAAACATAGTTTTTGCAGTCGACAACTGTTTGAAAACTACCGATTTGGCTAATCCTGTATAGACCATTGGAACATCACCACCACCTCCATTTTCATCTTCTTTCTTTAGAAGATTCGATGAAACTTTACACAACACATAGTATATACAATCACACATTTATCTAATAGCTTCTTAAACAAAAAATGAGATATAGAGAATAAAGAAAGAGAGTTAAGTCAAATGACACTAAAAACCTTGAAGAAGAAGATCGGTCATTGAAGGCAAGCAGTGATTAGACTTTAGTGAATAGATTTGTTGTGCACCAATTTATTCTTCAATAGGGAGGATTCTGCCAGATACCTTACACCAGAGCTCATTTTTGGCATTGAAAAATATCTGTCTCGTCGACATTTCATGATAAATTTATGTTAATGGTTTTATTTTGAAAACACAATAAAACAAAAACACATCATAGATATAATTATTTTCTTAGATAATCTAGAAACAACACACCTTGTATATGATCCTAGGATCATTTGATAACTTGAATTTAAAAGTAGTATCGTCAATAAATTTCGGAAGTACGCAATTAAACTCGAATTTTGAATCCAGCAGCAAGAAATTCTTAAATGAAATGATCAATATAAAATCAATGTTCCCTTAAAATAATTCCAACAACAGTTATTAATTAACAATCATGGTATGTGAGCGGGAAGAGAGAGAGAGAGAGAGGAAGGAGCATGTAGCAAATGTTTAATTCATGTCAAAAAGTTGTTGGCCGATTCCACCAACTTGGCATGTTAACATTATGGTTTAAAGATAAACCCCTTCAAATTAAGAAAACCTTTTAAGAGATGTTAACACTACTTTTTGCCTTGCTTTCTTCGTTGTTGAATGTCCAGCCAACAAAATCTGATTAATGGAATAGAGAGGTGGGAGTTGTCTTGTAAAATGCCAGTGGGAACTGTTTCACCCTTCTTTTTATCTGTAACATCATCAACTATAAGACAATTATTATTCTTTAAAAGTTTATTAGCAAAAACAAACAACAGTTTAAATATTATTTCTACTTAACCTTTTAACAAACAACGAATGTGTTATGAATTTAACAACAAAAGTTTCAATGATTTACTATGCAAATCAATTCTGTTATATGGAAATGATTGTCCTCTCAGAATTACAAGCACAAATAACAAAATCGCAGTACAGGATTGAGAAAAGCAGAAAAGAACCACTACAGGAGAGAGAAAAAGAGAGGGGAAGAGAGAGAGAATAGCCATTAGAGAGAAATTCCAAATTCATCACCTCACGTCTCCCCTCATCTCACGTCCTTTCATTCCGCTCTCAACTTCCACACGGGCCTTTGAATCCACACGCTACACCTCAGCTAACTAACATTCTAGTCTACTCCTATACTTGATGCAGCATCATGATCCACATCAGTCCCCTGCACGTCGTTACCATCTTGCTCTTGGGCCATAACATCCCCTCCCCTTTAAATTGGACCTTATCCCCAATGTCAAAAGAAGGATAATGGGTTTGAATTATAGATAATGACTCCCATGATGGAGAGGCTAGATCGCCCCACTGAATCAATAGCTCAGTATCCTACTTGTTGTCACATTTAATTTGGCGAATGTCCAAAATATCAGTAGGTTGCAGCATGGGTCCCTCTGGAGCAGTGGTTAAGGGAAGAGGAACATAGGGAGTCGTGGAATCACCAATATTAAAGCATTTCAAAAGTGAAACATGAAAGATTGGATGAATGCGAGCTTCAGGAGGCAACTTTAAGCGATAAGCAACAGACTCGATCCTCTCCACCACCAGAAAAGGACTAAAATATCGCAAGCCAAGCTTGTGATGCTCTTGTAATCGAACAGAATGTTGACGATATGGTTGAAGTTTGACTAAGACCAAGTCACCTTCAGCAAAAGTAACAACAGTGCGAAGTCGATCAGCATACTTTTTCATGTTGACCTAAGCCTTCTGTAAATTAACTCATAACTGAGCCAAGATAGTATCGCATTGTTGAAGCTATTGGAATACATTTACTGGGGTATCCTCAATGCGATTTACCCTATGAAGCGACAACGGATCTTGACCATAAACAACCTTAAAGGGAGTCATATCGATGGAAGTTTGAAAAGCAGTGTTATACTAAAAATCTGCCCATGGTAAAAATTCAAGCCATTTTTTAGGGAAATCAAAACAAAGTAGCACAAGTACGTCTCAAGGCATTTGTTTAAAGCTTCCGTCTGGCCATCCTTTTGTGGATGGTATGCTAAACTCAATTTTAATTCCATACCTTGTAATCGAAAGAGGTGATGCCAAAAAGCACTAGTAAATGTCCTATCCCTGTCTGACACAATTGAGTTTGAAATTTCATGAAGTTTAACAATGTGTTAAATAAAAGCGTTGGCTACCTGGAGGCTATTATAATCAGACTTTAGAGGAATGAAATGACCATATTTAGAGACACAGTCAACCACCACTAACACAACAGGTACCCTCGAACTAACAGCTAAGTAGTAACAAAGTTCATAGAGATGTCCTCCCAAATACGATGTGGAATAGGCAGGGGATTCAATAATCCCGAAGGGTGTAGCTAGGAGGATTTTTCTCTCCGACAGACTACACAGCGCCAAACAAAATCCTTGACATCTCATCACATAGACGTCCAAAAGAAAAGAGTAGCAACTCTATGAAAAGTGCATAAGGAACCTGCATGTCCACCTATACGAGAGTTATGAAATTCAGTAAGAATTTTATGAATAATGATCTGTTCTTCGGAGGGAATCACCAACCTTTGATGCCAATAAACAACATCATTATGTACATGGTAATGTGACCATTTAGAAGGTTGATCCTGAATAGTTTGAATCAATTGTTTTCTAGCAGAAGCATTTCAAACTTCTTGTAAAATCTCATCCATAAGAGTATGTGTGGGCATGGACACATCCATTATATGGACTCGTGAAAGTGCATCGACAACCGCATTAGATTTACCAGAGCGATACTCAACATGAAATTGATAGCTTATCAATTTAGTCAATTAAACTTCTTGCTTAGGTGTTTGAATCACTTGATTATTCAAGTTCTTAAGACTCTCATGGACTGTACGAATGATGAAGAAGTGTCCAAAAAGACAGTGCTGAAATTTATTCACAGCTTCTGAAATTGCATACAATTCTTAAACATAAGTAGACTTTTTTTGCATGCGAGGACTAAGCTTCTTTGAAAAGAAGGCAATGGGGTGTTCATCTTGACTTAAACCGCCACAATGCCGATGCCCGAGGCATCCGTCTCCATAATAAATGGCTTGGAGAAGTTTGGTAGAGAAAGAACTGGTGCTTGTGTTATTGTTGTTTTCAGTGCTTCAAAAGCATTTTAGGTCGTTGCATTCCATTGGAATCCCTCCTTTTAAAGTTGCTGAGTTAATGAGGGCTCGCTATCTATGCATAAGATTTAATAAACCGACGATAATACCCAGTCAGTCGAAAGAAAGCTTGAAGTTGGGTCACATTGGTAGGATTGGGCCATTCTAACACAATTTGGACCTTATTCTGATCCATTTCAACCCCAAAAGTTGAGACTATATGACCCAAATACTCCACTTGAGTTTGGCCAAAGGTGCATTGCGAAAGTTTGGCAAATAATCTGTGTTGCAATAATTGCTCCAGAACTTGAGTGAGATGATCTAAATGCAAAGCCCAAGTTGCACTATATATTAAAATATCATCAAAGAAAATAACTACAAACCTTCAAAGAAATTGGCAAAATATATCATTCATCAAGGCTTGAAAAGTAGCTAAAGCATTAGTAAGACCAAACAACATCACTATCCATTCATATAAGCCTTGATGTGTTCGAAATGCAGTCTTCTCATGATCTTCAGGCCTCATCAAAATCTGGTGATATCCGGATCTAAGATTTAGTTTTGAATAAAACCAAGAGCCTCTTAATTCATCAAGTAATTCATCAACCGTGGGCATAGGAAATGAATCACGAACAGTGACATCATTGAGAGCTCGATAGTCCACACAAAACTGCCATGTTCCATCCTTTTTCTTGACCAATAGTACTGGAGTAGAGTACGGAGTAATGCTTGGTTGTATGATACCCTCCTGGAGCATTTCATCTACTAGGCACTCAATCTCTTCTTTTTTACTAAATGGGTATCTATAGGGTTGTACTCATACAGGGCCTTTGCTTGGCTCCAATAATATAACATGGTCATGGTTACGAGCAGAGGGTAGTCCTTTAGGAGCCTCGAAGACAAACTGGAAGTGTTGCAGAACCTGTTGTAAATCATTGGGTACCTCACTAGTTAATATAATTTTTTGCTCTACGTGATCATTGGTCTTATCCATATTAACGAGAAATATTTCAGAAATGGCGTCCATCTCGTGTAACCTGGCAATGTGGTGAAACTGAGCTGGTTTTGCTCTGGTAGCTTTATATCCTTGAATTGATAAAGGAGTTACCGTCGTGACACTTCAAATTTGTGTTAGCATTGAACTATCCAAAAAACTCCCAAATCAAATACCAATTATGAGGTTGGGTGAAGACAACAAATTATAGGAAGACACCATTGTTATATCCTATCATTGGAAGCCACCTTCCAAGTCATAAGGGAATTTTTGGAGAGCTATAGGGAAAACCTTTAAATATGGAAGTTACCAAAAGCTTATGGGGATAGGTGAGTTGGAACAACAACTGGAAATGATCAAAAATAATCATACTACTCCTATAGATACTGATGATATAGTGGAGAAGTGTGGAGTTAATATGATGCCAACTCCCATACAAGAACCTACTTCTAAAAATGCTTTAGTCAAGGGAACAAATATATAGAGGGATGACTCAACAACGTTCTTAGAGGAAAGTGTCCAACTCCTGAAGAATATTGAAAATGAATGCAACTAGGACTTGCTGATTAATTGTAGTGAATACTAGGGACAAGATCTCAGGCTTGAACCAGTCACATCTAATACCTCATCTGAGGCTACCACAAAATGCCACATCTCTGAATCTAGAAATTCAGCTGCTATAATAACAAACTATGTTGAATTTGCAACACCTATTGGAGTTCCAAATGACAACACACCAACTGAGGAATTTTGCACCAAGGAAGTAGGCCATAGTGAAAAATTCCAAACAGTGAAAAGGAGACGATCAAAAAGGGGCAAGGGGAAAAGTTCCATAGGTTAATCTTCTTAACATGTCATTTATAACTTGGAATGTGTGAGGAATAAATTGTCCTTCAAACCTTTTGACTTTAAGGGACTTTGTCTTTAGCGAAGAACCATTCTTAGTAGCCTTACTTGAAACCAAAATAAATTTAGAAAATCTGAACAGTTTACACATCCTGGGTTCTCAATGGAACATGCTCTCAAACCACTGCCACCACACTTTTGGAAGAATCATCATTTGCTATAAAAATGACAAGATTAGAGTAGATTTGTTAGGCTCTAATGAGCAAGCAATGTATATGAATCTTCTCTTTCTGTACGATAATACAGACATGAACATATCTTTCATTTATGCGAGTAACTTTGGTTTTCATAGAAGACATCTACAGAATAATATCAGAACAATTAGTAGCAACATTACCAAACCGTGGATGATATGCGACGATTTCAACTCAATCCTCTACATTTTAGAAGCTCAAGGCCACGACAATTTAAAGAACTATTTAGTTGAATTCAAAGATTGTGTCAAAGACATAGGAGTGACTAACTTAAAATTCGTAGGACACACATTCACTTGGTCCAATAAACAAACTTTAGCTTGGAACATTTGGAAGAAGCTAGGCCTTGCACTTGTCAATGATATTTGGTTGAATAAATTTCCTAACAGCACCTCCAACTTCAAAGACCCCTTATTCTCGAATCATAATTATAGTAGACAACTTGGTCAAAAAACACATTACATGTTATCCCTTTAGATTTAACAACTACCTTGTCCATGATCCAAGATTCTTCGAAGCTTACAAAAAAGGGGCAGACCTCTATTATGTGGGCACCAAGCAATTTCGCTATGTACATAAGCTAAAAATCATCAAAAATGAGCTTAAACTGTTAAAATCTTTGAAAGGATCCACCATATCAACCATCCATTCTACCAGATCAGAACTTGAAGACATTCAATCCAAGATAGCCCTGAAGCAGATCAGCTGCTATTGGACACAAAAAAACTAGCTTTTTCAAAATACATACAGGCTATCAAGAACCACAGTTCTTTGCTTCAACAAAGAGCTATAGTGAATTGGCTTAAAGATGGTGATAATTGTACAGGCTTCTTCTTCAATTCAATTCTAGCAAGGAAAAGTCACAATAAAATTTACTCCATTACCTCCACAGCAGACTCTCCTCTTTAGAGATTCCAAGATATACAAGAGAAAACCATAAAGTATTTTGGAACTCCCCTCGGTACACCAAGTCTTTCAACTACTTCTCTTACAGCTCCACGAACTGAAGCAAGTCTCTTTTCAAGATCTAGATTTTTTTTAAACAAAAATCGTTGATGACAAGGAAATAAAGAAAGTAGTATTTGAAATAAATGGTATGAAGGCCCCAGAGCTTGATGGTTTCAAAGATTATTTTTCCAAAACCCTTGGAACATTACTGGAAAGTTTGTGAAACATATAGTCCACAAATTCTTCACAAAAGGAGCACTCCTCAAGGAAATCAACAGAACCTTCCTTTGCTTGATTGCTAAAGGCTATAATCCCTCCACTTTTAGAGACTTTAGACCTATAACATCAACTAACTTCCTTTACAAAATCATTTCCAAAATCCTAGCTACTATATTGAAGAAAGTACTAACTCCTTTGATTAGTGAGAATCAGGGTGTTTATATAAGTGATTGACCTATTGGAGATAATGTTCTTATAGTTCAAGAACTACTCAAAGGCTACTCCAGATCCAACTACTCTCCCAACAACAAAATGGAAATAGACTTTCATAAGGCATTTGACGATATAGGCTGGGATTATTTTGTAGACAATGCTTCAAGCATTTGGGTTTCTATATATCTTCAATAAATTGTTAAGGGAATGCATCTCCTCAACTATATTATCTGTGCTTATCAATGGCAGTCCAACTAAGCTCTTCATGGCTACCAAAGTTCTTAGACACCCATCCCCCTATCTTTTCATTCTTTATATGGAAATCCTCAACTTAATCATCAAACAAGAAGTGAAGCTAAATCCTAATTTCAGGCACCACTCAAAATACAAAAAGATTGATTTAACTTATCTTTGTTTTACAGATGATCTCCTCTTATTTTGTAGAGCTATTGTAACATTCCACCCTCAACTGGAAGGGTAGAATGGTAATTTGGCATAGGATGGGATAGATTGGAATGAATTAGGACTGTTCATGCATTATAGGATTGATACTGTACATTTGTGCACATGACATAACTGTACATGCATACATGTCATTCCCGGTTTTCGTGCCTAATGTAATTTTATTGTGATTAACATGGTTATTGGGTTTGAAAAATTATTCTGAGTGAACCATTGCGAGTTTTACATTTTAAGATATTTTTAGGAATTTTCTGGATTTTTCCGGAGAAAATTTCCGGACCGAAAAAAAATCGCCAAGTGGCGAACCGGTCAATTTTTGGTAGCGAAAATTGCTACCCAATGGCACTGTCATATTGGGTATATTATTTTGGACTTTACATTAGGGCCATTGGAGTTGATTGGGTTAATTTTTGAGTAGAATTAATTGATTAAAGTTTAGTTTATTACTTTGACTTTTCTTCTCCATTTTTGGACTAACCATATAAGGCCACCTAGCATCTCATTAAATGCCTCCTTATCCCTCCCACGGTTTTGCTTAATTTAAAGAATGAAAACTTAGACTTTTGGCTTTTATTCATCAAACAACCGAAACTTGAAACCCTCCTTCATTGTTTGTTTTTATCTCCATCGATTTCTCCTTCCTTCCTCCAAAACTCAAGAGTTCTTCTACTTGTACCCAAGTTATTTTCTTGCCATGATGATGATATACTTGCATGGGGTTAGAAGAAGTGGTTAGAAAGAATAGTTAAGAAAGAATTGAAGAGAATAGAAGAGTGGAAGCTTAAGTAGGTAAGTGTTTAAGTTAAGTTTTAATGATGTTTTAATTATGAAGTTAAATGACATGGTAGTTAGAAGCATTTAATGTGAGTTATGGTGCATTTATTATGCTTATTGATGCATTAATTTGATGACAATTATTGTTTGAATTGTTGGGTATAAATGGATGTTGAGTTAGGATAAGTGAAGGATTAAGGTAACTTGGTTTTTAGCCTAGGTTGGATTGAGTTTTGAATGTTTGATTAAGGGAAAACTAATGGAATAGGGTGCTGCCAAATTTTGACCATTGGTCTAAGTTAATGTATGAGTGACCTAGGTACTGATTTTGTGTCCAATAGAGATGCTTATAGTAGTAGAAGTTCAATTGGTATGATAGGAGATGTAATTGAGTAGTAAAGCTGAAAATTGATTTTTGACCTACTGTACTGTTTTGAGCATAACTCATTGTGTGGTTATGCAAATGAGGTG
>JANKOE010000001.1:6802508-6815502 GCA_026284465.1 Erythroxylum citrifolium | reverse complement strand
GTAATAAAAATATTTATTTTTATTTTAAAAAAAAATTAAAAATTCACAATAATTATAAAGTTAAAGTAAATAAAATAACTGATTAAAAAAACTTTGAAAAAAGAGGGGGGAAGGAGAGGCGGGAGGGAGGGGGAAGAGTTTAAAATTTTTTAAAAAATTTGCAAAAAAGTTCCAATATTTTTTAAAATTTCTGGTATCGGCTGGTATTTGACCGGTATTTTGAATACAGGCCGGTACCGACTAGGATCATCCGAAATTGGCTGGTACCGATTGGTATTTAAACCTGGAACAATCGACCCTCCATTTCATGCCGATTTTGCTCCGGTATGGTATGTACCAGTCGGTATGAAACGGTATCTACATTTCTGATTGAAACCGGTCAAGGTTTCAATGGTGACACTAATTTTGTTGATCGAAAAGGTGACTGTAAAATGATAATGTTTAAATCAGCACAAATGTAGGACAACAACGATACTTAAAGCTATTAAATAATATCTTTGCTAAAAATCCGGTCACACATATTATGACATAGCTGTGGGATGAATACATAATATATGCAACTAGACCTCCACATAAAAGCGATCAGAGTACAAGCCATCAATTCTCATGACACTACCACCTATGGGCAAATAGATCATTCAAGCAATGACTTTCTTCTATTCAACGCCTTTATGCATATCTCAAAATCTCATGTAAGGCCAACACCTGTGGGTAGGATAATCAAACATGAGACTAGAAACATCCCCTAACGTGTAAGCAGAATAATTCAAAATACTGACTCGAAAGGTCACTGTGGTGACTACTTCCTCATCAACACTCAACAAATCCATAAACACAAGGGATACATCTTTATGTTATCCTCACATTCTTTATGAGCAAATGGTATGTGACAATATAACATCAATAAATGCAAAAATCTAAATGCACAGTCTTATTGTCACACATTCGTGCTGAAGACATTCTCTGAAAACTTTATTTGAGACTTTCGTAAAGGAAAAACCTCAATAGAGTGACTATCGTGCATCACCAGACACAGAACCGACCACCTGAGACAAGAGAACTTCATGTATCTCCCTTATGGCAAGTTCGTTGCACAAAAATTTATTAAAAAATGACTTCAGAATGTCTCAATTCCTTTTCTGAGTGATTATCATGTAGTTCTGAACACTGAATATGAGACCCGAGACACGAAAACTTGAAGTATCTCCCTTATATGATGTTCGTAGCATCAAAATTCACTCAAAATCGGATTCAGAATATCTTAATTCCTTTTTTAGAGTTAAACTTTAATTTATTACTAATGTAATAAATCCAGAAAAATGGAAAAACTCACTTTATGAATTTCTCGGACCCGAAAACTAACAAAAAACTCCCGGGGACACCCTTATAGGAAATCTAAAATTTTTACGTGGTTTTTTTAAATACTGTAGAAATTTCGTACGGCTGATGTTAGTATGACGTCAGCTGCGACACATGTCGCCCAACAACGTGTCTCAACAGTGAACGACACCTATGTTGCACTCTTCAGACGCGGGCCCATGCGCTTATTCGATGGCGCGTGCATAACATGTGCTGACACGTGGCGTAACACGGTCCACCCACGTGTCGATCGCGTGTCTGACATGTACGTCGCACCTGGTAGACATACCACCCCTCAGAGTGGTACTATGCATCGTCGGGCGTGTGTGGCACACGTGCCCTAAGGTCTCCGTCGTCCCTACTGGAAAATGACAATTTTTGGTGAGTTTCGGGCTGATTTTTCGAGCTCCTGGGCTCGTTTTCACCCTATTTTTCAAGGCTAAACATATGTATACTACTTTCATTCAATAAAAAGCAAGAGAAAATTGAGAAACAGAAGTTAAATCTCTGAAAACCTTATGGGGAGAAAATAAAAAAAAACGTTTTTAACCACCCGATCACGCTACCTCTCTGATACTACGTGTAATACGTAACGATGCCTTAGTTACGTATCCTGAATCGAATGTGAAAAAGCAAGAAATGAAGAAATGCAAAAATACCTGATTTCGATTCCATAACTACAAACGAGCTTTCTAAAGCTGAAACAAGCGTGAATCTACCGCCGTCTTCACGGGAATTACTTACCAGGACGCGGGTAAGGTCTTTCTATAGTTTTCTCAAAATAGAAGCTCTCTTAACGGGTCAGAGAATCCTTATACTTACGATTCATTTTTCACATGGACTTTGAACAATTGATTTAGATCATTTATTATGCCACTTTATTATCATTATTTGGATTAAATTACGTAACTTAATCGATAAGTTATTAAAAAGCCAAAAAATACAATTAATAGTTGTCCAATTTTATGAGAAAGGACATACATATATATATATATATGTTAGTTTTATATGATAGTTTATCTTAAGATCAGTTATAAAATATTATTTATGAAATTTGAAAGATAGGGACTAAAGATTTGATATATATGTTCTTTTTACATATAATATAAATAATATATTAATTTATTAAAAAATAAAAGAATGAATAAAGGGATTGTTTAATGTAAAATATTTGAATAAAATATTTCTTAAAAATGGATATTTTCAAAATATTAGTTTAATATTTAGACCATTAAAATGACGTTGAAGTGTTTAACATTAAGTTAATATATTGAATTTTTTTTTTTTTTTGAAACGATTGAAATTCTTTTTAAAAATAAATAATTTAAAGACCCAAAAAACTTTTCAATACGACATCCGCTTAAAAATAATTCATAACTTCTCTTTAATAATATTACCTGACAATGAACCGATCTATTGGTTTAAATTCAGGTATTTTTAGCGGGCTGATCCATAGGCAAGCTTTATGTTTAGTCTTACCCGAAACTCAACTATTTAAAGCAAAATAACATATTTTTATTTAGAAAAGTTAGGCTTCAGATAAGCCTGAACTTCGACAACCCAAACCCGAATCTAATAAAAAAGTTACATTTTACATTTTCATTTTTAAAAAAATTATTTTAAAAAATTTAAGAGAGTCGACTGACTGTCGTCCTTACCTTTAGAAAAGAAAGAATACGAAGATTGAGGAAACCTTAATAAATTCATGTAATTGTTTAGTCAAAAATAAAAGTAAGAAAATGTGGTGAAATAAGAATTACAAACCAATGAAATCCTACGATATCAAATGGAAAAGTATTGTAAATTCAGAGGTACGTTCAGATGTAATCATTTAGAATCACAGTATACCAAATGAATGAGTTGAGAGAATATTATGTATAAACATTATTAAAGACTGAGAAGTTGCTCCGCTGCATTAAAAAATGTCATCCGTCAATGTAACCATCTACATTTTCCTACCTAATTAGCAACAAGTTCTTCTCTAGTTCCCAAACTTCATGGGAGGGAAATCAAAGGTAGATAACCTACATGACATGATCTATAACCTAAATCATTATTGATCCTTAAGTTGGAAATTTCCTTTTGTTTTTTAAATGGAGGAATTCATGCATTTATTAAATTTTCAGATTAACATAATAGTCTGTAAATCACGCCAATCAGATACTTCGTGCTAGATAAACCCTGTACGACAGACTCGATCGAGAAAACGTAAATAGAAAAATTCGAATACAAAATCTTTTGGCTCCATACTTCCCACTCCACTAACTCGATTGGCAACTTTCTTAATCTTTGAATCGGGCCAAAACTACCTAGCCTATTTAGAGATTGAATCCGATTTCTCTTCCTCTTTTCCCATCATCACCATGTGAATAATTTGTCAAAAAGAAAAAAGTCGTGAAGTTATGTCAATGGTTGCAGTCCATTCTGCCATTGTTCATGGGGTTGATTCTAGACATGGACCCCATCTTCCGTAATATAGCCTCTTGGATGGACAGTATTTGATCTGTTCCATAATTGCCAATGAACAGTGGCGTATCTGATTATATAATTAATGGATGCAAAGAATTAAAATGGCATTAACGTGGGTTGCTTAAATAAATCCCGGGAATCGTGGACCCTTGCGACTCGTCGTTTGCTCACCCGCCAAAATTACCTGCCAAAAAAGAACCACCGATGTTGCTCACGTGGGGTTCACGTTCAGTGTTTGTACATCGTTAGTCCCGCCTTTTCAAAATGCATAACGTGGCACGAGGAGTAAGCATATCCAAAGGTTTGACGATTCATTTGATGGTAACTTTGGGGATAGTTTGGGAAAGTGTTGAAGAGAAGAAGTTGTAACGTTGAAGGTCTTGTGATGATAAGTGTTGCAACCAACTCTGACATGCTCTCATGATCCTCATGACATATTAAATGTTAGGTGATATAAACGTCTAAGCAAGCATAATATGGATTTGGACAATCCATATGGGGACAATGCAACCGATAAAATGGGAATTAATAAGACTTTACATAAGGAAGTAACGTGCAAGAAGTTGTAATTCGGATAAAACCCAAGAAAGAATAGTTACATTTTTACATCAAATCCAACCTAAAACACAAAACACAGACTTGTAACTTTGTATTAGAAGAAGTTGGTAAGTGGTATTAGGAAACATTTTGTTAAAACATAGTTTTCTTGTGCATATTTGGAGGTTGCAACTACTGCAAGCCCAGGACCAGGACCAGGACCAGGACCAGGACATTGTTTAGTATCTTCTGTTCATCAAGCTAGTAATTGGATTTTACAAATTCAAGGAACAGGTTAAATCTTCTAATTAGTGATTCGTAACATTAAGCAAAAGGTAAAAACAAAGTTTTAAAAAAAAGGAAGACATGTTTAGGAGAAGAAAAGCATTGGAATTTATGGAAAATTAATAGATATCGGTTTGCGTAACCACTAGATAGATAGCAGTAACCAGTCTGCCACTACCACCATTACCAACTTTTTTTTTTTGTTCAATCATTTACTATTCTAATTCTGTTTCTTTCTTCAACCTCTCCTTTGCCCTCTTTCCCTAAGCATGTCTTGCACCTTCTTCTGTTTTTATTCTTGAATTATTTCTCTTTCTCTTCGTTGGTTTTTCCTTTTGGTTTTTTTCTTCTTCTTCATTTTGTTGGGGTGTTGAAGTTTTAGATCCTAGATGATCGGTTGTTCTGTGTGTTGTAAGAAAGATGGAATCTTTGACATGGCTGTTTTAAGGTTTGGGAGATGTTATGATCGATTTGATTCTGGGCATGTTTTGTTCTTTCTGATTTTGGGTTGGGATTGAAAGATCTCAAGGGACCATCCTTGCATGTAGAGGAATCAGATATAGAGGTAATTTTCTCAATCTGGTCTTTGTTGGATTTTCCATTTCTGAGTGGATGCTTGTGTTTTGTGTGCTTGTTTCCTGTCTGTGCACTTTGATGCTACTACATTCATGTGTATCTTTATGAAGATCTAAACCTTTTGTGTTCTTGGATAAGGTTTTAGATTTATCTTTGCATTCCAAGTTTTGCTTCCACAATTTCTTTTTTCCTTTCTAAAATTTTCTGTTGAAATGCTTGCTTGTTTCCTTTTTAGCATTTATCCCTTCTATGTTTCATCATTTTCTTGGATTGCTATCTCGTGGCCTTCGTTTATAATTGTTTCGCCTTCTCTGTGCAGGTAGGAACATACCTTACTGCACCGTATTGCGAAAGCATTATAATTTATGTAGATTAAGAGTATCGGACAATGTTGGGCGGTAACAACAACAATCCTCTTCTTCCCGTTTTCGCGGACGAGAATCGTATTCCTTATCAGGCTAATGCTTCAAGTCAACTCCAGTTATTTGGCAATTGTGAGTTATCATTTCATTTAGAATCCATTTGATTTGGATTTAGAATTGGAGTTTCAATTCATGTATATAAACGTATTTTTACTGCAGTTAAAATATGGTTATTCAAACTAGTAATTTCCATGTCCTTTAAGTTTGGATATCTACAAAATAACTACTTTTGAATTCCTTTAGAATAGATAAAGAATTGGAGTCATTGCATGTCAGGACAACTCAGCATCCAAATCCCTGTAAATGTTGAAATACGGGGGTAGTGAGTTGATTGATTTTCTTTTGGCTGAAAAAGAAGAAAAAAGAATCATAGAATTGGTAGCTCAAATTGTGTTCAAAATGTTGTCCTTTAGAATCTATGAGGAATTTATGAAGAAATGGTAGAAGGTTTAGTGGTGGGGAAGCTGAAATGCTGTGAGGTCTTCCTAAAACCCATTCCCACTCTTGGATGGAAGATGATGAAATTTACGGGAACTGGTGGTAGTACTTTTCGAAGTTGGTGATTGTTGTACTTTTCAAAGTTGCCAAGTTTTCCAATAGATGAATAAAACATCTATTGGAATATACCTTCTTGATTTCAGAAACTGGATAGTGGCAATGGGTGGGTTTATTTTGTATCTATGAACAAGCATGATGACCTAAACTGAGAACATTTTCATTTTGACATATGATATAAGAAACTCTCTGCAGGTATACTTGTAGGTTTTTGTGTTTCTTGTCATGTCTGTTCATAATATGCATGGTGAAGCTGTTGCTTTTTATGCTGGGTTCACTTGACAATGCATTTGCACATCGCTTAAAACTTCCTTAGAATTAAAGCCAAAAAATGGGCACATTTTTTCTTTTTCTTGTTTACCATCTTTCACGTATCATGTTCTTACTACCTTTACCACTCTTTTGGAAAAGGTTACGATGAAACTGTCATCAGAACATTGTTATTATGTGTGAAAAAGCTCAACAGTACTTCAGTGGGTTTGGTTGCTGGTGATGTTACCATTGTACTGCCTGTATTTCTTAGTGACTGTCCAAATTGGTATCCCTTGCTTAGAAGTTACAGGGGACTGCAATCAGGGAGGCATTTCATGTACTCATCAGGGGCTAAATCTAATCTTTCTTTCTTTTTAATTAATTTGAAAACATTCTAGTACATTCTTCCTAGTATTTCTCTCTGTGTCTTCATAAGTAGCTGTGTCTTTGTTGGCAAAAGCGTATAAAGCTTAAGAAATCATAGGAAAAAGTCTAGTTTTTCAAACTTCCTATTGTCAAGATTTAGCGAATCAATGAGAGCTGCTTCACTTCTTTGTTCCTGGTTCTGCATTCTCTTCACTGAATTAATTCCAAGTCTCAAAAGAAGAAAATTTTGAAATAAAAAAGTAGAAGCCACAAAGGTAGCCGAGTGATCTTTGATTTTCTTGTTTGTATCAGTACCAACTGGATGCAGCATTAATCCAGTGAATTATTTTGGTAATGAAAGTGTTAATCCCATGCTTCGAGCAAACAAACGATCCAGAGAAACAGAAGATTTCAGTAGACAACAAAAGCTGCAGATGTCCTTAAATTTTGAGGTTTGTCAAGATGATGCTGACCGATCACTGAGCATCCCAAATCAAAACCCTGTGTCAACTGGTTTAAAACTATCATATGACGAGCGTAATTCATCTGTGACATCTGCAAGTGGAAGTATGACAACAACACCGGCATTTGTTTTGTCCCTTGGTGACAATATAAGGACCGAGCTTGATCGACAGAAAGAAGAATTTGATCAGTATATCAAGATCCAGGTTCTTATTTGACTCGTGATCATTTGCACTTACCATGGATTACCTTGCGATTTTTTGACCTCATTTTCATGATTCATAGAGAAGTAAACTTCGTTATGCACGCTGTTTTGCTTTTTGCTGCCTCATGTACGAACCTGAATCATCAATGCTTTACAGATTGTGAAAGTCAAAATCACCTGCATTCTGTTGTTCTCAGATTTTTTTTCTTTTTTGGATAACTTGTGCTGTCAAATATAGAATTTATGTTACAAGGACCTCATTTTATGAGATATAGAGAAGTAAACTTGTTTATGCATGCTTTTTGGCTTTTCACTGCCTCCTATAAAAACCAGAATCATCAATGTTTTACAAATGGTGAAAGGCACAATATTTCTCCCACATGCATTCTGAAGTTCTGACTGTCAAGAACTCTTTCTTTGAACATTTGCAGATGGTCCAAAATGGGATAGCTGGTGCTCTCAATATAAAATTCATCTGTTACAAGGACTTCATTTTGATGATTTATAGGGAAGAATTAAACTAGTTTATGCATGCTTGTTCGTTTTTTGCTGCCTCCTATAAAAACTTTAATCATCACTGCTTTACAGATAACGAAAACCACAATGCTTTTCCCACATTTGTTCTGTTCCCACACAAACTTTTCTTTGAAAATTTGTGGATAGTCCAAAAATGGGATAATTCATGCTTTGAATATAAATTTATCTGTTACTAGGACCTAATCTCATGCTATAATGGATGCTTGCCACACATGCAGGAAGAGCACTTGATTAAGGGGGTAAGGGACATGAAGCAAAGACATGTCGCTTCTTTTCTTGCTGCCCTTGAGAAGGGTGTTAACAGAAAATTGCAGGAAAAAGACATTGAGATAGAGACCATGAACCGTAGAAATAAAGAATTGGCTGAGAAAATAAAGCAGGTGGCTTCAGAGGCCCAGAATTGGCACTACAGGGCAAAGTACAACGAGTCTGTGGTTAATTCCTTAAGGACCAATCTCCAGCAGGCAATTTCACAGGGTGCTGACCAAGGGAAAGAAGGCTTTGGGGACAGTGAAGTTGATGATGCTGCCTCTTACATTGACCCTAGTAATTTCTTGAACATTTCTGGAGGGCCTGCAAAGCTGCTCTCCAGGAATATCCAAGGCTTGAAGGAACATATGACTTGCAGAGCATGCAAAGCAAGGGAAGTGTCCATGTTGTTAATGCCATGTAGGCATCTCTGTTTATGTAAAGAGTGTGACATACTAATCAACATTTGTCCCGTCTGTCAGATGATCAAAGCAACTAGCGTCGAAGTGTACTTGTCATAAACTACAAAGTAAATCGCCCAAAGTTACATACAATTATGTGTGATATTAAACACTTAAAAACAGTCTTTCAAGAGCTTGAGCTTGTACACGGAGGAAAACTTGAAACTTCCGTGAAATGAAGTTTGGCAACTTCTGTAGCTATATTTTCAGGAGCTTCTGACTGACTTCTTAAGTCCTTGCTCTCATCCTGCGTTAATCTGTCTTGCATATATGATCACACTATTATTAGGTTATGACTTGACTTGGTTCTTCTATGTTGGTATCTTCTTGCGGTTTAACTGAAAATCATCGTATTGATGAACCAAACTGAAAAAAAAAAGAAGGCAAAATGCTGGCTGCAAGGTCAAATAGCTAGGTGTTAGCGTAACACTAGCAAGATCATCTTATTAGTCAGCAGTAAGTTTGACCAAAGACATGAAAAAGGTATATTGAATCAAGACAGATCTGAGTTTCAGTTATCTATGACAAATTGTTACTACATTAATGGACTTGGCTACGATGAGCTAGATTGATCATATGTGTGTTTGGATAAATCAATTACTTAATTATGCTCAAACAGCGGATCATGAGTGGACTAGACAATGAAGGTATATCGTTTAGACCATAAATAAAGTGGCTCGAAACATTACCAACCATCCCTTGTAAAATGAAGATTACGAGTAATGTGATGAAGTAAATGGCTTGAAACAAGAAGAAGCAACCATAAGTGATTTAATGATATATTTTTAACATTTTTTTTCACTTAGTAATAAATTCAGTATCAACCACCTTTAGTGAGTATAGTCGCCTACGGTTGCTTTCTTACGTTTCTTATGTTGAGTTGTGGTTTTTGATGCATTTTGGTGTGAGCATATAATTCTTGTCAAAGTCTTTGTAACACTAGGCAAGGCCATATGCAATCTATCCCACTCAATTAAATGAAAGAGAATAGACACTTTGCATAGTCAAGTCATGATTTCCCACAATGAGCATAATTTTCCAATAGTAATAAAAAATCTGCTTTTATGCCTCAATCCTTAAAATTTCAGTTGGTGAAGGATAAAGAGAAACAGGAGAACACTGACAAGTAACTGCTAATTCTTGCGCCATCTCTATTGCCTCACTCGTGCTACATGGAATTCATATGGTACAACTTTTAGCACAAATCATTACAAGTGTGATTAGTAAAATCTAATAATTTGATATTTACGTTAGAAAGACCTCAATAGCTTAGAATGCTGCATCTGTTGACATGATTTGCTTTTATCATGGAAGACCAGGCAAAAAGTTACCAGCAGCATTTATAATATTGGGAATTCAATGATCTCTGCATCGTAAAAAGCTCCCTTAGATTCTTCTTCTGCCGTCCACTCTTGGTTTCTTTGATGCAGGCCCAGCTTGGGGATGCTCAGTACTTGACTGGATCTGGGAAAACGAAAGTTTTGTTACTTTGTGAAGTTTTAACACCAAATAATCTAAAGGAAGGCCATCACGTGGTAGAGCTCATCACCTTATTGAGCTTCTCCCTCACCAATCTAACTGTTTGATTCATAGATTCAGATGGAAAATATTCCTGCGACATTAAAAAATGTGGACAAGCAAAATGAAGATAACAAGCCAAGCCCCCACAAAACCACAAAAATTTTCAATCCAAAATTTCAGTGCCTTATTCCGAAAAATTCTCACGACTTCAGGAACTCAAAAGGAATCAAATGAGAATCTTCATCCCAACTTGATCAGCAACTCCAGTAGAGAAGTAAACGAGATTATCCTTATGCAGCTTAGTTAAACTTAGGTTTTAGCATAAATTTAGCTTTTTTCTTCTTCAACTCATGGAAATATATACACAATAAAAGCTAATGAATGTCTAAATGCAAATGAATTTAGACCATTCCTTAAATCAAAGTTGAAGGCATAACAAAATGGTTTATAAAAATTTGTTAATAAACAAAAATCTTTAGAAATGAGCTTATAGGAAGTAGGCACAAACCTGGTCAGAAGAAACTCGTGAGATAGGATGAACATTAACCTGAGTATTATGCTGGGATTTTCCAGAGTCCCTAAACAATAGATTATCATAGCTTTCAATGTCAAAGCAATACAAATGCACCTCAATATGGTGGGATGAAGCAAAACTACATCCTACCAATATAGCTCATGGTTCATCTGCTGAGGACCATCATGAGGTTGAGAGGGTGCTGCAACTAAACAACCCTCCCTTGAAGCTCCTGATCTATTCACTTGGGAGCCCTTCACTCTTCCAGCTGATAGTTACATAAATATTGTTAGATTCTAAGTAAAATGTGATAACGATTCACCCAACAGTGTCAAAATTTTAATTCTTTCAATCAAGATCTTAACTTTTTAATGTAACTTAACCATGCAAAACATTTCTTCCGACAGAAAAAAAAAGATGTGATAAAAGAAAAAAGAATCATTTTGACACATGATTCTCTTCTTGGAATTACACATCATCTTGTTTTAACGAAAGAAATATTTAGCACTGCTAAGCCAGATTTTCAGAAAAAATTAGGAAGTTGACTGAAAACAAAATAAAAAGTTTATTAATGTGAAAAATTAAAAAAACTTGATACTGAAATAACCGTTCACCCAAATAACAATTAGAACTTTGCTAGAGATACTAATCAAGAATTTCTCGGCCCAAGCCACAGGAACTCACGGTTTAATCTTGCAAGTACTTCCCTTCTTCTTCCTTCCAATTTATCCTTCGTATCAGATAAGCTCTCAAACTGAGGGGCATACGAGACCTGCAATCTATTGCCTAAGAATACAAACTCATCCAATTTTCTCTTGGCAAACCTATAACAAAATGGGTAAAAAAACTCAAGGCCTGGCCCTCACTATTGGTCATTTCAATAGACTAAACAAATCAATGAATTACGCAAAAATTGACCAACCCAGTAACCTGGCATTGTTGATCAAACAGAATTTGATCCAATAAACGTCAGTAAATTGTTCACATTCTTCAGCATCCATCGGTTTAAGACTGACCATTTAAAAACAAAACAATCAAATTCCCGCTGTCAATTACAGAATATAGAAAACAGACCAACAATTCAATTCTGCAGCGGAAATCCTCTTAACTTACTGCAAGTCCAAAACTTTCACATAAAATAAGAGAAACAGATAGAAACAGTTTCCTAAAGAAACGAAGACAAAACAATGGGACTCACTTACTCTTCAACTTCTCCATAGGAAGAGAAAAGCTTCAACAAATCATCCCCACATCCCAAGGCCGGAACATTTCTCACAATCAAATACCTGCTCATAAACACCAAACGGGTCAACCATAGACACTCAAGAATCAAACCTTGACACTAGACACACACACACCTTGATTCGTCGCAAACTGTGTAAACACGAACCGCGGGTGGCTCGTCTTTGTACCGAGGCATGACACACCGTCTCTCGCTCTGATTCTCTCTACTTAGGTTCCTAAGTTTTGTATCTGTCGCTTCAATAGGTACTTTATACATTGATATTTTATATTCTATAATTAGTGAATTTTATGATATAATTATTTATAATAAAACTTATAATTGAAAATTGATAATGCAGATCTAGTTGATATTTTGATAAATTAATACATATTATTTTTAATTTTATATATACAATATGATTATTTTAAATATTATATTATAGTGTTTTTTCTTAAATTTTGAATATAATATTATTTTTAAAGATTTTATTACATTTAAAATTTTAAACTGAATTTCTAAATAATACTAAGTAAATGGTTTATATCCAATTAATTGGATTAATAACATATAATAAATATTTAAATAATTGTTTATTAAACGCATTAACCAATCAATATTAGTTTACAATAATTGAATTATAAATACAAATTTAATTTAATTAATATAAATTCAAATAAGCCCAACCCTGAAGTCAGATCCTTTGGTATAGGTTAGATGCATTGGCACAGAATTGGTCCACAAAAAATAGACCAGAGTATCTGACGCGAACCCATGAGCACCATCCAACGTAGGACTCACAGAAGACGACAACACAATTCGATCCAATGATATGGAGCCACATCATTCAAATAACTCTGCCTGCCAACATCACACAGCAAACGTGGCGGTTATTTGGCTCAGCGGCTCACCGCTACATATAAGAACTAGCAGATTAAAACTGCGCAAATGCGCAGCGAAAATGCCCAGTGTATTAAATAAAAATAGAAACCAGCAAGCAAA
>JANKOE010000001.1:6765342-6777102 GCA_026284465.1 Erythroxylum citrifolium | reverse complement strand
CACCAAATAGTACTTTGCAGTACATATAACTTATATGAATCTACATAGAGGATTACCATATGAAATAATACTTAAAAATTGTTATGGTTCAATACCTTACTACCATGTAGCCATGTGGCAGTGGTCTTAAGAGATGCATAGTGTGCATATTATCGCTATAGAGAAGTAGTACAAGAAGCTTATAAATGTATTATCAATATAGTTAATGAGGATATAAATAACAAACCAAAAAAGGGAGCATCACTTGATAATTTACCTTTGAGTATCGCATCATTCACAATATCAAAGATATGGATATGATGTGGGTTGATCACTACGAGGAGCAATAGGTTGTTATCCTTGATTGTGAAAGTTAGTTATGGAAGGATGCCCAAAAGAAGAGATGGTCACCAAGATTAATTATTCTATTAATTGAAAGGATTAGTTAAGGCAGGAAATGATGATGGTGGTTTGTAATTATTGGAGGGATGCCTAATTGTTGATGAGTTTTTCATAAATTTAAGTAAAGGAAATAAGTGTTTTATAAGCATTAACTGCATTGATATTACCTTTATTTTTGTTTCCAAGGTCATCAAGAATCTTATCAATGAGATCCAAGTCATCAATGGATTTTCCAAAAAGAGGAAGTTCATCAACCTAATTCTTGGTTAATTGGATATAGTTAAAGATCATCTTAGAACCTTTGACACAATTCTTCAATTGGTCTTTGATTTATTTAGTGTGACCATATGACGTTTTGAAATAGGCATTTACCAAAAGTGGTATATGCCTTTTGAGAGGTGGTAGTACGGGTAAGAAGAAATTGGATGGTTAGAGAGCTTGCATGAAGTAATACACTAAAGAGAAGACAATCCTAATCCTTTCATATTATAGAGGTCAGATTGAAAGTTAGTTTATGGTGATGGCCGGTCTAAGATAAGTATAGGAATTGTTAAGAAAGTCATAGATATCATATCCTTCTAATAAACTTTGGATTGAAGGCTCTATATAATATAGTTGATAGTGATCAATTTTTTATAATGTTTAAAGTATTGATGATAACAAGAGGATTATATGGTTCCTGGATATTTTAAATAGTGGTATGAGCATCGAACGATACCATATAATAATCGGTATAAGATACTTAAATGATTGACTTAGTGCTAGTGGAAGATTATTATTTTATACACTATAACTAATCAATTACTTATTTTTTGTGAAATAATTAATTAAATGTATTCTTTATCTTATACATATTTGTTTAGTTAACTAATATGTGAGATAAAAAAATTTGTAAATGAAATTACGATGAGATCATAATTACGAGATTCATATTTTATTTAAGTACTATCCCTAAATTTTTTAAGGTTGTTGTTTTATTAAGATTGAACATTAATAGAGAGAAAAGATTAGAACACGTTACATTTCTTCCTTATGAAATAAATAGTTGATCTCGTAGACTTAAATATGAAGATACTTAAGCAAATATGTATATATTTGTTAGAGAACAAGTTCATTAAACTAATCCAATATGAAAATTCTATTAGAAATTTACTTGTATGTCTATAGAAATTCTTATTGTGATGATTGTATAAGTTATCATTTAACCTGAGATCTCTAAAATATTTCATATAAGAATTGTTATATTTTGATACTACTTAGGACTGACCCAAATCAAGAGTAGATGAATTGATAATCATTGGATATAATATAAGCTATATAAAGGTAGTTAAGTGATCAATATAAGATTAATCACTTAAAAATAATTAGGGAGAGTTTTTTATTAGTATTGACTAGTATTGATTTGAGATTTTTTTTTGATAAATAAGAACAAATATTAGATATTTGACCTTATTTGAACCCATTCATATTTACGTTTTATTATGTTATGAATGAATTAATCAAATTAGAAATAAAAGTAATTTTGATATTTGAGAAATTATGAAAATTTTATTTTGCTTTTGCTATCCCAATCTGAATTTTCAAAAGTAAGCACAAAAGTCAAAAGCCTTCTTTTTCTTACCATCTTCAAATGTACGTCTAGTCGTCTACACATATATTAGCTCGAAATAAAATTGAGCATTTTCGGATGGGAGCCACCTCTTCTCATACGTTCAAGAAGATATAATATAACTGAAGGTTCCATTTGAGGTCAGGCAGGATAAGCCACTTGCAGATTTAGAAATACATGTGTATGCACAGTGCATGACATAAATATATAATTGTCCCAGTTATAGATTCAGCTGCTTTGGATGTCATGTGAGGCAAAATGTGGGACTTGATAGCTTGCATTATAGGCCAAGTTACTAGGCAAAACAACACAGAAAAGAAGTCTCTAAAATGATGTCTTGTCCCTTGGTACTTTAATGAAAGCAAAGACTTTAAGGGCTCAAATTAGCCCGTGATTTCTTTTGGCCATGAGATTGTCATTGAGAGGTCGTTTGGTAGTGGCGACCAATCAAGAGAGGGAGATGGAGGGAATAGCATGCTTCAAACAAGAAGAGAAGAGAAGAATAGAAGTACAATAAAATGGGATCTCAAGTTTGAATTGAATGTCCTCAGAAATTTGCTGCTGTCGTACTAGAATGTTAGCTGGCGACACATGGGGACATCGTGATTTTTCTAAAAGCCCTTTTGATGGGTCATCATATTCTTTTTCTTCTGGGGAAAAAAGTGAAAACCGAGAATGGAATGTTGAATTATGTGTACAAATGCAAGAGTACTAGATGGCATGGAAGTTGCTTCTTGTCTTACTCTTACATGTCTTACTCTTACATATTCTGCTTCCTGCCTTTTGGATTTCTTGAATGATTCATGAAAAACAGAATAGGATAGAATGCAATTCTAAGAAGAAATCTTCTCATGGCTTAGGTTAACTCAAGTTGATATGAAAATAGATGCTGTTGAAGGTTGTGTGTGAGTGTGTGTATGAAAAGAATCATTAATTTGGCGGCTGAAGAATTGCCATGAATTAGAGAAAATGGATGCATAAGGAATCGGACATCTCAATACATGGAGTTCACGAGAGCACTCAAGTTCACGAGCATGTATCTTATATAAAATCAACAACAAAAAGGAAGATCATACTCGATCCAAAACAAGGCCACAGGGTCCACCCAAATTGACTTCTCATTAAGAAATCAAAAACTAGTAAGTATATCATTTTAAAACAATTATTACATGCGTGTGGTGAAGCATTTTTATAAATATTCCTGATGGCCTACACCACAGGCAAACTCCTATTATATTACAAAAATTGTAACACTATATGCCAGTACATTTCCTGCTTCACCAACATGGGTCTCATTATCAACATATAGAGTTGAGAATACTATTTGACCAACAAAAGAGTTTGTATTCACAAAATGGAGAAGAGGAGTGGATCCACTGAAATATTCTACTGTTAACATTGATGGAAGCAAGCATTGGAAGATAGGAAAGAGAGAGAGATATGGAGCTTATGCTTTTTGGTAATTGTGTGGTGAATAATGTCTCATGCAAAGTGAAAGGAGAGGAGAGGTCCAAGGCTTAGCCTCACGGATAAACTTGTCAGATGCTGACAATGAGGCATTGTTCCAGCAATGTTGATCTTGTCATCAAATGACCGAGCTAAGTGTCTGCTTGCAACTATTTTGGAAGCTCCGACTCTCAGTAATTAACTGAAACTAACAGAACTAACCACCCAAAGACCGTGTAACTTCTCTGTAAGTGTTTTTATCTTACAGGGCAATAATTCAATAGAAACAATTTAGCATAGGACGACATTGAACAGGCGTTCTTGTGATCTGTCGCAATCTAAGCTTTATCCTTTAAGAGCCGAGGGATGTTGAATCCGAGAAGAGTTGCATTTCTTTGGTTGTATACTACTGGTTGAAGCTACAGAGACTTTCACGAAATGATTTATGTACAGAAATCAAACATGCGAATAATAGAAAACAATTTGTTACTCTGTAATCATTGTCAATTATGCTCTCAACACATTGAAACTCTGTTTGTAGAAGGCAACAGTGGGCTATGGTGGTGTTGTTCCCTCAACTAAAGTCAGGAGATGAGAGGCCATGGAGTTTCTTACTAGACAGTTACTTTCTGTTACTTTCGACCCTTTTATCTTTGTCTGGTCTCATAGGGGAAATTGGGGACTAGTGCTTAAATAAATGTAGAAAGTGCAGTGAAGCCACAGCGGGGCTTGAGGTTCATTAGCCATAGTCGAGACTGGAAGACTCAAGAGGACAAAGAGCGAAACTCTTGCCCGTGAACCTTGCATGTGACTAACAAAAGAGCTGTTCTAATCAGTGCTCTTGACCCATTCACGTGTCTGTTTTTGGCTTTTGCAAAAAGTTATGCAATGCGACCCTTTCAGTAGAGATAAAAGCGAACAAGAAAATTCAAAGTCTCTTTCCTATACCAAAAATAATGTCATCTTGATAGCAACAGACAGAAAGAAGAGGAAAGTAAAAGGGGCTGTTATAGCTTCATTACTACAACCTGAATACCCTTTTTATTTCAATCCCTGAATCCTACTCTGTATATGTAATGGTTTGATTCATTTGTCTTGTCATGTATTGAAATCATTAAGTATGAAGTTCTTTGCACAAACAATTGGATGAGTCACATGCACCAATGTGTCGACATGTGGCGCAGAAAGACTGTTGCTGACCTAAATGAATCCAACCAAATTTCACATAAAGGAAAAGAAGATAACTAATTGAAGAAGGAAAAGAGAATGAGCATGAATACCCTCTAGCATTATCAAAAGATTCAAAATAATATTTGCTTATTCTTACTATATATATGCATGCCAAAGCATCTGTTAACTTTGGCAGCCTCAGTAAGCTCTCTTGTTCTTTAGCTCATTCTGTCCTCTCTTTGTCTCACAAACATGGATGGTTTTTGTTTTAGGAGCCTCACATTCATACTATTCATTGCTTTTTTAGTATGGTCTTCAAGTTTTGATACTTGCATTGCCCGGAGAGGCAAGCATTGGAGCCAAACCTCAGGTTCTTTATTCAAGAAGAAGAGTCAAGCCAGAAGCCACAATAGTCACCATTCTAAAGGATCTAAACCAAAGCCTCCACCAAGCATAGCTCCATTGCCAACCCCATCTCCAAAGCCGCCGAAAGAAGACACGCCTCCAATCCCTCCACAACAAGGGTCTGCCACATTTAATGTACTAGATTTTGGCGCCAAGGGAGATGGCAAGAGTGATGATACAAAGGTTACTCTCAATACCAAATTTCTATTTTAACTAGTAGAGCAGTAACATGCATGGAGCATATATTGTTTACATGAAAATTTGCAACTGAATTAAGCAGCTAGTAAGCTCCGAACATGGCATACTTTTCGTTCTTTTGAACACACACATCGAGTTATACGTGTTATTCTTTCTGGGTAGGATCCCTCCAAGGAAAAACGCATGTATCCTCTGCAAGTCTGGGGGAAAGGCCATAATGTTGATGTCTAGTTAGTCCATAGCTGCATGTCTGGAAGTCAAATGTAAACTGATTTTTTCATTCTGTTCATTTCTCTCATAGGATGACTTCAAGTACAATAATAATTAGTGTCAATTCAATTAATAACAACGTAAAGCAAAAACACATTCTGGCCACCGGATCAGGGCTCCTCTGTTTAAGGATAGTATCCCGGTTTCAACATGTTAATAGGATACCAACAATATGTTCTGGGGTTATGAAGATCACGAATAAAACAACAGGAAACTGAAACAAAAACGGATAAACATGAAACAACACGAAGGTAAAAAGAAATGGAAAAACAACAGGAACGCGCTTGGTGGGGACGAGTCCAAAAGAATGGATTCTCGTTATGGCAGTTATGTCATGGTTCCAACAATAATTGCATACAGTTGTTGGTTTTACAGAATATAGTAACTACTAGAAGTAAAGTAATTCTCTGGTGGTGTGCAAATGCAGGCATTCCAAGCTGCGTGGGCCTCAGCTTGTACAGTTGAGGCATCAATGATGCTAGTTCCAGCCGAGTATGTTTTCCTCGTGGGGCCCATTTCTTTCTCTGGTCCATACTGCAAACAGAATATTGTGTTCCAGGTAAATGAATTTTATTTCAAGATGTTCGTCAACTGCTTGCTTCTGTCTTTCTAAGTTTTTGTCTTCTTGTCAGCTGGATGGCACAATTGTAGCTCCAACAAATTCCAATGCTTGGGGGGCTGGGAGGGGACTTTTGCAGTGGCTTGAATTCACAAAACTTGTGGGAATTACAATCCGGGGAAAAGGTACCATCGATGGCAGTGGTTCAGTCTGGTGGCAGGATGAACCCTTTGGTGATCCCGGGGACGATGAAACCAAACTCATAGTCCCTTTAAACAATACAGTAGCGGAGCACCCGCCAATTCCTGTAATTACCTCAAATGTATATTTCATTTTATTGTTTTATGATCTGTTCCTCTCATTATGCTTCTCTGCTGTACTGTGTGGCAGATAACAAGTGAATTCAGCAGCCAGAAAATGCCAAGTATTAAACCAACCGTAAGGATCACTCTAGATTTCCTATCATAATTCGTCGTGATGTTGTCCATAAACATGATTTAGCTGCTTTCATTTGACAGGCACTACGATTTTACGGAAGTTTCAATGCAACAGTCACAGGCATTAGAATTCAAAACAGTCCTCAGTGCCACCTCAAGTTCGACAACTGCATTGGAGTGGCGGTACATGATATAAGCATCTCATCTCCTGGTGACAGTCCTAACACAGATGGAATCCACCTTCAGAATTGCAAAGATGTCCTAATACACACCAGCGATCTTGCTTGCGGTAATTGTATTGCTTCCTGATCTCAATATAAAAAAAAATGTTAGTTTAACTAGCTTGAGTTATGACAAATAGCAATAACATCTGCAGAGTTGAGAAAAAACATGTATCTACACATGGAAAGGGCCAAACAGTTCAGATCCCTGCTACTGATTCACATAATCACATGACAATCTTATCCGTAAAGTTGTGAACTTTAATCTCAACTTCAGTTGCCACATGTTATTGGACACGTGTCAACACATGCTGTCATTTCACATATTGCATGTTCCCATTCAGAATAGGATTAGGCTTGGAGCCACCCATGGGATGAAGACATTTTGTTTCACCCAGTTATCTGTGTCTGTATCAGCTACTACACAAAGTCCTGACAAGTTTTAGCATAACATATACATAAATGTAACTGTTAAGATGTTTACATAACTGAGAACTACACCTACAAATAAGTGTAGTCCTACAAATATGTTGTCAATAAATGTATTGACATAGAACCAAAATCTGGAAAGGAGATGGTGAACATTGAATGTGATGTTTTTGCAGGAGATGACTGTGTTTCTATACAGACTGGATGCACAAATGTGTACGTACACAATGTGAACTGTGGGCCAGGACATGGAATTAGCATTGGAAGTCTAGGAAAGGATAACACCAAAGCCTGCGTCTCAAACATCACTGTCCGAGATGTCACCATGCACAATACAATGACAGGTGTCAGAATAAAGACATGGCAGGTACGCTATGTAATCCCACGAACAATCTACAAGAAAATGGACCATTTTACAAATCAAAATACCATTAATTAGCTTTCATATTCACAAGGTTTTAAAAAATTACAACAATGAGCTAGATATTTCAGACGAATTGAGAAGTCTACTTGATTAACAGCTTGGAGAATCCATGAAATTGGAATCTGGTAAAAGATATTATGTTATATAGAGAACTTTCTTGGCATGGAGAACTCATACTTTTGATCAGGGTCCAAAATTTTCCTAGAAATCATGTTAATTTCCTTGTCAGACTATCTTCGCGTTGCTTTAAGCTCATAATGGACAGAAGTCGATCAAAAATAAGTTGGAATGCTTATACGAAATAACTGCAGTTCTTCCACAAGCACAAAGTTATAAACGCTGCTACTTACCTGTAATCTCAATATTCAAATGCAGGGCGGATCAGGATCAGTTCAGGGAGTGCTGTTCTCCAACATTCAAGTTTCTGAAACCCAAGTCCCTATCATGATCGATCAATACTATTGCGAGAAAGGCAGCTGCAAAAATCAAACATCAGCTGTGGCTCTATCAGGGATCAACTACGAAAGAATAAGAGGAACATATACAGTAAAGCCAATACATTTGGCCTGCAGTGACGCCCTACCATGTATGGATATAAGTCTAACCACCATAGAACTCAAACCTCTGCAAGAACAGTATCACATGTACAACCCCTATTGTTGGCAGACCTTTGGAGAGCTAAAGACTCCTACTGTTCCCCCAATTGACTGTCTACAAATTGGCAAGCCATCAAGCAACCGGCCTCATCAGTCGGATCAAAAGTTGTGTTGAGCATCACAATGTACAATACCAGGTTACTTGTGTATTGACATGTGAAACCATCAAACGCATTTAAGTATAAAGGATTTATTTTTAGGAGTGCTAGCTTACAGGAACTCTTGCTTAACTGGTGTATTAATGAGTCACCATTGTTTGTGGGAGTATACATGCATTATACATAATAATACAGTCTACAGTGTAATGTATTGGTGGTTTGTGAGAATACAAGAGTGTTTGTGCTTTCCATCATTACCGAACATTGAAAAAACAAGCTCCAAATTACTGATCAATCAGAATCGTGAGCTGAAATAGTATGAAAAACATATCTGAAAAACAGAACAAGGAAGATTGATATCATGCAGTAAACGTCCTACAATAATGTCAAAGTGGAAGAAGCACTCAATTATTAACACTACAAAAACACAACTATAGTCTTAATCAAATTACCAGTTTAGTTCACTATTTTTTAGTTTTGTAATCAAAACTTTTAACAGAAATGTCGAATTGAAGTGATTCATGAGGATACATAATAGATATTGTCATACTACTTAGGCAGAGTAATGTGGTCTCTTTGTGTAATTTTAGGTGAGAAGATGATAGAGAAGAAGCTGGAGGGTACAAGAGAGGAGTCTAGATCCTCTGTTCAATATTATAGTGTTTTATTGTGTCAAATAAATCTCAACCATTTATTTATGTGGGTCCCGCATGAGTTTCGCGTGGGTTTTACAAAATAAATGGCTGAGATTCTATGAAACGGAATAAAACAGAGTAATATTGGACAGAGGGTCTGAAATAATAGGAGAGAATGGAGCCACATATTCTACTTTAGATGAATCTTACCATTTATAAATAATAGATTTCTTGACTCGAACTCAGAGCATAAAACTAAAATAATGGAATTGTTGATAAATTACTACTCAATTTTTAAAGCCCCTGTAGTTATATAGACCTTTGATTTGAGCATTATTTTCATTTTTGTGGTATACAAACCTTTGAGTTGATTTTCCATTAATTATGAATCTACTTTGGTATTTACAGCATTAATGTAAAGGTGTTTGGACAGTGACGGAGCCAGGAATTTAAGACAGGGGACCCAAAAATTAAATTTTTTAAATTTTGGGGGGCCTAGTATACCACTAATCCTTAAATAACTCTACCTTTATATATATATATATATATTAAAAATAATTTTTTTAAAAAAACTTAAGGGGCAGTGATCCTCCAAATTTGTACATAGCTCCGTCTCTGTGTTTGGATAGCTTGACTTTGCAATCACACCTTATATTCTACTTTATTATTTAAAGCTCTAAAGTCATGATTTTATGGATATTTGACTTTAACGTCATATTTTCCTTATAAGTAAATTCTTGCTTTATTACCGTCATCTGACATATAGAGTCCACACTAGTAATTTGCTTTGTTGTGGGTTTTCAAAGGTCTACATCTTTTCCTAATATGATGCATTCCATTAGAAAATTTGTCAAACCAATGATTTAGAAGATTTTCTAGGAATATACATGTCGAATTCACTTAGTTTAATGGATTAGTTGATCATTCTTCTCAAAGTTTAAGATATGTGCATCATTGATCATAGAGGTACGTCCATCATTTTCTTTTAAGAGTTGAAAATTGGAATGCATCGTCAATTATATTCCTTGGACATCTAACTGTTACTCTTATTTTAGAGACCTATAAAATAAAGTATTTGTAGGAAAATAGAGTGAAAAAGAATAACACAATGAATTATGTGGTTCGGTTAATTCAACCTACTACCACGGGAAAGAATGACTAGTATGATATTTTCTTCTTTTTTTCTTTACAAGATATAGAGTATTATAATGTACAAATGGGGTTCTAATTTAGGAAAGAAACCCATTTACGGAAAGATACAATTAGGAGAGATTGATTCCAATTTAGGAAGACTAAAATAGAAGGAAATCTCCCAATCTTGTGATTTCCACACTGTCCCTCAAGTTGGATCATAAATGTTGATCATATCCAACTTGCCAATGAAATCATGGAAATTTTTCCTTGGCAACCTTTTAGTGAATAGATCAATTGTTTGCTCCTTCGTAGGAATATAGATATATCATGCAGATTATCTCTTCTTCAACTTGTTCTTTGATAAAGTCTCGTTCCACCTCTATATGCCTGGTTTTGCCGTGTTGAGCTAGATTGAGGGAAATACTGATTGCTGCTTTGTTATCGCAATAGAGTCTCATAAGTGATTCTAATATGATATGTAGTTCTTGCAAGAGTTCCTTTAGCCATAATCTCTTACATATACCGCATGTCAAGGCTCTGAACTCAACTTCAGCATTACTTCGAGCTACTACATTTTGCTTCTTGCTTCTCCACATAACTAGATTTCCCCATAAAAAGATGCAATAGCCAGAAGTTGATCTTCGATTGTCAGTAGAGCCAGCCCAATCTGCATCTATAAAAAATTTTATTCCCCTGTCATCACATTTCTTAAAAAATGGCCCTCTACCAGGAGTACCTTTGAGATACCTAAGAATCTTATACACCCCTTCAACGTGAGCGTCCTTCGGTTAATGCATATGTTGGCTCACTACGCTTACTGCGAAGGTGATGTTTGGTCTGGTATGAGAAAGATATATAAGTCTACCCACTAGTCTTTGATATCTTTCTTTGTCAACTGATTTTCCTGCATCAATTGTTCCCCTACTTGTTTCTATAGGAGTATCACTCGGCTTGCAACCTAACATCCTAGTTTCATTTAATAGATCAATCACATATTTTCACTGTGAGACACTGATCCCTTTTTTTGATCTAGCAACCTCTATGCCTAAGAAATATCTCATATGGTTGAGGTCTTTTAATTCAAATTCAGTAGCTAGGACTTTCTTCAACCTTCTCATTTTGAAAACATCATCCCCTCTTAGTACAATGTCGTCCACATACAAGATTAAGATGGTTTCCTTCCCTTCTTTAGATTGTTTAAAGAACATGGTATGATCTGAATGTCCTTATTGATATCTTTGACCCTTTATCACTTTAGTGAACTGTCAAACCATGCTTTTGGAGATTGTTTCAACCCATACAATGATTTCTTTAGCTCACAAACTTTTTCTTCCTCCCCCTGTTTATAAAAAGTTGGTGGTAAGGTCATAAAGACTTCTTCCTCTAGCTCACCATTTAAAAAAGCATCTTTTATGTCAACTTGCTGGAGTGGCCAATCTAAGTTGACTGTCAAAGAGAGTAAGTGTAGCGCCCCCTCATCGTAGGGTACACAACGGGAAACTCGGAGGTCGCTCCGACGAATATCCCACGATGAAGGTGCACCACCAGAACATTTCTACTAATAATCCTCATGGCATGGCAATAATTTAAAATCACAACATCAAAAACCAGTAAATTTTAATATCATACTATCAATCTGATACAATCATCCAGAAGCAGAATAGACAAGTCTATCAGTCCCCTAAACA
>JANKOE010000001.1:6747185-6765242 GCA_026284465.1 Erythroxylum citrifolium | reverse complement strand
AAGTCATTACAGTAACGTTAAAGTCATTTAACGTTATAAGCAGAGACTTTTCTTTTATTGGTAGAGGGCCACACTCTTAAATTGGATTGAGCAATTAAATAAGTATTCTTTATAAGCGATAGACCAGAGTTAAAACTTAAAATATCACTGTGCATCACTTCTTATTTCTTAATAGTCTAAAGAGGGGGCTACTGAAGTGAGGCTCCCTCTCATTGTGGGCCCTAGGCGGGTCACTGGGTGTATCCACATATGAGCTCTGGTAGATTATGCCATGTTTTTAAAGGTATGTACCAAACACTTCATTAAAGTACTCAGTGCCATTATTAGTACGGAGGATTTGAATATTGGTTATGGATCATAGAATGGAAATTCATAAAGACTAAGCAAACCTTAATCTTATCACATACAATAAAGACATGTATGATCATCAATAAAGGTAACAAACCACTTAGCGTGTGTTTTATTTTGAGTTCGAGATGGCTGATAAGATCTCATCTCGACTAATTATTTGATATTATCTCCTTTGTTTTGAATTTATTTTTGTGCTTAAATGTTAAAATTAATGTTTGTTTTGTTTTAGGAGATAAAAAGTAGAGATTGCATCAACTTGGGACTCTATTGATGATAATGACAAACTTTGGATAAAGTGAAGAGATTGATGCAGTGGATAAGGCTGATCACTTGAAGAGTTGGAATTCAACTGTAAGACTTCGCCTTATCCTTATCATGTAGGAGTTTGATTTTGAATTTGTTTAGATAAACATCTTTACAAGTTAGAGTTAGATTAGGATTAGATTAGAAAACCCAAAAAAAGGGATGTTCTTCACAACAGAAAAAGGCCTCCTCTCTTTTTATGTTTTTAGCAATTTTCTGTCTATCTTCTATTTTTGTTATTGGAGCGAAAGCCATACGTGGCTAAACTCATCGTTCTTATTTAAGGGGGTTTGTTTTTTTTTTTTATAACTTTGTGAGGTTTTGTGTTTCGAGCTTTTATTAATGTTTTTATTCAAGTATTTCTTGTTTTGAGTTTTCACATTTCATGAATGATTAATATTTGATTAATCTGACAATTTAATATAGTATTGATTATTCTATTGCTATCCAGGAATTCAATGGTCCGTAATTGTCATAAAAGATTGGTACAAGTAGCAAATATGTTATTTATGAATTTCCATATTTAAACAAGAAAACTAAATGAAATAGTTGCAACTATCTCGATTATTTAATTTGAGGTTTATTCTTTTCCACAAAGCTTATTGCTATCATTTATTTGATATGAAATGTTATCACATCCAATCAATAGATGATAAGTTTTGGTTTGGATACTGGGTTTGAACAAATTAATTTAGAAAATTTTGAAACTTATTACGACTATCCTAAATTTCAAAATATAATAATTCTCAATAAAAAATACTTCGATAAATGAAATCTAAGAATCAATTATATAATCATCATAATAACACACCCACAAACACATGAATAATATTTTATTTAAGATCCTCATAATTGAATTAATTTAGTGGACTTATTTTTTAATAAGCAATCATATCTTTGTATAAATATTTTTATATTTTAATTTATAAAATTACTTACTTTTTTTATAAGAAATAAACATAACATGTTATAAGGTTTCATTAATACAGATGAAATTATAATCCAGAGTAATTTTAAAATAATACATAAATATAAATTAAAGCTAATAATTATAAATTTACCCTAATTTCAACGCCGCAATAATTATTCTAAAAAATTTTCTTTTAGTTTTAAAATTTTAAAATATCAAATACAACATCTAACAAAATTTGGTGGATTTTTAGTATTTCCCAACAAGCCAGGGATTCTTTTATTAAAACAGCGCAGGCGGCAGTCGGATTTTATGGTTCTAAACCTGTCTGTGCGACCCCGGAAACGCTGCAACTCCAACTGACATTCAAAAACTTCCGTTCCTTTAACTTACTACTTCTAATCCTAGTGTTTATGGAGGCTACCGGCTGCTGAAGAACCCAACAACTTATAGTGGTACGAGAAGATGAGCGGAAACAACGAGTTTCGTTTTTTCTTGTCTTGCGACATCAATCTTCCGGTTACTTTTCGCGTCGAACGGCTTGAAGGATCTTTGCCCTCTTCTGAAAAGAAGAATTCAGGTGTGCGCATGTTTTGTAGTTAGTGTTAGTTTCGGTTGATTGGTGTATTGGATTTTTCTAGATCAGTAAAGTTCGTCGTTTTCTTTCTTTCTATTTTTTTTTTTGGTTATTTGTGATTGTTCTGGCAGGAATTGATTCTACGAACGACGAAGGAAGCGCGGAGATATTCGTTGAGTGTGCGTTATACATTGATGGTGCTCCTTTTGGGCTTCCTATGAGGACAAGGTCTCACAACTCGTAGCATTTAGTTACAACTTCCTATGAGAAGGTTCTGCCTTTTCAACTTAAAGTTATGTCTCTTCGGTTGGTGTCAGGTTGGAATCAGGCAGGCCATCTTACTGTTGGAATGAACTCATCACTCTGAGTTCTAAATATCGGGACTTAACTGCGCATGCACAAGTTGCTTTTACGGTAATTGACCAATTTGGCCACTAACTTTTAAGTAGCAGGAGAAATTGAAATTTTCATATTTCTTCATTTAAATGGAGCGGCATCTTTTCTTTTAGCCGGTACTGATAATGCACTTACAGCTGCATCTATTCTACTAATAATATTTATCCGTTGTTAGCATCCCCTTCGGACTCAGTATCATTGCTGTCCTACTTACTGATAAGAATTAGAAGAGCATACAAATTGTATTACGCATGTGTCAGTTAGATTATTTATTGGTGTGCAATTGCTTGGATACTGAGGTTTATGATTTTTCTTAAAATTGATCTATTTGGAAGTATAGGTTTGGGATGTTTCTCGTGGAAAAGATGATGGATTGATTGGTGGTGCTACCATAATTCTATTCAATAGCAAGTTACAACTAAAAACAGGCAAGCAAAAGCTTAGACTTTGGAAAGGGAAGGAAGCTGATGGATCATTTCCATCAACCACTCCTGGAAAGGTTCCCAAATATTCTTTTAAGTGGAATGCTCATCAGTATAGTCTTTTTTATGGTCACTTAGCTGTTCATGTGAATTTAGGTCCCCAAGCATGAGCGAGGAGAGTTGGAACGATTGGAAAAGCTTGTAAACAAATATGAGAGGGGGCAAATCCAATGTGTTGGCTGGCTTGATCGGCTTTCTTTCAAAGCTATTGAGAAAATCAAGGAACGTGAAAGTAGCAAAAATGGAAGCTCTCACTTGTACTTGATTGTTGATTTCTGCAACTTTGAACATCAAGTTGTTTTTCAGGTAATGCTGAGTAACATACATCATTTAACTTTCTGGCGGAACTTTTTTGTTTACAGCTGCTGTGTAACCACAAAACTATGAGTTGGGTCATGTTGAAATGATCAATTGCAAATAGGGAATGTAATACATGAACCTTAGCACCTCCTTAACCACCTCAATCTTTGCATTTCAGAAGCATTATTAAGCATGTTAACACATATTTCTAGTTTGCAAGCATGGGAAGGATAATTGCTCAGCTTTTCTTTTTATCAAATTAATTTGTGTGTTGTTTTGATGTTTAACCTGAAGGAGTCCGGTGCAAATTTCTTGTTACCATCTCCTATTGCTTCAACAAATGAACTTGTGATTGTGTGGGACCCAGAAGTGGGAAAGATAAACCCTTCAGAGCACAAGCAATTAAAGCTGGCCCGTAGTCTAACACGTGGTATCATTGACAGAGATTTGAAGCCAAGCTCTAATGAACGGAAGTAAGTTCAAAATTCCTTTGATTGAAGATGCATCTAATTTGTTTTTAAACTATGTTTAGGTTTCTTGTACCTTTTTGTTCTGGACATTATGTGACTTTGGTCAATCTCTTACCTATGTGCTTTCTAGTTTCAAATGCATAATCTAGACTAGACATCTCAAATTGTTTAAAGATATTCCCTTGTGCTTGTTGAATCTGATCTTTTCTGGCAGTTGTATAACTAATTGTAAAGGATTAATCATATGCTTATGGATTCCGTTATTGAAGCTGCCGTTGTTTGCATAATTGCTCATACTTGATTGTTGAGAGGTTGATTTATTTTGAGTTGGAGGTGTGTCATCATGCTTCATTCTTGTTTGTAGGTCAATACAGAGAATTCTAAAATATCCACCAACAAGGAATTTGAGTGGAGATGAGAGACAGCTTTTATGGAAATTCCGCTTCTCATTGATGTCAGAAAAGAGGGCTCTCACTAAATTTTTAAGATGTGTTGAATGGAGTGATGTTCAGGTGAGTAGTTATTTTTTCCCATTTTTCTCCTTGTAGTTAATGTCTTGACCAACTCATTGAAATACTGGTTTTTCCTCTTAGGGGTTCTCATTTAACTTTGGGGCTATCTTGAATTAAGATTTGAACCTGCATTGTTAAAACAGTCCTGGTTTTGGAAAGGGATACATGCAATTTGAAAATTTTTTCTTCCAATAATCGGTGTAGTAACTGTTTAGTTTATATGCATCTCCTTGATTCTATCCGCATCTTCTGACCTTAAGCATGTGAAAAGTCACTTTTTGCTTTTGTAACTTTCATTCTTGTGCAATCTAGTGGTGTGTCATTTGCAAGTTAGTTTGTAAGGAACAACATTCAAATCATCTCTTATGCATCTGCAGGAAGCAAAACAGGCATTAGAATTGATGAAAAAGTGGGAAATGATTGATGTTTGTGATGCGTTGGAGCTACTATCATCTGTTTTTGAAAGTGAAGAGGTATGCATCTTTGCTAAACTGTCTTCTGTTCATTGTCTGTCAGATTTAAATCTTCAAGCCTCATTTCGAGCTTGATCTGATAATTGGATTATGACCTTTAGGACATTTCTAACTCCCCACATGGTTCCACCAAAACTTGAATGAATTGCATGTAAACATAGGAAGTAAAGGCCTATGTTGTCCTCAATATCATAAATGAAAAGAGAAACAGATGCTGTGATAATGCTCTAGACTTGATAATTTGTGATCACTACAGGTCCGTGCATATGCTGTTAGTGTTCTTGAAAGAGCAGATGATGAAGAACTTCACTGTTACCTACTTCAATTGGTTCAGGCACTTCGATTTGAGCGCTCAGATAAATCTTGCCTTTCTCAGTTCCTTGTTCAACGAGGTATGCAATCTACTTTGCACCTGCGTATGATAGGCATACACTTGCCTGTATTTATGGAGTTAGGTTGTTCACTGTACTGAGACTGATCCTTATGTTTGGCAGCTTTAAAGAATATTGAGTTGGCTAGTTTTCTACGTTGGTATGTGGCTGTGGAACTTTATGACCCTGCCTATGCAAAACGTTTTTATTGTACCTACGAGATCCTTGAAGAGAGTATGATGAAGGTATGGTTTGCTTTAGTTGTATTTCTCATCATTGAAGTTATCTATATACCTAATTGTTAATAACTTTTGTTTTATGGTCATTGATGAGAATCTCTTGTGTTGGTGTGCACTATATGAACTGCTGCTTATGGGAGTACTTTTGGTTTTAGGATCTAGTTGCTTTAAAAACGCCTTTAAGTGCTTCATGAAGAACATGAACCATGACACCCATTTCCATCTAGAGTGGCACCATATGTTATTGAGTGGGTTCCATGCACACCACTCAATAATTGAATACAAGTCTTATACAACTTAGTTTAATTAATATTTAACCCTAAAAAAAAACAAACAAATGTGACCATACTGAAACATTTTTTCTTAAACCAGGAACAATTATACTCAATTGTAACAGTTTTACTGCAATATAAGATATAATATTAACGTTCTTAACTGAAAAAAGATAGAATTCTACTCAAAATTAATAATTGTTTCCTTTTAGAAACCTTGAGATTCATGTTGCATATAGGAGTTTTTTTCTTTTTTTTTTTGAAACTTTACATCAAATTATCGGTAAAACCTCATATATGTTTATTTGTTAGCATAAATGTTTGAAAATGTTTACAAAAGCCTAAGAAATTTATTTTGCTTTGATTATGATCTCAATGAAGCAATGGGAGGTTAATTAGGTTATATTGATGGGTGACTAGTTGATGATAAAACAAGGAAGTTCTGTAAAAACAACAGGAAGAATTACTCAGATATCAGGGAGTGAGGCTTCTTTTGGTCGTGTTATAAATGTCCTAGCTAAACTTATTGTCGATCACGGTGAAATTTCTGCTTCTGACTCTGGTTAATTGAATCTCCCTCCCTGGATATTACTTCGAGAAGTTTCTAAGTTCTAGTATATGAGAAGCATTAGAAACACAAAGTTTAAGTGCACAACCCTACTTCGAATAAACTCTCCTAGCTGGACGGACAGCTTGCACTATTATGGTACATGTAACTAACAGTTTCATAATATAAAAACTCGTTGAGGACAGTTGAAGATTGTAGCAATGTGCTATTTATTTATAACACTAACTTAGTTCAATCGTAGTTTTATTTGCTATTGATATATGTTTGTTTATCGAAATATTTGTTTGCAAACAATAGATTGATTCTCAGGCTTTGCACCTTATTACCGTTGAACTGTACAATTTATACAAAGTCTGCTCATCTCCAAAAGTATAACAGTAAGTGGTCAAAATATCAAGGAACTTATTGGGAGATGTTTTATATGGAGACAAAGCAGAAAACTTGGAACCAATATCTTAGCACTAGTGTATTCTAGAGCAAGTGATTTAGCCAATCCAGTGTGGTTGAATGGTAGATTGCTCGGATTTCATGTTGGTAAATATTTTTGATGATGTGATCTATTAAATAACTATGTTCTCTTTGAAAGTTGTCAGCTTCACATGGGGAAGAAGATGGCTATAAGAAATGGCAGAGTTTGGTTCGTCAGACCGAGTTGACTGCCCAGTTATGTTCTATAATGAGAGATGTAAGAAATGTTCGAGGCAATACTCAAAAGAAGATTGAAAAGCTTAGACAACTTCTTTCTGGTCTTCTTAGTGAACTCACCTATTTTGAAGAGGTATATTACCTGTTGGCCCTGTTTTAAGGAGTTGTGACTGCTCAAATTGAATTTCTGTTTTGCAATTAATGAGTGACTCTGTTTTGTAACCAGCCAATAAGATCACCTCTGGCCCCAGGTGTCCTCATCACTGGTATTGTGCCATCAGAGTCATCAATTTTCAAAAGTGCATTACATCCCTTGCGTCTGACTTTCCGAACACAAAGTGGTGGTACTTGCAAGGTCATATTTAAGAAGGGTGATGATATACGCCAAGACCAATTGGTAAATACTTAATTTTTGGATCTCTCTCTCTCTCACTCCCACACACATACATTCACGTGCACACATACTCACCTTACTCACTTACCTCCTCTGGTGCCTCAGTAGTAAAATTGGAGTACTGAGAGCAATCTTAGAAACAATTGTCATTTGTCTTGTTGATTTACAATTTTATAGGTCATTCAAATGGTATCTCTAATGGATCGACTGCTTAAGTTGGAAAACCTAGATCTGCACTTAACTCCATATAGGGTACTTGCTACTGGACAAGATGAAGGCATGCTTGAATTCATACCTTCACATTCTTTGGCTCAGGTACTTCTCTCCTCAAGTTTTCTTGTTTAATTGGAATGTTCTTCACCCAGTTTCTTATACTTTTTCAGATTTCTTGTTGTTAAGGCATCTTACGAAAAAAAAAAGTTCTGGTATATACAATTTTGCCATGGATTCCTAAGATGACTCTCTGTAAATCCAGATTCTCTCTGAGCATCGTAGCATTATAAGCTACTTGCAGCAGTTTCATCGTGATGAACATGGACCATTTGGGATCACAGCTACCTGTCTTGAAACATTTATAAAGAGTTGTGCTGGCTACTCTGTCATAACATACATACTGGGCGTTGGAGACAGGTAATTATTTGGTCAGAGTCAGATATCTATCTTCACAAGTAAATCACCCTGTCAATACTTTTTTCATGTTGAAGCTACATATAGAGAAGTGAGGTGAGGCAGGATGCCTATTTCTAGAATTGTGTGAAGATATCATTACTATTTCAAGAAACATCTGTTGATGATGAGCTTCCATCCCTTAAATTTCATTAGATATGCATGAGTTTGGGATCCCTTCTTTTTTCATCCTTTTGTGATGATGACATAAGGTACCTTCATTTGTCAGATTGAGTAAACTTTCATTGAAGTTAATTGCACAAAGATGGTTTTCCAATTTTTGTGATGTACCTTGGTTAAAGTTTTGTGATCTACCGATGAGGCGATGTCTCTGAATTGCATATGATCAGTAGGGTATTGGTTATGTTCATATCCAACTAAAGCTTTATCAAAGCAAATTCTGTCACTTAATTGGTTATGGTGAATGCTTCAACATTTGATCGTATATCTTCCTGCGTCAATTTGTTAAATTGCAGACACCTTGACAATCTTCTACTTCGGGATGATGGCCGTCTTTTCCATGTTGACTTTGCTTTTATTCTTGGACGAGATCCCAAGCCATTTCCACCACCAATGAAACTTTGCAAGGAAATGGTTGAGGCCATGGGTGGTGCAGAAAGGTGGTTCTCTGATTTTCTCCTCTTCCTCTTTCTCTTCCTTTTGTTGTAGTAGTAGTAATAATTATTTTTGTATGTCTTACCAATGAATTTGTGGTGGTTTAAAGAATAAATTTCTGACTTGCTTTTTCATCCTGCAGTCAATACTATACCAGGTTCAAATCCTATTGTTGCGAGGCATACAACATCCTCAGAAAGTCTAGTAACCTGATTTTAAATCTTTTCCACCTGATGGCTGGTTCAAACATTTCAGATATAGCTTGTGATCCTGAAAAAGGAATTCTTAAGGTAAATTCCTTTTATGCTTATAATCTACTTCAAAAATGTTTTAGCGGTTTGTCTTATGAGTTAAAAACTTTTCATGCTAACAGCTTCAGGAGAAGTTTAGGCTGGACTTAGATGATGAGGCCAGCATACACTTTTTTCAGGATCTTATTAACGAGAGTGTGAGTGCACTGTTCCCTCAAATGGTTGAGACCATTCATCGCTGGGCGCAGTATTGGCGGTAACCCCGTAGATAATTAGGGTTTTTCCATGCCTCTGTAAATAACAAGGTGATTCCCGGTGTTTTACTTTTACCCTTCTCATAAATTACCAAATGTCTTCTCTGCAACTTATTCAATGTGTTGGTCATTTCCCCTGAAAGGAGAACATTCATGACCTATTTGACTCCTTATGACATATTGCAGACACGGACTAGATTTAGCAGACCTATTTTGCAGATTTTAAACAGACTTCATTCCGTTATTGATGCAAATAATGTTGAAGGAGACTCGATTCTTGGTTCTTCAACAATGTTGCTCAATATCATGGTGAATAATGTTATCTTGACTTTTATGTTGAGAACTTTTCTATCAAGTTTCTGATGATATTGAAATGGCCACCGTAGTCATTTTCATCTTGCCGTTTGTGTTCAACTTCTCATGTTAACGTTTCTGCCGAGGCCAAGTGGAGCAGATGGCTAACCTTTCCTTGTTCTTTTTCTGTCCTCGACTACCTGCACATGATCTTCTGTTTACCTCCTTTAACCCATGAATGATGATATTCCTGAAGGTTTTAAGGGCCAATGTGATGGTTTGGCATGTAACGCCTAATGAATTCTACTGCCTGCAGCCGCACACTTCCAATTGAATCAATTAATAAAAAACTGTTTTTTCATGGTTCATTTATATTTGTTCTTTCTGAAACTTTTTCCCTCCTCTCTTGTTGCAGATCAGAAGTCATGTTCGAATCTTTGAAGCAAGTAAATGTTCCAGTTGAATGGAGGACTACTAGGAAACTGAAGCTTGGTAATCCTTGTAAAAACCCATCTCAGCGTCATGAATGTAAAACGTAGATCGAGCATACTAATCCTTAAAAAATCCCATTGCAAGTTTTATTATATGCACAATGTTCACCAAATATTGCTTATTATATTTATTTATTCATTAATAACAAACATCAGTTTGCGAAACTTTGGGCTAACGGTTCTCTAGAAATCAAGAGCCTTGTCAATTCTGGCATAAGTACCTTTTGTAAGACTTAGTACGCTTTGTGTTCTAGTATGCTACAACATCAAGATCGTTTAAAATGGAATATTATTTTGGAAAAATTTATAAAGGTATAAAAGTTTAAAACATAAATCTCTCTTTTAGTTTAAAAAATTTAGAAAATTTTTTTTGATCTTTAAAATTTTCAAGTAATTCTTAATTTTTAATCTTTCAATTTTTTTAAATTTTAATAAAAAAATAATGATAAAATATACATAATATAAATATTAGACATAGATTAATCAAATGTTGTTTATATAACAGATTCAATATCTTTTAAATTAAAATTAAGAATTTGATTAAATTAAGAATTTATTGTAATTATCTTAAATTACTAATTAAGATAATTCTAGTTAGATTTAAGATTTCTTAAACTAGAGAGGTTTGTATCTTTTACCCAATTGCATACATTATATTTTTTATTTTGCTTTAGCCCTACCTTGAAAATCATAATATCCTAAAATTTAATATAACAATATAAATAGCTATCATTCATATGTAAATATAATAATTAATTATAATTAATATAATGAAAAGATAATTTATTGCTTATACAATTACAAAATTAAGAACAAAGCAAATTATTTAAAGATTATAATTAATTTCAACAAAATATCATAGTAAAAGTGCTTTAAGTCCATAATATCAGTGATTTGTGGCCATAAACACAACAAAATGGAAGTGAAACTTGAAATAAAAACACTTAATTATAAGTTTCATAGTTGTATTGTGTATTTATCATACATCGTATGCGTTAAATACAGGTAAAACCAAAAGTAAGGAAAATGTAAAAAACATGAAATTTCATTTAGAACATATCCACATAAATGATATTGTCTCAACTTTCATTTGTTGCAAAATCCTTGTTTTAAGGAGAGTTTTATTATTACCATTATTCAATCTCAATGCATTCAATGACATATTGATACTTTCTTATCAAAGATCATCTTCTAATTCAATATCATCCTTAAATTTAATTCCTCTAAGACCCAATCTGTTAAGAGATTGACATGATCAAGATAAATTTGATCAGTAGAGCTAAATGTTTTGTTAAGAGTCATAGTAAACAAATTAATTATATTATTAAATTATTACATAAGAATAAGACATTATTTTCAAAATAATAATAATAATAATAATATAATGCCTTTCAAAATCTTTAAATTGTATTAAACAATTACCTGATCATTCAATTTTGTACATTTTGATATATTTTATTTTGTAAGGATTAATTTAAAGAAATTTCAATTTCTTTTTCTTAGTTACACTCTCATAGTGACTAAAAATTCAAATTATAAACCTTTGTAATTCTAGAATATAACTTCTGAATTAGTCCTACCAACTAACTATAAAACAACAAAAGTAATATCATATAAAAATGAAATAATGATTAATTTTAAACAAGTAACACAAGTGAAAAAAATGTATTCTTGAATTAATTTGTTTTATTAATATATGTAATGGGCATCTTGAGATCATCACATGCATTCTTATATGCCTCTATGAGCTAAAGAGGTCTTGTATCATGCCATTTGAAATAATTATTGTGATGGTTAACAATATTCCCTTATTAACTTTCTTTGCGAAACTTAGCCTAAAATAGGCACTCAAATTTAGAAATGCACTAGCAGTAAATAACATAAAGTAAAGTTATTTTTTTCCACCTTTTGTTAATAAGTGCAAGATAAGGGAAGTACAAAGAAAACCTATTTTTTAGACTACCCTTGATTATTTCCTTTTTCTTTTTCGTAATAACATTATAAAACTAACTTATTATTGTCTTCTTATTAATATCAACCAAATGAAGTACTTTCATAAAAAGCTTCCAAACCTGAATCATAAACTGACATTGAATTTATGATCTTTAAGTACAATCCTAGAAACCTCCATGCTAGCATTAGACTTAACATAATGAGATGCAATTCACTTATCACTTATAAATATTTATCTCAATTCCTTCTTTATTTAAACAAAACTCTAAAGTAATAAGAAATTAGTTGCAAATCTTATAATAATGGGATGACATAAAATTTTTACCATTTGTGAAATATTTTCTTATCAAATTCAAAATGCATGCATGATTATAAATGAACATAATCACTTGTCTCACTTTCTACACAGTTTCATCAATGATAGGATAGTATCTACCATCTCCTATGTGTTCCAATATTAGTTCAATATAAATTTAGTAGAAGGAGTCTAATATAAATAATTATACCTACTTTGTAACCTGTCCACAATTACTTTATAAACAATATTATTATCAATGACGAACTATACAATATTTTTAGGTTTAATTTTATTATGAACTTCATTAAATATCTCCAAAAAAGTATCAACATTTATTATGTGGGTCAATATATTAATTGCCTTAAAAAAATCGTCCCTTTAGCAAAACAAACCAAAAATTTCATAATGAGCTCATATTTCTTATTTGTCTAATCAACACATATGATTGAACATCTATAAGTTACTCAAGTCCTTCTTTCACTCATATAACTTTTTACTTTCACTAATAGAATTATTTAGAAAATTACCTATATAGTCATTGATTAGAGAAGCTTCAAATCCTAAACCCAATGGCATCTATCATAGACTGATAATAGTAAAAATATAGAGCATCGAATGACACATCTACATCATACTACCATCTAACCATTGCCATTTTTGCATTATGAACTATTTCTTTGGATTGTAATGTACTACAAATTGAAGGTTGAGCTCGAGGATTCGTTTATAGAGTTAAAAAAACTATAAACTTGTCTTCTCCTTTTCCTTATCTCAGTTACAAAAATCATTTGTTCTTGGGGATAAATACTAGCGTTGCATTGTCAATATCATCCTCATTGATGTGAAACGAACTTTTACTTTGGATTTTATAGTTTAGTCTTTGTCTTCTTTCCTTTTTATTTTGATACTATTCAAGCAAAGTTTTTATCTCCTATTTTACATCATAACTAACTTTCTTGCAAGGTTTCACATTACCTTTGAATCTTGTTAGTCCTTAATGGCACCCAAGAAGGGGGTGAATTGGGTATTTATAAAATTTAATTAAATTTTCTAACTAATGTGCTCAATTAAAAACATTCAATATAAATAATAATGAGGTAATTACTTAATATAAATCAACTAACCAACTAAAAATTAATTTAAAAAGAATAGGGAAAAGAGAATTAGTGGTTCGTTAAACAACCCTTGCCTACGTCCACTCCCAAGATACTTCTTAGAATTCTACTATAATTTTTCTTTCAAGGAAAAGAATAACCTTTATACGATACTTCTTAATAAAGAGAAACCCTTCTTTCAATCTTCTTCTAAGGTGAAGAGGAACTTCAATCCCATTTTGATCACCTATAAGTACAATATTCAACACCCTAACAAAGTATTACAACTAAAAAATATCTTACTTATTGACTTAATAACTCCAAAATGGCTCACTCACATAACTATGATACAATGATGCTCAAATGAATGAAAGCTCTTTGAAATATGTATGTACAACACCTAAAACATTCTTGATCCTAAAACTAATGATAAAACATCTATTTATAGTACTTTGGGACCTAAAATAGTTGTTAGAGTCAAGAACTAGCTATCACAACCGTTATATTCAATGTAATGGTCGATTAGTATACCCTATTGGTCGACCAGTATGCATTTACAATACTAGATTTACTAGTCATTGAAACACTAGTCGACCAGTGAAGGATACTAGTCAACCAATATGATACACTAGTCATCCAATACTTCAACCAATGTTAGAACAAACTTTTAATAATTTAAAATTAATAATTTTAACTTATATTGGTCAACCACTAACTCATATAGGTAGACCATTCACTCAAAAAAATGATTTTAACAACATCAAATACTCACAAATAATTTGCTTAATTTGTATATGATTAAAACACTGCCCAAAATGTTCTCCAAAAATTATTTGAAAGATCAAGAAGCTTTTATATTAAAATCAAAAGCTTTAATACTTTTTGCTAAATGTAAAGACTCATACGATGAAGTAAGATAAAATTATTATGCATGGTGAGCCTTTTGGATCATCAAATTAACAAAGTGAGCTTACAAATAATAATAAAAAAAATATGAAATGACCTTGATGAACCTTGATCTTCTTTTATTCTTATTTTGATCTTCATTTTGTCAATTGTAAACTTTAACTTTCTACGTTCAACTTCATACACTATCTTCTTAAGTTTGTGGCTTCGTTTTGTTCTAATATTTCTTATCATCAAAATAGTAAAGACATTAGTAGTAATTATGTTTTGTTATCATCAAAACATTAATTGAAAATTCCCTTGGTTCATTAATCTCTTCCTTTTTAATGATGAAAAATACATGTGATATTAGAGAACAACAACAATAAAATCAAACATATAGATAAATATCAAGATAGTGGTTAGCGCTCCCCAATAAAATCAAACATATAAATAAATATCAAGATAGTGATTAGCTCTCCCTTAATTCGTGCATAAACATAATTCAATATGAATAGCATAATCATTATGAATAGCATAATGGTCTAATTATAATGGAAGAATCAAATGTTTTTTATAAATCAAGTAAGATTTCAATGCTAGTCGTTGGAGAAAGTGATAAGCATATGCATTTAAAATACCAAATGGATGGAGTGACTCAGTCTTTGAAGTAACACTGATATATGCTTCAAACTTTCAATTCCAAAGAGAGACTTTATAGGATAATATCCAATCCATTGAAACTATAAACTTGAATCTATATACTATTATTGAAGACATAAATTATACTCATTTAGACTACGAATCAGATGGAGGGAGGGGGTACAATTTGGAAATAGTAAGGGAGTTAACTAGTTTGTTTTAGAAAGTGAATGTAATAAATCTTAAAGTCATTGACATACTATTTACTTGGTCTAATATGCAGCAGGGAAATATGCTAATCAAGAAAAAACTTGATCAAGCATTGGTAAATCAAGCTTGGCTAGATCATTTTTGTCACTCCTGTTCATTTTTTGGTGAAAACTCATTCCTATATCACTTTTTTATCCACGTTCAGAATCTCAATGCTTTGACAATGTACGGAGTTCCATTCAGATTCTTCAATGGACTAATTTATCAGGAAGGAATCCTTGAATTAGTATCCTTGAATTAGTTTAAAGTTGTTGGAACCAAAATCTTAAAGGATATAAATCTTATCAACTAATGTAAAAGCTCATGAAGGTGAAAAAGGCTCTCAAGTCATTGGTCAACAATTAAACCAGGAAGGTTATTAAGACCAAGTTAAGGCTAATAGAGGCTCAGAAAGTTTACTATAAACATCCTTTCAATAATCATTTGAAATCAATAGAAATACAGAGGCTCAAGGACATAAGGAGGCTCTAAATTTATGCATGTCTATTTTAAAGCAAAAAGCTAGAATTGACTGGCTAAGAGATAGGGATTCAAACACAAAATTCTTTCACCCATCTCTTTTAACAAGAAAGATGAACAAGGTTACCAAACTCAACGATAATATGGGGAATTTAATCTCTGATCAGCCTTCCTTACTTAAGCTCACTAGGGACTTCTTTATGAATTTGATGGGTATAGAAGAGGTTGTACAAAATGATTTCAACATTAAAAGATACTTTGATTGTTCCCTTAGTCACTATGTCAAGGTGTTTTTGAATGCCCCATTCACTAATCAGGAAATCAAAGAATTGTTGTTTAGATTGCATTCCTCAAAAGCACCTAGACCAAATGGATTTACAACTTGTTATTTTTTAGAAAATATAGGAGATCATTGGAAATCTGTTTACAAAATTAGTTTAGGAACACTTAAACTCTTTTAAAATGTTGAAGGAACTAAATCGTACTTACATTTGCCTTATTCCAAAGAAATAGAACCCTTCCTTTATGGTGGACTATAAGCCAATATCTTATTGCAACACTATCTATAAAGTTATAGCTAAACTCCTAGCTAATAGGCTAAAATAAGCTTTAAAAGGATTAATTAATCCAGCTCAAGGAGCCTTCATAGCAGGAAGATCAATAGGGGATAATATTTTATAAGAGATGCTGAAAGAATACCATTCATGAAGAGGTATCAATAGCTTTCTATGGAAGATTGATTTCTATAAGGCTTTTGACACAGTAAGATGGAAATTTAAATAATCATTTTTGGAAGCACTGGAATTTATAACTCAATTCGTATGATGGATCTTGATGTAAATTCAAACTTCTTCACTCATCATTCTTGTTAATGGAGTCCCTACAAAGCCTTTAAATTGTGCTAGGGGGATTAGACAAAGGGATCCTCTGTCCCCTTATCTATTCACCTTAGTAATGGAAGGGTTATCTAGAATTCTCAACAAATTAACAAGATGTAATGGAATATTTCAATTCCACCATAAATGCAATGAGCTCAAGCTAACTCATTTGACGTTTGCAGATCGTCTCATTCTACTAAATAGTGCTGAAATGCATTCTTTCAAGATTTTGATGGACATTGATAAGTGTTTCTTAGAATGGTTAAGGTTGAGAGTAAATCCAGAAAAGAGCAGCTTGATTTGTTCAAAAGATGTCAGAAATTCAAATGAACTAAACAAGGTTTCAAGTCTACCATTTCAACCTCTTCCATTCAAATGCCTTCGTGTACTTGGAAAAATAAGATCCTATTATTTGTTGCTAGATTTACATTGACCATTTCAATACTGACCAATGTGCACATTCACTAGATAACCCACAAAATGGTAAGGTAGAGTAAAAATCTCAAAGCGAGCAAAAGTCAAATGGTGTGAAGTGACAATTCCATAAATACAAGGAGGTTTAGGGATCATTCTAATTACTCTAATGCAAAAAGTTCTTCTATGTAAAAGAATATAGAGGTTATATATGGATAAGAATGCTTTATGGATCAAATGGTTACATGAAACATACCTTAGGAATCAAAATTTCTAGCAGGTGTCAATTACTAAGGAACTTTCTTAGGTTTTCATTCACATGCTAAAGCTGAGGAATCTTGTATACCTATGGACAAAGCATAGATTGGGGAATGGTGAAAGCATATAGTTTGGTATGATAACTAGTTATAAGAAATGAGATATTTCAACTAAGGAATAGAATTCCACGTAATGCCAGAGTCTCTTCACTTACTCAGAATGGAACGTGGTTAAGTAACTTCAAAGGATTCATCTCCTTATTAGAGTATCTACCCCAAATTACTCACTAGCATAGGGAAGACAACATCATCTGGATTACAAATTCCAAAGGAATATTCACTACTAAATCATGCCATAAGACCCTTTAAGCCAATAGTGAGAATGTTCCTTGGTTTGATATATTATGGAAGAAATCCCTAAATCCCAAAGGCTCCTTGAATACCCAGCTGGTAATTAAAAATAGAATCAGAACCAAGGCAGAAGGTTTGGCTTATATGAACATATTTGTGTACCATATAAAAAAGTTGAAGAATATAGAAATAACTTGTTTTTCCAATGTAGGTATTCCAAATCAGTGTGGAGTAGCATCTTGCATAAGCTACCAGAATATTGTTCAAACTTATGATTAGTTTAGAACATTTGATTGGATTATCAGGATGGCAAAATTTTAGAAACAAAATGGAGAAACTTACAAGACAGTTTTCACAACAACTATCTATTCTCTGTGGAAGGAAAGAAACAAAAGGATATATCAAGGTGAAGAAGTAAGTGTAAGTAAAAGCCGTGTACAAGTCGACTTGTACAAGGGACAAGTCGACTTACACGCCTTCAGTACCGACAAGTCGACTTGTACAAGTGATAAGTCGACTTGTTCAAGGACGGTACTGTTTATTTGTGCCCTAAAGGCAATCCCCTTTAGCGCATTTTATTCCCAGTCGTATGCAGACTGTATGAATAAATAAAGAAAGGCATAATTCATTAATTTGATATTCATAAACAATGTTTATGAATTGATATGGATCTTAAATCGAATTAATGAAGTCCATGATATATGACATAGCATGAAGGAAAT
>JANKOE010000001.1:6686870-6703109 GCA_026284465.1 Erythroxylum citrifolium | reverse complement strand
ATAATATTAACTATTATAATAATATAAATATAAATATAAATATAAATACAAATAACAAATAATAATAATAATAATAATAATAATAAGGTTAATAATGATAATAATAATAATAATGATAATAATAATAATAATAATAATAATAAGGATATTTCGGTCTTTTAGTTAGTTATTCCTTTTCTATTCCAAGTTTATATTTTCAAACCAAACAATGGAATATCAATTCTTTATCTATTCCATGTCTTAAACCAAACAAAGTAATACATATTCTATCCTATTCCTGATCTTTTCTATTCCAAAGAATAACTATTCCATTCCTAATTTATTCCATTGTGTGAACCAAACATGCCATTATATTACCTACAAATATCATATAACATTGATGACCATGGATAAATGAGCATACGCAAAATGAATATATGCGAAAGCAAACTTGGGCGAATACCTCATAATTTCAACTCCAGTCACAAACAACCTCAACACTTTTATATATTAACTATACTTAAGGATACTTTATCTATGGTAATTAACAAGGCTTGAACTTCTATTAATGGACATCTTTGGGCATTGAGTCTCACGAACTGACTAAAGATTGGTTTTTCTTATCTTGCATAAAGCTACATCAAAGACTTAATTAATTATAATTTATAATCAAAGAATAAGATAAGATCCCTATTCTTTAAATTCAATCAATTTTGATAATCATATCTAAAACCTGTTGAACTAATTCACAATCATTTAGTTAAGATAAGCAACATTTTAGGACATAGTACAAAAACATAATTGTTGATTCTTGGTGTATCATTCATACAAAAAAGTCCTTGTTTAGGTTTAATGGAAACTTGAACTAGTTGTGGGGATGCATAATCCTTCCAAATAGAATAAATATGATTATTAGTCTCTGATCCACGTTCCTTCTTAGTGTTGGTCGAATAACAAGAGGGCGATGGTCAAAATAAAACTTTGGGAAAGGTGACTAGAAATATTCAAACCACTTCTGATTACCAAGTGCCAAATCTATCCATTCTAATAGTCTACCTCTTGACCATGTATATCTAGGACCATTAAATCCTAGATCCACAATATTACAATGTCGACCCATTCACAAAGGAGGGGACAAGGAGAGGATCGTAAGAACTAATCCACCCTTCTTATCGTCACCATATAAGCGAGAATTAAAATCTTCCGCAAGAAGCCAAGGGAAAGAGTCAACATCTTACTTTAGTTTAGAGATAATAGGCCATAAATTTGCTCTAGTGGCAATTATAGGGCTAACATAAATAGCAGTAAAAAGGCACCATTATCTAGCACTCCATGATACTTTCATGTGAACAAATTGGGGATGATTAGCAATGATCGAGATTGCAACACATTCCTTCCAGAGAATCTAGATACTCCCACAAAACCCATAGGCCTCCACTCGATGAGAGAAAGGAAAACTTATTTGAGTTATAACATCATGAGCAACGTAGCCACTTATTTTAGGCTCCACTAAAACCACAATATTAGGATTATGTGTCTTAACCTGCTGTTAAAAATTTTCATAAACTTGTCATTCCCTACACCACGATGGTTCCAAACAAAAAAAGTTGAGTCATGATCCTTATAGAATGAAAGAGAGAGCACCACCTCTATGCCTAAGGAGGTGTCTCCTCCACCATCTCCATACCTTCATCATGTCCCTCCCCTTCTTCCACATCTTGTGAGAGATCTAAATCATTAAAAAAAACCCTGCTTGAGGACCTTTGAGATCTTTATTGTTGGTTCCATCACACGGCTCTTCATCTTCATCTTCAATTTGGTTGAACGTTCATTGTTAGGGTCTAGAGCTGTTAGTTTCGAAAGAGAATTTTGGTTATCGTCCATATTTAGGGATAATTGTTAAAAGAAATTGGTGTGGTGACAAACCTATCAATGAGACCATTAAGTGTTTCTCTTCAGCAGCGAGTGAATGGAATAGAAGTTTTTTTGGCAATATTGGTAAGAATAAATGCATTTTAGAAGCAAGAATTTCTGGAATATAAAAAGTCTTTGAGTCTCATTATTCAACTTCGTTGCAACAACTAGAAGCTCAATTGATGGAGGAATATGAACAAGTCCTTACTCAAGAAGAGTTACTCTAGTAGCAAAAGTCTAAAAGTGATTGGATTCAAATGGGGGACCAAAATACTACTTTTTATTATGCCAAAGCTAGAGCTCGTCGAAGTAAAAACAAGAATCAGATGCTCAAATTAAACGGCCAGTGGGGTATGGATGAGGATAAACTAAAGCAAGGAGCAATAGAATATTTCTCTCAACTTTACACGAAAGAGACAGACACTACTCCAGAGTATGGTGTATGAGGTGCTTTTCCCACTTTACAAAATTTAGATATTTTGCATTTAACTCGTCTGGTGGAAAAATAGGAGGTTAGACATGCTCTTTTTGATATGGGTCCTATGAAAGCAGTAGGAAGCGATGGTCTTTGTGCCTTTTTCTTTCAAAATCAATGGGCAGTCGTGAGAGAGTCACTCACAAAAATGGTCCAAGAAGCTTTTTTGAGAGGATATATTCCTGCTGAGATTAATACTATGCTCTTTGTTCTTATACCTAAGGTGGAGGGCCCTGAAACTTTCAATCATTTTCTTCCGATCTGCCTTTGTAATGTAGTATATAAACTCATTATGAAAGTGCTAGCCAATCGTCTAAGGCCCTTCTTACCATACATTGTACATCCTAATCAAACCAGTTTTGTGCATGGAAGAAATATCACAAATAAAATTATTATAGCACAAGAGGTTATTCACACTATGCGAAGAAGTATTGGGGGCAGATATATGGTAATCAAAATTGATCTTCAAAAAGCCTATGATATACTTCATTGGGCATGTATGGAAGCTACTCCTAGGGATATTGGTATCCTTAGCATCATTGTGTAGCTAACAATGAGCTGTGTTAGCTCTTGTTCTATGCAAGTCCTATGGAATGACAATCTCACAGAGAAATTTTTACCGTCGAGAGGAATTAAACAGGGTGACCCAATTTCTCCGTACTTATTTTTCTCTACATGGAACACCTATCATTGGCTATCGAAAGAAAAGTCCAAGGAAAAAACTGGGTTCCTTTAAAAACAAGTTGTCATGGTCTGACAATATCACACCTATTTTTCGCAAGTGACCTTATCCTATTTTCCAAAGCTTCTAGAGACCAAGTTGAGGTGATTAAGCAAGTACTCGATGGGTTTTATTCTAGCTCTAGCCAACTGGATAGTAGAAATAAAACTATTTTATTTTTGTCACGTAGTGTCCCACCTAGTGAGACCCGTATACTTAGTAGCAGCTTTGGATTCAGCTCAAGAAAGATTTGGGAAAGTATCTTGAGGTGCCACTCCTCACAACCGAGTTAATAGGGTTACATACCAAACCATTGCTGACAGAGTCTCAAGAAGACTATCTGACTGGTGTACAAAAACTTTATCCTTTGCTGGTAGAACTACTCTTACACAATTTGTTCTTTAAGTTGTCCCTTATTACGCAATGCAAACAACTTCCATCCCATAGGCAACACTTTATAAGATTGAAGGCAATTGTCGTCGATTCATTTAAGGGCCAAATCAACGTGAACAAAGAATAAGCTTAGTGAAATGGGATAACATATGCCAACCTAAAGATAAAGGAGGTTTGGGATTACAAAAATTGAACGAATGCAATGAAGTTTTTATTATGAAAATTTCTTGGCAAATTATAGCTTCGCCCGATGTGCTTTGGGTGAGAATATTACGTGGCAAGTATATGCATAAAGTAGAAAGAATTCCCTATTGTTTGCTACCAAATAATTGCTCTTTTCTATGGAGGGCCATTTGCAAGATTTGGACAAATGGTTTTTAGAATTTGATGGGTGATTGGTGATGGGAAGATAGTGAAATTATGGGATGACATTTGGATAGGAGACACTGGTCTTTCTACTATTTATGGGGTATACTTGACAGATGAGGACAGAAACTTGACTGTCTCTGAGATAACAATTGAGTTTGGAAATTGGCGATGGGATCACATATCTTCAAAGTTGCCTCCTTTTTATGTTAAAATTACAGGTGTGAAGTCACCTTCTTCGAATGATGGCCATGACCAGTATTATTGGGGTTTATCTTATTCGGGGAGTTTTGTGTCAAAGTAGCATATGAAGCTATTTGCCGAAATTCCTAGCATCTCTCTGATAAGATATGGAAGTTGGCTTGGCAATTCCCAGGACCCTAACGTATTCAGTCCTTTCTTTGGTTGGCTCTACAAGGTAAGCTCTTAACTAACCTGAAATTATGTAAACGACATATTGGGGAGCAACCTTACTGTGAAACCTGTTATGGCATGGAGGAATCTTTGGTTCATGTTCTTCGCGATTGCATCGAAGCAAGAGTCATTTGGAAACGCTTAAATTCTCGGGTTTATTCACAAGATTTTTTCAACGATAGTCTTACAGACTGGTTGATTAGAAACCTCTCTAAACAACAAAGTTCAAATCTTGATGATGATTGGCAGCTTATTTTTGGGGTTACTTGCTTGCTTATTTGGAAGTGAAGGAATAGTAGTCTTTGCAAACAAAAATAAAGGCAACAAGATTTTAACCATCATAGCTCAAGTTAACGAGATAAAAAGAGTTAACATTATGACTAATGAGACTAGGCCTTTGTGGCATGAATGTTTGATTGGTTGGTTTCTCCAGAGGAAAGATGGATGAACTTAATACAGATGGTGCCTTTAAAACTTCAACTAGGATGGCTACAACAGGTGGCCTGTTAAGGGATCAAATTGGTTACTGGAAGGTAGGTTTCTCCATATGCATAGGTACTTGTACTCCTATTGATGCTGAGCTATGGGGGGTTTTATAAGAACTAAAAATGGCTTGGGCAGCTAGTGTTCAAAATCTCATCTTGGAAGTAGATAGTCTTTGTGTGGTCAAGTTGCTAACTTAGGATAATATCCCAGATAGTCTTTGTGTGGTCAAGTTGCTAACTTAGGATAATATCCTAACCAATCAAATATGGTCCCTTGTGACTGCTGCTAGAGAATGGCTAAATCGTGACTAGCTAGTGTGAATTGTTCATAATTACAAGGAAGAAAATTGTGCGGCAAATTGGATGGAGAATATGGCCGTAAATCTCCCTCTTGGATACTATGAATTTTCTCCCGCTCTTGCTAGCATTTTTTATATTTGAGAGAGGGATACGATTGGAGTTGCCTTCTCCCAATTATTCCCCGCGAATTAAGGCTTTTGCCTCTTCTTATATAAATAAATATATATATATGATTATCAGTCAGACGAGTCTATCAACAGCCTACAACTGTTTCACCTTTCTTTTATTTTCTTTGTTGACTAATCACCTTGTCCAGTTGGCTTGCTTTACCAGCTAGAACGCATGCAGGGTTTGAAGGAAGAATTAGTAATTCTTCCTTGATGCTTTCTAAAATCTTCAATTTTTAACTTTATAACTTTTCACACACTAATAACAATGTTAATAGAAATTATTTTGTTATCATTATACTTAATTATTGTAACATACCATTATACTTAATTATTGTAACATAAAAACATTTTTGTAACTTCGCCCGTTGTTCTTTTAACAAAGCCTTAAAAAGTATTTTTATGAAAAATTAAGATCATATAAAAAATTTATATAAACTACCAAAGATTTCGTGTCTTTACTCTTTAGTCCTAATTTCAAAAAAGGGACAAAGTATTTGTAAAAATTTCCAAATGTAATGAAGTTTGACTTATAACAAACCTAAATGAATCCACATATTATTTTTAACCAACACAAAGAAAAGAATTAATCATGGTGTTTAAAATAAATATATTTAGATTTTGGATTATAGAATTAATTAAAAAACCTGCCAAACTTTTTTATATTTAGAGAAGTGCATCTAAAGAAAGCAACCCAAATCTCACAATCCGTTGGCAGAGATGGAAGTTAACAGACTGAGCGTAAAGAAAGAAACTTTTGACAAATGAAACGACTAGAAAACTAAACTTTTGAAGACCCAACAGAAGCTAACGTGCACTTCTTGTAGAAAAACTAGCAAAAAAACTAGGATTTGCAAAGAAATTTGGAGCTAAGAGGAGGAAGACAGGAAGAGGAAAGTCAGAATTTTTTCAATCCATCCTCAAATTTCTCAGCAATCCAACAACAATCATCGAAAAATCTTGAGGAAAACACAACCTGATCTCACGATCTGCAACAAGAAGATGAAGTTTGTCTAACATGTGCATGCAAAGTAAAAGGAAACTGATAAAACTTCTTTATCAAAATATTTAATACGGACATTAGAAATAGAAAGCATCTGAGAGCGAACAACGCGTGGTGTGTATAAAGCAATTCTAGCGTAACCACACCCAATCAACACAGCACGTGGCGAGAGGCTACTGAGCAGAAGGGAGTTAGAAAATGGAGGAGACTCGTTTGGAGATTCGAGATCAGTGCAAGATAATCCAGGTCAGACAGTGAGAGAACATGCGAAAGGAGACATGGTTGTGGGTCGATCGGTGAATATCCCTACCGGTGCATCCTATGCTGCAGACATGAATTTCAACCCATCGAACACTGAATTTACCCAAAATGAGAGAATTCAATGCAATGTTTATGCCGCTTAGCATTTGCTGAGGCTTCTCTATTGGTGATCCAGTGTGAATTTGAAATTGTGACTGTGGCTCCTTGTGTAGGTCAAATATGCTTGACAGCAACTGTAAAATAGTAGAAACATGCCAGTACCAATAATTTACTTCAGAAGTTAGGACCAATGACATGAGGGTACCAGTAAAATTGCAAAAGAGAGTGATGAACAAACTTAGGGTCTCTAACATTTCTTTTATGCCAAAAATAAAAGGGCCAAGTGACCTTCGGTTCATGTAAAGTTGCAACATACAACAGCCGCAAGGATTAGAGATCTGAGAATATCATTTGGAAGAAATTACTATGCTTCCTTAGACTTCTTCTATGCAGGATCCATCTTTCTTTGATGTCAAGTGAATTACTCCTTGGTTCATCATCTACATCCTGGTTTGATTCATTGCGTTTTGCAAAATTCATAGCTTTGAAATAGCCTCTAATCCTGGCAGTGTAGAAGATACATGCTTACAGAGTAATCTGCTCTGTTTTCACTTTTCATCAACTAAAACATGTACTGAAATGGTGGTTGACCACAAAGAAACTTCCATTTGGCTGCTTGTGCTACCTCAACCACCTATGACCGTCATTAAGCAAAACTTTTCTGGATATTATTACCTGTATCGAGAAGGAGCCCGAATCTTCAAATTCAGAACTTAGTTGCAAAACATGTGTTGTGACAATAGAAGCAAACATATAAAATCAATCCTAACAAGTAAGTATCAATACAGCATCTGTAGTTCACAATTACCAAACTACATACAATTGTTTAAAGGTTTGATCTTACCAGTGTAAAGGAACTAGAGGATGAATAACATTCAACTTACCTTGATATTTTTGAAAACTCTCCTGTTATCAGGGTCATTCTCAACGTTGCAAATAGCATCAGGAGGCTAACTGATATTACACCAACGTTGCACACAGAACTTTTTAAGTACATTGACCTGTCAAGAATAAAATCAGTTTCCAGCTGTACTGAGACTTAATTAATCCCACAAGATAATACCAAAAAGTAAAACGTAACATGTTCAAGATCGTAGAGCTCCTTAAATACCCAAATTTCCAACCTGTATGCTCTGCTGTTGAGCTGTAATTCGGAAATTCTTATGCGGCATATGACCAAGATATGCACCATAACTCATCACACATAAAAACCTCAATTTCAAACGAAAATGAACTCGAAATGGATGGAGCAATATGAATGGATCAATAGCTTCAAAAGCAAAAAACTGTCATTTCTTCTCACTAATCAAAGAATCTAAGGAAAGGAAGCACATTTGCACAAAACAATTCTCTTACGCTTATTTGGGAGGTTAATCAGTACAGGAAGGATTTCCTTTCCAAGCTTGTAATTGCTTCTCCAGATTGATTCCTAAAGCAGCAGAGTGCAGACCTTCAACTTTTGAGAAATGTTGTGCTTTAACTGCCTCATTTGACCATTTTCCTTTGGATGACAAGAAGTCTTATTAACTTGGTTAGGTTCCATTTCAGGGGCCTTTGCCACACTCAGTTGAACTTCTAAGCTGGAAGCTGCAACAGAAGAGTATAACTCCATATGCATCCAGTTTCAGAAACAAAATCCATTATCTAGTGCAAGGCCAGTCAAAAATTCAATTAACAAATGAAATAAAGAAAATTTGGAGTAATGTAGGTTGTCTCATGCAAAATATACCCATACCCATTCCCAGTCAAAACCCAGTTTAAGGGCCGTTATGCATGAACCTTCCACATAAGCAATAAGCTGCTCTTCACAAATTCACTATCCTCAAGCTTGGAAGGCGAGGTTGTTGCAGAATTACTGGTTGCATCATATCTCTTCCTGTTATGATGTGATCATATGAGCATCAACCTCAGCTTACATGGAGAAATTGTGCAAGTACGCAAGGGATATAACCAAAGAGAAAAGGAGCTAACTTACAAAACCTATATCTCGTAAAACATTGGATGTTCTGAACCAGAAATTCCAAAAACCTAAACAGTAGCCAAAATTTTATCAAATTTTGTGACTTCTAACTGCTAATTTGTTATCCCATCTACTCACCCAGTCACCCTACATCAAAAAGTTTTTGAAAAAGAACTGTTCCAGAACATGGGTTACGTAGTTCCCAGTGAAAAACTAAGTTCTTTCTAACAACATTAACACCTGAATTTTGCGTATGCTCTCACACTGGATCTGTCTCTCTCCAGAAACTGTTTGTTGCAACCTTAAAATGCACAAGAAGCAGAGCAAAAGACAATACAATCTACCCAGCCTCTCTCTCTCTCTCTCTCTCTCTCTCTCTCTCTCTGTGTGTGTGTGTGTGCGCGTGTGTGTGTGGAACAAAAAGAAGAAAGTTAGGGTGTGAGAATCAGGTATTAGATTCGAAAGGCTGTACCCTACCTCTTACTTTGCACTCTTGTTAAATACTAGGGGCTTGAGAGTAGCATGCCTGGTACGTATTGCACTTTTCACCCCACTTTGACAAATCCATCTTCAACAGATTATAGTGTGTAAGTTCTTGAGAGCTGAAGTTCATTCCGGTAACACCAAAGTTCAAGTCAATGGGGCACAGGTTATGGAAGAGTTCTTGTTCAATACTTTCCATTTTGTCACCAGAAGTTGTCACTTCTTTATGCAATTTTGAAATCATTAAGGCAGATGAATGATTATTTTGGTTATAGATATCTTCCTTGGGGTCCTCAACAGAGCAGTCACCCCCAAGTGGATAATATGAAATGAAAGAATTTGGTTTTCCAGAATCATCCCACATATTATCTCTCTCGTCAGCAAGGGAGACAGCATGTTGCTCCGACAAAAAATCTAAGATATTCAATTCCCTTGCTACTTTCAAAACTTCATTGCATCGTGAAGTAAGTTCCTCCTCAAATGAAAATAAGTCCATTTGTTCCTTTGAATTAGAATGGCCCTTACGGAACTCATGAAGTATGAGTAAAATGGGAACAGGAAGAACTGGACCAACAAGATTGTCACTAGGCTGCACCTTACTTGACCACTTTGTGCTGCAACTTGAAGGCTTCCTTATAAAAAATGGAGGCAACTGAGGTTGGTCTGGAACAACTAAAAACTCCAGAGGGAGCTTTTTCTTGTCCAAAAGCACCTCTAGAAACTCAGAATAGCTAGAAAAGGCAAGCTGTAGGAGTTCCACTGGCAAACCTGTCCACAGTCTCCTCAAAACAACTTCATGTATACTTGCTGGCAAATTAATATCGTTGAAAACAATATCACTGGCAGGGGGGGCTCTAGACAGACTGAAGTTAAAAATCCTCAACTTCTCACATAATACTTTGTGAGAGTCACCAAAGGAATCTTTCTTGCAAGAACCCTTGCTAGGCCTCAGCATGTTCGAATTCAAGAGTTGAAAAAGATTTCCATTCATATATGCCACAAGATATGCCAGTTCCACATACTTAAATTTCCTAGGGAATTTGGAATCTTCAAAACCCATGGAGAGGAGAAAATTGTCCTCCAAAGAAAGTGTTAAATCACTATGGGATGCTTCATATTTTTTAACTAAGTCCCATGAAGCCACGTACCTCTGTAATTCAAGCTTTCCGGATGACATCAACCTAATCAGTGTAAATCCACCAAATTCATCTGGCTCAAAAATTAAGGAAGATAGATCATTGCTTAAAATGCCAAAGCCCAAAACTAAATCTTTCTTCTGCTGCCAATCAATCCATATGGGAAGGTAATCCTTAGAAAACTCTTCTCTTACTAGACAAGCCCCACATCGACATTCATGACCTGACAATAAAAGATCTGATGGTAGCTCCCATGCATAAAAGGATTTTGAAAATTTTGAAATTTCTGAAGCCATTGATCCTTCAGGTGTAGGTAGAGATGGTCCATAGCAAAAGAGACTGAACTCAAAATTCCAAAATGATCCCAATAAAATGCCAAAACCAGTTTCAGTAGCCCATTCATTTTTATTACACCTTGAGTTTGCCCTCAATTCTGACAATCTAAACACATGGACATAACAAGGTTTATCTAAACCATGTTGCCATTGCAATACCGGCATTAAAGGCTTGCGCACATCACAAACAACCAACATATTATTAGAAGTCAGTACAAAATGAAACTGATCAGAAATTGCCCGAGAAAAAGTGATTAACTCTTCCTTTTCAACTGAAGCATACACACCAAACATATCAATATTTGCTAAACATGTCAAATTACATTCATCAAACCTACAATCAACTAGAAAAACCATATCAGAACGTCCAACAACAAAAATCCTAGGATGCCAACTGAACTCACAACCCAACCATTTACAATTACTTGAATTTGCATAGCTTCCCCAAGATACTTTCAACTTAGTTCCTGTATAATAGGTGTTATAACTCTCAGACTCCAAATCAAACAAATACAATCCACCATTCTCCGTCAAAACCAGACTCTCTTCAGGTAAGTGAGGACTCCAACAAGCACTCAAAATTGAACAACTCTTAAAACTCTTGCAGCCCATATACCCCAGCACAGGCACTTCATCAACCCCACTGACTTTAACACAAAACCAATGCACAGAATACAGGGTATAAACCAACAAATACCCAAAGCAACCTAAATCCTCAGTTGGGTTGACCAAGATTCTGACAATCCTTTCACTCAAACTCTTTCTGGCTGTAAAAATACCACCATCGTGATCCCTCATAGCAACCAAGTTCTTATCTTTAACTGAAACCACTAAGAACCCAACTTGCTCGTTGTTGCTTCCAGTTGGAAAGAACACAATAACAGAACTCCCATTTGGGTATTGAAGGAGTTGCAGGCGATTGTGGTAAAACATAGAAGCTGCATCGTTGAGCTGTTGGGGGCCAAGTAATGAATCAACTGAAAAGGAAACAGAGGAAGGAACGGGAAAATCTGAACTAGAAAGGAATCGAGATAGAGAAAAGTGGGGAGGAGGATTGATGAGTAGAGACGATAGAGAGGAAGAATTGAAGAGTTGGGTTAGAGATTGAGGGCAGGGATTGAAGAGAAGAGGACCCAATATTGCATTTAATGAAGGACCTGAGAGTAGGAAAGGTGCTCCAAAAACACTACCAATTGGGAAAAGAGACTTCCAATCCTCAGAATTGTTCATTATTAGAGATAGGTGTATAGCAGGCAACTTATGTGAGCTGCATTTATCTTCTTAGTAGCATCATCAATTGGAAATCCTGCAACAAATACTAATGACGAATAAGATATATATCTAAATGAAAGTAAAAGAAAACAATGAAATTCATAAGTAGCAGCTAGTGGGTGATACAAGAATTGATTAACCATCTTATATAGTAGTTTCTCGTATTTACATCTTTCTTCTTTTGGTAATGACAATTCATATTATAAAAATAGATTTATTGTAAAAAAAATAAAAAGAAAAAAAATCATTAAATAATCATCTACAGTTTCATGCTGATTATAAACTTAAAAATCAAATTGCTTTAAACATAAAACTGAAAGAAGTATTGAAGCAAGTTTCAATAACTTCAGAATTGAAGAGCCGGTCAAACAGCTTTATAACATTGTCAAAGAAGACTACCATGTCATACAGTTAGTTGACGAGAGGACTAACATGACTAAAGAGAGAAGCTCGCAGCAACGACCTGGAGGCGGTCTCCTGACAAGCTAGCAGTATAATAGAGCAGATACCTAGCGAGTGGCGGTAGGTGGAAACGAGATCAGAGAAGACAGCGGGAGAAGAATGAGAAGACTACAGTTCGTTGACGGTGAGCAGAGCGTTGAGGCGATAAATAGTAACCATTAAGTATAGAGACGGGGAAAGGATAGTTGTTTCCAATGCTTACGACACTACGAGGGAGAGGTGGAACTAACAGCTAGAGTCGGAGTTAAGTTAGGTTAAAGCCCTTTACTTTTTAAAAATATTTTTCGGTAAAATTTTTTTATCATGGGTTTATTTTTTATCATGGGTTTATACGTTACAGTAGCATGGGTTTATTTTTTATATAAAAATATAAAATAATATTATATCTTAATCAAAATTGAATTAATTCTAATAAATTTTCCATTTTACATGAGATTGATGATAATTATATATTATATAAAATTTAAAGATAAATTATTTTTAATTAATTACATTTATTTTAATCTCTTATGTAATATTTATTAATAAATTTTTAATAAAATTATTTTATTTTTAAAATTAAATTTTATTTTAAATATATTTTATTATTTAATCAAATGATATTTGAAATTTATATATTTTGAAGATATTTTAAATTTAACTATATTTATTAATTTTTAATTAATTAATTAAAATTAAATTAAATTAAATTGTTAATAATTTTATCAATAATTAATTCAAATTAATTAAAATATAATATTAATTAATTATTCATAATTCTTATTAATAATTAATATATCAAATAATTAAATAATATATTAAAATAAAAATAAAATAATTTTTTAGTTTTCTTGAATTTTAAAAATTAGAAGAAATTAAAACTAAACAAACGGGCCTTAATATTTTTTATCATAAACTTTAAATTGATTTCTTTCCCCCGAAAAGTACACTAAACTTACAGCTCTTTGCTTTTTATTTTTAGTTTTTGTTTTTTTGGAAGTCGGTGTAACATCCAAACTTACAGCTCTTTGCTTTAAGACCGCAGACGCATACTGCGCAAATGCGCAGCAATAACGCCTTTTAAATTAAATTTTTTATATTATTATATAATTTTAAAATATAAATAAATATGGGTAATTTAAAAATTTGTAATCAAATTATAAATATTTAAAATTTATAATGTATATTTTATTAAAAAGGTTTAAATTTGTTATACTAAAAATATATAGGTTAAAATATCATAAATGAATAAGTAAAATTAGTTAGTAAAAAGGTTGTGATGAAAAATTTAAAAATTAAGAAAATGAATAGTATAATTAGTTTGTTTTAGATGTATAAAATATATAAACTAAATAAAAATTCAAACAAAATAAGTTTAAAATAAATAAATAGTGTATAATTTAAAATTTTGTAATAAAATTATTAATATTTAAATTATTAAATGTATAATAAGAAAAGAATTATGATAGAATTATTCAAAATATATAAATTTAAATATAAAAAGAACCGGTAAATTTAGTTAGTAAAAATTTGATATGAAAAAAAAAGCTGGGGATGAAATATGATCATTCACCCTGTACAAAACTTAAGAATATATAAGTTAGAATGTAAAAAATAGAATAGTAAAATTATTTATCGGACTGGAAAATTTTAAAAAATGTAAAATGTTTTGTTATTAATTATATATTATAGTTAATTAAGGTTAAAAAAGAGTCAATTGCTTAATTTAAAATGTTGTGAAAAATTATAAATATTTAATGCAGGTAAGTACAAATATTATAATAAGTTCCACCTGTGACCGGAAGTTATTATATTTAGTTATTTCAATTAATTAAGATAATGAAAAAAATCCTAACATTTGATATTATTTAATGTATAAAGGAATATTGTGCAATTTTAAAATTTGCAATCAAATTATCAGTATTTAAATTTTCAAATGTATATTAAGAAAGGAATTATGATAGAAATATTAAAAATATATAATTTAGAATACTAAAAATGAATAATCAAAATTAGGTTTTAAAATTTTAAATGCATATTAGGAAAGGAATTATGATAGAAATATTAAAAATATATAAATTAGAATATTATAAAAGAATAACTAAAATTAGATTGTAAACTTTTGGAATGAAAATTTTTTTAAATGTAGTTCATTACCCGAACTTACCCGGCCCGATCAGGTAATTCGGGTAAATCGGATAATTTTGGGTTCCCCGAAATTTTGTTTGGTTCTTTTTCAAAAATTATACAAAATAACTAAATACTTGAATTACATTCTCATATTCCATTTGAGAGACATAAAACAAAACAAATAGTTGAATTCACTATTGATATAACCAAATATTTCAATTAACTAGCATAATTAATATGTTAATTCTACCAGAAAAATAACGAAATGTATTTTCATAATTCTTTTAAACCTAATTTGGGTAATTGGGTAACTCAAATTTTTTTCGGAATTATCCGTCCTAAACCGAAAACAATTCGAGTAATACCCGGCCCGACTCGATTTATCCGTATTGTAACATTTTATTATTCGAATTAATTCAGACCGGGCTGGCCGAATAATGCTCACCCTGACCTCAAGTCTTGAGTCACGGGTTAAGTTACACTCATGAAATCTTTTGAAAGCAACGTAACTAAAAATTATGAAATAACTGTTAAATAAAATTTTCACGCCTGTGACTTGTTGCTCATAGGCGTGGCATTTTTTTTTTTGGTTTTTGACTTAACATTTATTTAAATACTCCATGCGTGTGCCTCTACTAATAATAATAATAATTGAATAATTAAAATAATTAATTGATTAATTAAAAAATAATGTCAACACATTTATAATGATTTAGTCACAGCCATGACAATGTTTTATATATATATAACATTTTTTATTAAATCATTGATTAATTAATTAAAATATTATTAATTAGTATTAATTAATTATAATATATTTAACACATATAAAAATTAATATTCCTTTAAAATATAATTAATTAATTAACTAATTAGTTAATTTCAGATAATTAAGTATATAATACATTAATTAATTTATTAAATTATAATTTATTTATAAATTAATTATTGATCGTTAATTTTATTCGGTTATCATTAATAATAATTAATATATAATTAATTAATTGATGTGTTAAATAAACTATAATTAATTGATTAATTAGTTAGTATTAATACTTAGTATATATGTTACTCATGACCCACTAATTAGCCCATATATTTTTTGTCATTTTTAATTAAGTGTAGTTTATATATAATTAAATTATAATTAATAGATTAATTACTTAAATAAGTATAGAGTGACTATTTTTTGATTCTATAATTTAAACATACTTAAATCATAGTTAATTAATTAATTTTGATATAATTAATAGTAATTAGAATATAATAAATTAATTGATTTATTAAAATATACTTTATTTGTAAATTAATTATTAAGTTTATTCATTTATAATAAATATATATATAATTAATTAATTATTAAAATATAATTAATTGATTAAGTAGTACATTAGTATATGCGTCACGAGTCTGCATTATTAATTGTTAATTATTATTAATTATTATATAGTAATATTCAGTATATATATATAGATAAGTAGTCAAGTCACAGGCATGACTCCTATGCTTTATTTTGTTTTTATTGTTATCAATTAACACCTATATAATTTAATGACATTTTTTATTAAATCATTAATTAATTAATTATAATATATTTAACACATATAAAAATATAATTAATTAATCAAAATATAATTGATAAATTAATTTCGGTTTAACTCCTGATAATTAAAATATAATAAATTAATTGATTTGTTAAATTTTAATTTATTTATAAATTAATTATTGATCGTTAACTGTTAAGTTTATTTAGTTATAATTAATAATAATTAATATATTGTTGTATTAAATAAAACATAATTAGTTGATTAATTAGTACATATTAATATTTAGTATATATGTTACTCACGACCATGCATTATTGACTAATTAGCTCATATATTTTTTGTCATTTTTAATTAAGTG
>JANKOE010000001.1:6671062-6682199 GCA_026284465.1 Erythroxylum citrifolium | reverse complement strand
TCCAATCAAATTAAAAATCATCAAACTAAAATCCTCAAAATAATTTAAACAAGCTTAAAAGGAATCGGGGCCCAACAAACAATCATCTACTTTTTTCTCCTTTGGGACAAAAAGATGCCAAAAAGCAAAATATCAACAACTGAATAAACAAGATGCGACCAATCTCAGCGAGTAAGGTGGTATAAAAATTAGCAGTAAGTGCAGCGAAAAAATCATAAACACACCAAGATGATAATTTACCATCAGTCAAAGTACTAGTCAACATATCATTACTCACATCAAAGCCATTTGCATACGACTAATTAAATTAAGAAACCCACTCAAATCTTCTTACAAGTCTCCAACCAAACATCAACATTTTCTTGGCATAAATCTGTAAATCAAAATCCAAAAACAGAACTCTCAGATCATCAATAAGAGCCTCATTTTCACATCAAATATGTTATTCAACAAGTAAGAAAGAACCAAACACATACCAATCACCTAAACCTTAGAAAACTAATAAATAAAAAAACTCATAAAGAGTAGACGCTAACTCCTTCAAACTTTTTTTTAACGTACTTACTTCAATAAGCTTCAAAGTTGCAAAGCACGTAGTCTCAGTGTCCCATAAAGAGATTCAATCCTAGTTTTATTCCTTGTCACATTATATCTATCATCAGTTTGCTGCAAAATACCCATTTTGTTCCAATCACATTCACATCCGCTAACCTTGGCATAACTGCTGTCCATAATTCATCTTGTAATGCTTCTTTCATATTACTTTGTTCAAATGAAGAAGTATAACATTAAAGTCCTGCAAGTTCCCATTTATTTATCCTTTTTCTCTCTCGTGTTTTCCTTTTATCGCTAACTTCTCCAATTATGTTCTCAATAGGATGACTTCTTCTGATTCGTGATAGTGGATCCTTGTTGAAATCATATTCTCTTGAGTTTTCATTATTCAAAATGTGATTGGTTAGTTTCTTCCTCTAAAGTAGCTGATTGATCATCTGTCTGAACAGTTCCTTCATCAGCAGCAACTAACTGCAAATCTGGGTAGTTTTTGGTTTTTGCTTATTTGCGTCTTTGTTTTGAGTAAAGCTAATTTTGAAGATTTTCTTCTTCTACTTTATCAATTATTTGATGCACATCATCTAACACAACATTTATAGATTCCATAACTGTCTTGGTTCTTTGATTGAACACCCGATATGCCTTACTATGGAATGAATATCCAAGAAAGATGCCTTCAACACTTTTACTCTCACACTTTCCCAGTTGTTTTCGATCCCTTATAATGTACAATTACTGTCAAATACATGAAGAAGATTATAATTAACTATCTAAATACCAATTGAGTTTCATTTAAGTATAGACTACCAAGTGAGCATAGTTTTTTAAAGGATTTCTTTAACCAAAAGGTAGTATTAATTTCCATTGCATATTTATGTAAAGCTAAGCCTTTATGAAGTCTATTGTTCCTTTCCCTCTGGATAGCATATATGCAGTCTAGGAAAGTATTTCTACTTTAGGTAAAAGCTGAATTACCCTTAATTAATGTTGTTGGTAGATAGTAAATGTGAATGGCATGCAATATTCTATGGTATGTTTTATGTGGCTTCACTCATTGTAGCGTCCCCTCACTGCAGGGTATACACCGGGATGCCTGTAGGTCATTTCGGTACATATCCTATGACAAGAAAGAACTACGAACAAACATCACTATACTCCACATGGCAGCATAATAATAAAACATCAATATAAACTCACAACTTTTTAAAACCAAAAAAAAATTCCATAAAAATTCCTAAATTTTTCCAAAAATATAAAACACATAACAATCCACTCCAATTAAATTTTCAACCACAAAAACCATATTTTCCACAACAAAATCACATTTAGGCACATATACCGAAAAATGTCATGAATGCATGTACAATCATTTTCATGTGCAAATTTTACTATTCACGTGTAAGGGTATGCATGAATATTTCAAAACAATCCTAAACACTCTCAGCCCTTTTCAAATTACTATTCCACCCTTCCCATCGGGGGTGGGATGTTACATTTTTAACATTAATGCATATTGATTGTACAACTTCACCCAAATCAAAATCAGCAATATCCCACTTATGGCATGAGAAGTCAGTTCTCCCTATTGGAGTTATATCTAGTAGATTCCCTAAAATTTCTTCAGTCAAGAGGATTTCACATTCTCTAACCTAGGAGACAATTGTCTTCTTTCCATCAATAACTTCTTTTCTCATATGTGTATAAAATGATAGAACCAGATCATCATAAACAGTTTCATGCAAGTTTAAGAATTTTTGTCAGCCAATAAACATAAAATAAGAGTAAACAAGAAAACATATTTCATCAAACAACATTGGAAGTAGAATTCGTCCAGTAACCACCTTTCTTTTCTTGTACTTCATTTTGTATCTCGCTTCTACTTCCATCAATTGAAACATTTTTGGTGGTGCTGAAGATTTTCCTTTCTTTTATGCAGAATCTTTTATTTTCTTTGATCTCTTGGCCTTGGGAATTTCTTCAAATAGGGATTCTTGTGCAGTTTCTACAAGCATACGCTCTTTGCCTTTTCTTATTTCTTCCTTTTTTCTTTTTAACAAAGCTTCTTCATTTTTCAGTTATTCCTCAGGATTCATTTGTTTTTAAGTTACAAATGTTTTCTCAGCCTATACTAGGAGACTTTCTTTGGTTCGTGGGCACCTCACCAAATGAACCAATTCTTCATTTGAATCATCATCATTGGTGATCCAGTGTTCTTTTGACAAAATTTGATCTGTGCAACCAGGTCGAGGAGTAGATGATGGTGGTGGTGTAGATATTTTAAGGGTAAGGGTAGACAGAGTGAGAGTTGATAGAGAAGGAGAAATTGTTGGAGATCATGAAATTGGAGATGGAGAATGGAATCGTACCTTCTTCATCAGCTTCCCTTCTATTCTCACAGAGTGTGTTCTTCTTCACTAGAAGATTTTTCTTTTTCTTTTTCTTTTGCTTCTCTTTCTTCTTATTCTAACAAGCTAGGGTTTGAGTTGCCAAGACTTTCCTTCCCGAAATTATAAACATATTGCCGCTTTGTTGATTCATTGTGTTCAGTGGATGAATCAAAGGTTGATTCTTCAGGCGATGCCAAAATCTTTTGCTTTTTCTTGTATGCATGTAATGGAGTCTCTTGAATGGATGCTTCTAAAAATCGGGCCTTTTTAATAGAAGAGACAGAAATAGGTTCAGTAGAGGTGTTTAGCGATCCTATTATTGGTGACAAAGAAGAAGATTCAGAAACAAGAGTTTTAAACTCTTGTTCATAGCGGAGAGTCTCACCATAGCTAGTAATGGGTGTCAAAGATTTCTTTTGGCCTTTAGACTTTGTTCGTGCCATTTTCAAAAACAAAGGATGTTGGAAATTATTGAAGGGATTCACAAAGAAGAAAGTTGATTGTAGTGAGATAGAAAGAATTGTAATGAGTGTTGAAGATAAGATGAAGAAAGGAATCATCTTGAGATATACTAAACAATTTTTAAGAAACGATTTCTAAGAGACAATTTCCTATGAAGAGGAAAGATTGTACATGTTTTTATAGGTATAATCTCTTTCGTGTCTTCTATCAGTTGTACGAAGGTTTGACAGTACTATGCTCGTGATTTTTTAAAAAGGAAACGACATCATTTTAGTGATGGCTATCTCTGAATGAAGTTACTCTTTCTTTGTATAAACGACAGGAACCTTCTATACATTCAAAGGAGCCTTTTAAATAGATATATTCGAAGGAGCCTTTTAATATCTACAAAAGTATAATAAAATCTTCGAATAGGGTTAGATATATGATAATCTACACATACCAAGCTCTTTTTGTAACAGGCAAAATCTATCTTCTGAAAGGAACTTAGTAAAGCTATCAACTACTTGATTTTTAGTATTAACATACAGTAATTCAATAGTTCCTTCCAAAATGTGATCTCTAAGAAAATGATGTTTAGCTTCTATATGCTTAGTTCTAGAATGATGCACAGGATTTTCAGACAAATTAATTGCACTTGTGTTGTCACACAATATGATAATATGACTAAAGTTGAGAGAAAAATCCTGGAGTTAATGTTTTATCCATAATATTTGAGCACAATAGCTAGTGGCTGCTATATATTCTGCCCCAGTTGTTGAGAGTGTTGTGTAATTTTATTTCTTGCAAGACCAAGAAACTAAACATCCATCATAGAATTGACAATAGCCACATGTACTTTTCTTGTCAACTTTATCAGATGCATAATCTACATCACAATAGCCAACAATGTCATACGAATCTGTTTTTGGATACCATAATCCGAAATCCATAGTTCTAAGAAGATAACAAAAAATTCTCTTAACTTCTTGAAGATGACATTCTTCGGGATTTGACTGAAAGTGTGTACAAAGACACACGCCAAGCATAATGTCAGGTCTTGAATTTGTGAGATATAGAAGAGAACCAATCATCCCTCAAATTTTTGTCTCATCAGTAGCTTTGCCATCTTTATCCTTATTAAGCTTAAAACTAGTATACATTGAAGTTCCCATTAGCTTGACATTTTCAAAATGATATTTTTTTTATAAATTCCTTTGTGTACTTGTCTTGACCGACGAAGATTCCTTCTTCTGTTTGCTTAATTTGGAATCTAAGAAAGAAAGATAACTCTTCCATCATACTCATTTGAAACTCCTCTTATATTAAAGATGAGAATTCTTCACAGAAAGATGGATTAGTAGTACCAAATATTATATCATCAACATATATTTGAACTATGAGTAAATCAATTTTCTTCCTCTTAATAAATAAAGTATTATCTATCTTTCCTCTTTCAAAATCATTCTCAAGAAAAAAGTTACTTAATCTTTCATACCATGCTCGAGAAGCCTACTTTAGACCATATAAAGCTTTTGTCAATTTCATCATATAATCTGGATGGTCTGTGTTCTCGAAACTTGGAGGTTGCTTAACAAAGACTTCTTCATTAATAAATCCATTTAGAAAAGCACTTTTAACGTCCATTTGATATAATTTGAATTTTTTATAACATGCAAAGGCAATTAAAATTCTGATTGATTCTAGTATACCAATAGGAGCATAAGCATCATCAAAATCAATACCTTCTTGTTGATTATATCCTTGAGCTATAAGCCTAGCTTTATTTCTTACCACCTTACTATTTTCATCGAGTTTGTTTCAAAATACCCAATGAGTTCCAATGATTGACTTGTTTTGTGGATAAGGTACTAGATTATAAACTTGGTTATTGTCAAACTGGTTTAGTTCATCTTTCATGGCTACAGTTTATCTTTGATTAGCAAGTGCTCTTTTATAGTCTTTGGTTCTACTTATGAAATAAATGCAACACAATTGTTTTTGAAGGAGGCTCTGGTCTTTAGATGTTTCGAAGGGTCTCCTAGAATATATTGAAGTGTATCGAGTCCTCTCCATTCTCTTGGTGTCCTTTTATTATGAATATATGGAGTCCTTGGTTACATAGGTTCCTGCTAAGATGAACATATAGCAGGAGCCTTCTCTGTCCTAGCTTTAGAAGGACCTTCTTGATCTTATAAATCGGAAGGCACTACAGGTGTAGATTGAGTTTATGTCGTATCTTTAGGAACCAAAGGATTCTCTTCATCCCTTGATTTAGCAACATTTATTAAGGGTAATGTTTCGCTAAATACTATATGTATTAATTCTTTTATCTTCTTAGTTCTTTTGTTGTAGACGTTAAATCCTTTATTGATTGTGTTGTATCCCAAAAATATAGCTTCATAAGACCTTGCATCAAACTTGCCAAGGTTGTCCTTACCATTGTTTAGTACAAAGCACTTGCACCCAAAAGTTTGAAAATATGCAACATTAGGCTTTCTTTCTTTCCACAACTCATAGGAGGTATTTTTGAGAATAGGCCTTATAAGAAACCTGTTCAAAACGTAACAGGTAGTGGACATAGCTTCTGCCCAATATCCATGAGGTATACAACTTTCACAAAGTATGGTCCTAGCCATATCAGTAAGGGTCCTGTTTTTTCTTTCAACAACTCCATTCTGCTGAGGAGTTCATGGACATGAGAAATTATGAGTTATGCCATTATCATCACATAAATCTTCAAATTTATTTTTATCAAATTCTTCTCTATGATCACTTCGAATTGAAGTAATGCAGTACCCTTTTTCAATCTAAATTTTCCGGCAAAACTTTTAAAAAACATCATCCTTGTTTGCTAGAAAATAAACACCATGTAAATCTAGAATAATCATCTATTATAACAAAATCGTGATGTTTTACACCAAAACTTTGATTTCTAATAGGAACAAATAAATCCATACGTCTAAGTTCAAGTGGTTAGTTGGTAGATACAACATTCTTGGGTGGAAAGCTACTTCTACCTTGTTTTCCTTTTAAGCATGCTTCACAAACCTAATTATTTTCGAAATTTAAATTTGTTAATCCTCTTACTAAATCATTTTTGGACAATTTTGATAAAAATGCTTATGCTAGCATGTCCAAATATTCTATGCCAGACTAATGAGTCCTTTTTAGAGATGCAAAACACTTAACTTTTTGAGAAGACATATCTTCCAATTAAGCACAATATATATTTTGATTTCTAGGACCAACAAACACAATGTTACCGTTCTTATTATCAATTATTTCACAATGAGATGCATAGAATGTGACTCTATATCATTTGTCACATAATTGACTTACACTTAGTAGGTTATGTTTCAAACCATCAATATAGAGAACATTATCTATAGAAGTAAAGTCAGAGGCATCAATTTTACCGATTCCTATGACCTTTGCCTTATTTTTGTCAACAAAGACAATATTACCTCCATCTTTGCCTTCAATATAGCTGAAATGTGATATGTCAACTGTCATGTGTCTTGAACAACCATTGTCAATTATCCATTGATTTTCTCTTGTATCTATTATGAAGCATATCTGCACAATATATTATCTTAATTTACGTACCCAAACTTTTCTAGGTCCTTTCAAGTTAGTAGTTTGACCTTTAGGTCTCCAAACATATATTTTAGATAATTTCTTTATTCTACGAATATTACAATAATGAATAATATGTCCATGTTTCCCACAATAGAATCATAAAACAGATGAATGAAGGTTATTGTCATTTTTACCATGCATTAGGTTCTTGCTGTTCTGACAATAGCTACTACTATTTTTAACAAAGAAGTTCTTGTATAGCTTGATATTATTGTTTTCATTATATCCAATTCCAGCTTTATCAAAAACTCCTTTACCATTACCAAGCAATGAATCAAGATTGTTCTTTCTATTAACAAAATTTACTAAATTCTTTTCCAAAAATATGATCTTTTCATAAATTTTTATTTTTCAAGTTCCAATGCATCAACCTTTTCTTCTAATTGTTTTACTTTTTCATTGAAAAATCTTTTTTGCACATCTTTTGTTTATAGTCATTTTCAATCTTAGCAAGAGCCATGTTTTTGGATAAAAAGTTCTTATTTAGTGATTCTAATGATTTAATTTTATTCCTTAAAAATGCATCACTATTTTAGCCTTTTCAACCTCTTTGAAATATTGCATGTTAACTTCTTATATTGAGCATATAGTTAATGATATGCATCTCTTAGATCATCAAATTCAATATCATAATCAAAATTATATACCTCATTTTCACATGTGTTAACCATAAGGCAAACATTACTTACTTCTTCAAACTTTTCTTCATCAAAGTTTTCGAAGTCTTCATCAGACCAGGCTGCAGTCATAACTTACTTTCTGGGTCTTCTACTTTCAGTTTTGTCCTTTTAAATAAGAAGGGCACATTCTAGTCTTGTATGCCCAGGCTTCTTGTAATGATAACATATAATTTGATTATTCTGTGTATTGTTACTGTTGCTGTTGTCTTTTGACATGAACCTACTGTTTCTAGTTTTCTTATTTCCTTCTCTTTTCTTTATCAACTTCTTTTTTATAAAAACATGCACATTTTTTGACCATAAAGTTGAATTCATCATCTCCATCTATCTGTAATTTAGTGTCGCTTTCATCACCATTTGATGGAGTTGTATCATCAGTAGCTTTCAGAGCCATTCCTCTTTTGTAGGAGGATCCTTTGTCTCGTCAGAGCTCTATCTTATGGATTATCAAATTTCCTCTTAGCCAATTAAGTGAAATAGTGTCTAAATCCTTTGTAGTTTTTAGAGCTGTCACTTTGGGTCTCTATTCTTTTGGCAATGACTTTAGAATCTTTGTTAGGAGCTTATCATTGGGATATATCTTTCCTAAGTTCTTCAATATTGTGATGATGTTGTTGAATTGTCCAAAAGAATTCGTGCCTATGGTTTCATATTGATGCACTACAAGACTTATCCTATGCTTCTTTACCTCATTTGTTCATTCGAAAGTAACTTCAAGCTTGTCCCACATTTCCTTTGCTATAGAATAATAGGATACCTTTTCATATTCTTTTGGGGAGAGTGCACAAATCAGATGATGTCTTGCTTTAACATGGAGCTGTGAATTTCTTCAATCAACATTAGTTCATAATTCGATGTTGTCAATAGCAGGAACTATATCTCCCCTTTTGATAGCTTGTCAGACTTCAATGTCCACAGAGTGGAGATAAATTGTCATACTTTCCTTCCAATATGAATAATTGTTTCCATTAAAATAAGGAGACTTTGTAACAAACTGTCATTCAAGACTTCTAAAGTTGTTTGCCATGATCTGTCACATACTGTAAAACACAATAAATATGAAACCAAGGCTCTGATACCAAGTGATAAAGCAACCACATGCAAGAGGGGCGGTAAATTGTGTATGGCTCGAAAATTTTTGCTAGTTACTATCAATTTATGTAAACAATAAATGCTTATTAAAATTTAAGACAAAAGGAGCCTGTCAAAATTTAAAAATGAAAGGAGCCTATTAAACTTTAAAACAAAAGTAGCTTGCCAAACTTTAAAAAGAGAGGAGCCTCGTGTAGACTGAAAACAGCAATGACTAAAATGCAGAAATTTAAAAGTTAAGGAAAGAGAAAGAACAATACAGTCAATTTATACTGGTTCGGCTTATAACAAAGCCTACGTCCAGTCTCCAAGTTTTCAACTTAAGTATTTCACTAATAAATCTCCAAGCAATAATTTGACAAGCCTTTCCAAGCTCACAATTACATATTTTTAAAAGTTCTTCAACCTTCCATACTAGTAATATTTATCAAGCCTTTACTAGATCTCAACTAATGAAAGTAGAGTTTGTTCAAATATGAGCTCCAATAAATATCAATCTCTCTTTCAATAGAGTATTTTCACTTTCTAAAGCTTAGAAGAAATAAGGTAAGACTTTTTGAAAACAAGTATTGATGCTACTGATGTACTTCTGAAGTGTGTTGCATAATCAAATGCAGTAGTTCTCCTTTAAATAGTGATTCTCTTCAACTAGCCATTGCTTCAAATTGATCATTGACTAATTAACTTAACCAACTTGGATTCTGTTACAACATCTTTCTCATTATCTTTGACAGAATTTTCATGTATCAGGTTGTTTGAATAATCCTTTGACTATGTTTTTGAAGTCGACTATCGAATTGGTTTAATAGCAAGATCCTTTGTTCGATAAGAGCTTATTCATTCCAGATATTGCGGAACTATTTTTTATCATCAAAATGAATTTGTTAGACTTATTCACATATAAATAGGAAAACATTTTCCTTTTATTTGAACAAACAATTTCTTGAATATTGTTATCTTTAAGAGAAAAAATAATTCAATAAATTTGAACTTCTAAATCTTAACAATTTGAAATTTTAACAAAAATGCTTCGTAAAATTTATTAATTTAAAAACCTTGAGCTAACAAATTCAACCGCAGAGTCTTGTTTCAAATTTTTAAAAGAATTATAGGTTTAACTCCTTGTTTTAGAAGGCAGGTGCTTTCTCCTTCAATATCACAGCTGCCTTCTCTGAAATGCTTGCACCTTTGTCCAGCAGGAGATCATGGGAGATGGAGGAGATTTTAGAAAGCGATGGAGTGATGGAATTAAATAACGTGGTAGAATTCAGGTTTGAAAATTAGTAAAATAATATAAGATTCATTTTTAAAGGTGAAAAAAAGCACTTTCGAGCGAAATTGAAATTCAGATTGAAGTTATAGTTTATGTAGGATCGCAATACGCAGCGAAAATAAAATTGCAATCATAAATTATTTATTGCGTTTCACAACATACTAATAAGAAGAATAGGTAAACGATAAATACCTTGAATTTGTGAATTAATCAAATGCGGAACTTCGAAAATACGAAGTCTCTATGTACTCCACACTGAAAAATATGTCCCGCTTTCAACACTTGATATGGCTATGGTTAATTTGAAGAACCCCGTCTTCAATAATAGAGAAACAAATTTTCTCTTTTCTCTCTTGTTTATCTTCTCAAGCTATTATCGTATAAATACAACTCAAAAATATAATAGCAGTTTGGTTCTTCTCTATGTAACCCTTCCGCACAGAAAACGAAGAACTCATTATATATTTTCTCTTGCTCAAGTCACACACCTAACACACATTCGTTTACCACCTAATACATATTGGTTATTGTGTTTGTTCAACCAACACAATAACCACCTAATACACATTCACGATATTTCTTTCTTTTTTTTATTATGATATTTTATTATTCTTTTCTTTCAATAATAACTAAAATAAAACTATTTTATTTTATTATTATTTCGAAAATGAAATACAATAAAACTATTTTACATAATTCATTTCTTTTGTACAAGAAAATTTCCAATATTACTTATATTTTCTGTGCTAGCAAACAATATAATAATATGCCATATAGATTATTTAATATATTATCTCATAATAAATTAAATAATCATAAACAGGAAATATTACACTCGTAAGTGTGTGACCACATAGGTTCATCACTAAGCCGGTAATAATTAATCAAATTAATTACTAATCAAGGTTGGCGCCTAGCAACACTCCTCAACGACCAGATAGTGTGAAGTAACAACTTTACACAGATGAAACCTAGTTAAGGATAATGTAGAATTACCTTCCATCATTACAACTCCGGATTATCCTAAGGTATGGTTTAACTGTCAAACCTTATTAGATAACCAACTA
>JANKOE010000001.1:6659341-6670962 GCA_026284465.1 Erythroxylum citrifolium | reverse complement strand
TATCATATTAGAATAAAAACAATAAACGTAATATGATAATAAAATCATTTGCCATGTTATTAATCAAAATTAATAATTAAAACTAAAGTGTTCAATATATTACATAACGATTGGGTCATGAGCATAATTCCAACAGTTTATGTTAAAACGATTTTTACAACAGGACTCTGTTTTAAAGTTAATTTTAATTTTCATGAAAAATCTTTAGATGACAAAAATTTCTAGCCATGTCATGTCATGTACCAAATCGCTTGGTTTCAACAGATAAATCCCTCCAAATTTACCAGACATGCATGCGTATACATTTGTCTGTTCTACATGTGCAAGGTATGCGGTAATGGGTAGGTGAACAACAATTGTGTGCAGTATATTAAAAAAAAAAAAACAATTGTATGCAGTATTGGTTGTGTAAGGCAGAATACAGTGAGTTGTCAAGAAATGGATCTAAGAGAGGAAAATATTGATGGGAAATCAGAGTTAACCCAATCTACTTGCCAAATTTCTCATTTGGCCCTCGATATCGGAGGTGATTGTGACCTTTAATTTGTTCCTTTTTATCTTCTCCCCAGAATTTTTCATGGGTTTTCTTCTTTTCGCCGAAAAGATTAGTTCTTGAGCTTATTTTCATTGAATTTGCTTTTCTGAACTGCTGGTTTAATCGTTTTCTTCAGTTTCTCTGTTGTTTCCTGTTTGAAGCAGCGTTGCTGACAATTATGTTTTATTCTTTTCGCAGGATCCCTGATAAAGCTGGTATATTTCTCAAGTGATGGGAAGTCTGGTCATCAAGAAGGGGAGATGTGTCCTGACAGAAATGAGAGTATTGGATTTTTGAGTGATGGAAGGAAGGACCCAATTCTTAAGGGAAGACTCCACTTTGCGAAATTTGAGACGAGCAAGTTGGACGTCTGTTTGGAGTTCATAAACTCCAGGAAACTTCACCTTGGTGGTATGTTATGCATTGTTCTCCTTGTCATGGTTCATCGCAACTATGGCTTGTATAGGAACTCTTAGAAATGCCAAAAAACTTAACCCAATTTCAATGGGAATGATGGATTTCTCATATGGTTCGTAAATAATCTCCGATGGTTGAAATGACCCGCGCAGAGCTTGAGAGTTAGGATTTTAGTTTGATTAGACATTCTGTGCCTTTGGGAGCTCAAGTTTTTTTATATTCCATCCTATCTGGTCTGTGTCATTGGTTTATTGGTGTTTACTCTTGGTTAAGCTTGGCCCATAAGGTTGTTTCCCTCTTCAATGAGCTGGCAATTACCTTGTTTGATTGGTAGGTATGATTCTTAATCAAAAGGCAATCACAAATGTTAAACGAAATGACATGAGAAGTCAGTGGAAAATTTCTGTGGGATATAAACATTCACTTTTGGAACTGAAAGGAAAAGCGTTGCATATGGGAAGTATTTTATCGGATGTTGTGGAGAATTTGGCATAAGTGAGGTGACAACTTATGTCGATTCATTTCATTTTACCTGACATTTCCAAGATATAGACCAACCGCACTACCTTGAGAGATGTTTGCTTTGATTAAGGAATGATTGATTGGTAGGAAATATGGTTTGTTAATTAATTGGGTAAAGGGAGAGCATTTGTGTAGGTTAAAGAGGCTATTAAATATGCATGATGTCTATTACTCTGTAGAAGTCATTTTTCCTGCATTTGCTTCTCATGCATGTTTATGCTTTGTACGATATCTTTTGACTGCTTACTGATTAACAAAGATGAACTTAGGTTTACAGCATCCCAAACTTCCTGCCCTTTCGAAGAATTTTATAAAGGTAAGAAACCTATCACTTTGTGTTACCAAACTCTGATCTTACTGGAGCTGAAATTCCTAGATTCCTGTTTCCGACTTATTGCTGCCCATGTGAAGGCTACTGGTGGTGGAGCATACAAATATGCTGATCTTTTCAAAGAAAGGCTTGGGATTTCTCTAGACAAGGAAGATGAAATGGATTGTCTTGTGGCAGGAGCAAACTTTTTGCTTAAGGTGAGTCTTTAATACCACATTCACTATATTTGACTAGGCTGTCTTTTGATGTTCAACTATTTAAGCCATCCCCTGTAAACTATATTTAGTTGTCATAGTTTTCTCGAGTCTGATGTTTATAATTTTCATTGACCACATGAACATGTAAATGTACATGAATTTGATTAACTGTATGGGGAGCATGTGTATCGTGATGAAATAACTGAACCACAGAAGAGCTAGTGGAAATGAAGATGAACTCACCTTTATCAGTTGAGAAGTTTTCCTTTATGTGTACTTCAGTCCACTTGGCTTAGGATGGGGCAAATGCATAAAATTGCATCTATAGTAGTTTATGCTAATCCTTTTTCTGGTTCTCCCTTTCACCTTCGATGTTCTTTAAGTGTTAGTCTTTTCTTTACCTTATGTCTATCTGCTTTTTGTTATGTGCTTTTTGTAGTCAGTCCACCATGAAGCTTTTATATATACAGATGGGCGGAAGGAATTTTTGCAGATTGACCATAATGATTTATTCCCATACCTGCTTGTTAACATTGGGTCTGGAGTTAGCATGATCAAGGTGCTCTTACCTGAAATGTTTTCCATCCTCTATTTAGTTGTTTTTATATATCAAGACAAGTCTTGTCATAAGCTAATTGGTCTTCAACTTTGCGCTTGTAGGTTGATAGAGATGGAAAATTTGAGAGAGTAAGTGGAACCAATGTTGGTGGTGGCACTTTTTGGGGTTTGGGAAGGTTATTAACAAAATGCAAGAGGTATTTCAATTCTTGTTCTTAGGTTGGTGTTATTTATCGTCGATCCCTTTATTGTAAATTCTCTTCTAGGGGAATAAATGTATTTTCTGTCTCAGCTTTGATGAGCTACTGGAGTTGAGTCATCAGGGAAACAACAGGGTATTAGATATGCTTGTTGGGGACATCTATGGTGGAATGGACTATTCAAAGGTATAGTCAGCCCATTTGACTAGATACTTCTTGATGAGAAGTTGAGTAATCATACATAGGTATATGAAGTAGTGTAGGTTTAAATAGCTCTTTGCTTTCTGGGTGCACCTTTCCAGCTTATAATGCTCAAGTGCACCATATGTTTGATATCATGATAGATTGGTCTCTCATCAACAACCATTGCCTCCAGTTTTGGAAAGGCAATATCTGATAATAGAGAGCTTGAGGACTATAAACCTGAAGATATCTCACGATCTCTTCTCAGAATGATCTCAAACAACATTGGACAGGTAAGTTTTTTCTGGGACAGAACTGGTGATTTACTGAGTACTGTATTGTTAAGCAGCAGATTTGCAGACTCAATTTGTTGTAGTTGTTCTAAGAGTTTTTTAACACTAAATATATTTTTTACCAACCTCATCATTGAATGTTTTTCCATTTTCTAGATCACTTTAAAATTTATAGCTGACCCGTCTAGCCATGAAACTTGTTGCTAAACTTTTGTCTCTTGGCATTAAAACTTTGGTTATTATTGATCTGAAAATGAAGATTTCATCACTTTAGGTGTTTTAGATAATAGTTGAGGAATAGAATTAAAATCCAGCTTCGGGCATGATTTGTTCATTGTTTAATATGAACTGAGAGTTCTATTTCAGTCTATTCCTTAGCAATTAAAACCATGCATATCTGATTGCACGCGTAAGTTCCTGCTCAAAATCGCTTAGTTGGTTATCTTTCACTTGCTTTAGCTGAAAGGAATATTTGGAGGATAACTAAGACTTGCGGCCGAAGTGGATTTTGGTTTTCAAGTTGAATTGGCTAGTTATTCAAGGTTGCATACATGCAGTTTCTTCTGCTAACTGGCACTGTTCTTGATATCTTACGTCTCAAAGAAAGAGATTGAATTAAGTGAGATACTACCAGGTTAATGTTACTCATACTGATGTTTGTTCCAGATAGCTTACCTGAATGCACTCCGATATGGACTCAAGCGTATATTTTTTGGAGGATTTTTTATTCGGGGTCATGCCTATACCATGGACACGATTTCAGTTGCAGTGAATTTCTGGTAATTATCGTGAAGTTTGTTCCTTTCTCTTAAGGTTGAAATAGATTGTAGTTTTATGGGCTCTCCCTCTCTTCTCAAATAAAAGAATGAGTTGACTAAGAGCATTAAGAATTGGTAAAGGCCTTAGGTGGAATATGTTGGAGTCGGTATCAGAAATTTAGAACTGGGAACTGATGATGGAAGTCTTATGTTCATGCATAATCTGAGAGAGAGAATAGACATCTCATGTCCTGCATAGATAGAAGTCAGAAATCTATTACCTATTCTGATGGATAAAAGGTTAAATAGCATCAAAACTAACCAAAAATTCTGCAGATGCAACTGAATAACTCTAAAGTAGTATGTCATAGAAAAGTTGCGTGTCCTAACTACTTGTGTGTGTGTGTGTGTGTGTTTTCCTTTGGTTTCCATTTAATCTCTATTTATTTTTTGTCTACTTCCTTTCATAATGAAGAACTCCTATTTTGGATTTCCTAATTGTCAAAGGTCTAAAGGTGAGGCCAAAGCAATGTTTTTGCGCCATGAAGGATTTCTTGGAGCTTTTGGTGCATTTATGAGTTATGAAAAGTACAAAATGGATGACATGGTGGTGAGTCGATCGGTGAAGATCCCTGTCGGTGCATCCTATGCTGCAGACATGAATTTCAACCCATCGAACAGTGATTTTACCGAAAATGAGAGTATTCAATGCAATGTTTATGCTGCTTAGCATTTGCTGAGGCTTCTCTATTGGTGATTCGGTGTGAATAGGAAATTGTGACTGTGGCTCCGTTTGCAGGTCAAATATGGTTGACAGCAACTGTAAAATAGTAGAAACATGCCAGTACCAATAATTTACTTTAGGAAGTTAGGACCAATGACATAGGGTACTGGTAAAATTGCAAAAGAGAGAATGATGAATAAAACTAGGCCTAACTTGCCAAATTGCTTGCGTCTCAACATCTCTTTTATGCCAAAAATAAAAGTGCCAAGGGATCTTCGGTTCATGTAAAGTTGCAACATGCAGCAGCTGCAAGGATTAGAGATTTGAGAATATCAGTTAGAAGAAATTAATCTGTGTTTATGCTTCCTTAGAGTTCTTTTATGCAGGATCCATCCTTTAATGTCAAGTGAATTACTCCTTGGTTCTGATTTGATTCATTGCATTTTGCAGAATTCATAGCCTTGAAATAGCCTCTAATCCTGGCAGCGTAGAAGATAAATGCTTACAGAGTAATCTGCTCTGTTTTCACTTTTCATCAACTAAAACATGTACTGAAACGGTGGTTGACCAAGAAGAAACTTCCATTTGGCTGCTTGTGCTAACTCAACCACCTGTCTATGACTGTCATTACGCAAAACTTTTCTGGATATTATTACCTGTATCGAGAAGGAGCCCGAATCTTCAAATTCAAAACTTAGTTGCAAAAGCATGTGTTGTGACAATAGAAGCAAACAACATATAAAATCAATCCTGACAAGTAAATATCAATACAGCAACTGTAGTTTGCAATTCACAAACTGCATACAATTGTTTAAAGGTTTGATATTACCAGTATAGAGGGACTAGAGGATGAATAACGTTCAATTTACCTTGATATTTTTGAAAACTCTCCTGTTATCAGGGTCGGTCTTAACGTTGTAAATCGCATCAGGACAGTTGGCTAACTGATATTACACCGATGTTGCACGAACTGTCAAGAGTAACATCAGTTTCCAGCTGTACTAAGACTTAATACCAAAAAGTAGAACGTAACATATTCAAGATCGTAGAGCTCCTCAAATACTCAAATTTCCAACCTGCATGCTCTGCTGTTGAGCTGTAATCCAGGAATTATTATCCGGGATATGACCATAACTCATCACACAAAAAAACCTCAATTTCAAAGGAAAATGAATATGAAATGGTTGTAGCAATATGAATGGATCCATCGCTTCAGAAGCAAAAAACTGTCATTTCTTCTCACTCATTAGAATCTACGGAAAGGAAGCACATTTCACAAAACAATTCTCTTAAGTTTATTTGGTTAGGTTGATCAGTACAGGAAGGATTTCCTTTCCAAACTTGTAATTGCTTCTCCAGGTTGATTCCTAAAGCAGCAGAGTGCAGACAATCAATTGTATAAGCAATGGAAGTTTAAGAAGAAACACACTAGCCATCATGTGAGCTTTTCTTCACACATGGAGAGAGAGAATAATCACTACTCGTGAAGCTTTGACTGGAGTTCCACCAAAAGTGATGCGTCTGAAGCCTGAAATCGTTTAATAATACACATTGATGATTAAAATTTACATCTACCTAAATGATATTCCAGAATACTATTTCTAGTTAGTGACTACTATCGATCCAGGATTCCCAAATCTTTTGGTAGATTGGATTATATTAGCACCATGTCACAATAGCGGCAGATAAGAAAGGAATAGGAATGCGCTTCTCTTTTGTTTTGCTTCCTTGGCATCTTTAGGAGATACAGCAGCAATATTAAACAAAGCAACACAAAAAAGTGTACACTTGGAACATCAGTAAGTACCAAGGAAAACAACCACTAAATGTTAGCAACAGCATGCCCCTCTTACATCTAACCCAAACCCAGAATCAATATGAAACAAATGTGAATCTAATTGCAATAGATCACCCTCCATGATCGCAGATAAAATCAAAGAGTTAGTTTTCAACCCACTACTGACATTAAGTTAACAATTCAGAAAGTACAGAAGAAAAATGAAAGACTGTCACAAGTTCATCAAATTCTGACAAAACGAGAAAGACCCAGAACAGAAAAAAGAGAACCAAGTTAAATGGATCACTAACACAGTGGAACTGAAAACAAGAAATTCCTTTTACACAAGCTCTCGATTCACAATGTAAGGAAGAATCATCACTTACTTAAAGTAAAGATCACGTTTTAAAAGAGATCTTTCATTCTTCACTCTTCACTTAACAGATTTCCATCTTTTCAGGAGACGGATCTTGGATCTGTATTTTGTACGTATCTTATGTAGATACGAATGCTTAATGTTTATCTACGGGGAAGCTTTTCATTCTAAGTCGTACTTGCTGGACATACGATTTTGTGAGTTTTTACCTCCCCAGTCGTGTAGCAGTAAGTTCGTCATCTGAAATTAATACGCTGCAAGGGACATGCTGTCTAAATTTGGATCTTATCCACGGTGAAGCCTCACTCATGATCATTTTTCGTCTTGTGGAACCAGGAGAGAATTCTTCAAAAAATGCCCACTCAATCAGAACTATGGATCTACTCCCAAAAATCGTTGCGAAGAGGGGTTGATTTGGCCTGCAGATGAATTTTTTCAAGTGTAGAGAACATAGATTCAGATTAATACCATAGGGTCTAGATCATAATTTCATTCCTTTACATTTGATAGACCATTTAGTTCTCATTTCATCAGTACAGGTACCAACAAACTTACGTACTATGTTTAGCGAGTACAAGCACATGCTCAGGATGAAGTTCATGTTTGATATTCTCATGCCACCCATTTGTCATTTCCTCAATCTTCTCTCTATTTGCTTGAAATGCTCCTCTGTGAAAGGATAAATACTTGCGCCATTATCTGTTATATGTTAAGAATTTGTAGTGGTTGTTGCTGTACTTGGGCCAATGGCCATCTGTGCACTAATACCGTGAGTTCTGAATTTATGTTGCTGGATCCTATTCCTCTCACCGTTAAAGGCATGCGTGAACAGAATTCTTCAAACAGAGATTGATTACGATCACTTGGCAGGAAGATTAAGTCAAATGTATCGTCTTTTGCGTGGATTTCATGGTATGGTCTTGGTTCTGCCTGATTCTGGCCGAACTGAACGTTGCCGTTTGGATCCATGAGTCGATTGCCCCGCGTATGAATCTCGGTGTGGAGTTCCTGCAAAACAAAGAAGGCACGTCGGAGGTTATGATCCGATTAGCCCCTCCAACGCTCAAGTCATTTATTTGGTGAAGGTGAGGCTGCCGAATACAGAGAAAACTAGGTTATGATTACGTACCTTATCACAATGAAATCATACCTTATATATGAGATAGATGCTAGGGTTAGGTTTTCACGTAGACTCCTACTTCTGCATGGAAGGTTTTTTCCTGCTAATGAGCTACAGAGAATATGGATCGGGCTTGGGTTTGACGTCCTTAATGAATCGACCGATCGGCCCACGGGTCGCTGTGACTAAGTCTAGGCCCAACACGACCGACCCGACCAGGTCTATTTTAACTTGGGTAGAAATTCAGACACTGATCTAACCAGAATAAACCGACGGGAACAATGTTTTCTTCTTCGGTGTCATAAGGAACTCAAACGTCATTTTGGGTAGGCAGTAGGGCTTCAGATCTGCTGTTCCAGGAACGCTGTTCCTATGCTGTTCCGTAAGAAAAACGTCAACGTTTTTCATTATTAAATCAAACCTGGCTTTAAGCCAAGCCAATGGTTTCTAATTGCTGCGTCAACGTTTTAATAAGGGAACAGTAGAGGAACAACAGTTTCGGTACAGGTGATCAGATGCCAGGCAGTAGGGGGTAGGCTTGGCAGTGAGCCAGGAGACCCAGACCCAGTCCAAGCTTGATCGGGTCTTGAGGTTCCAACCTGGCCCTTTTTATTTTTTATTTTTAATTTTAAAATATATAAATATTTTGAAATGACTAAGTTAAAATTGCATTAATTTTTAAAGGAAGTGAATAAAAATGGTTATATATGAGAAATGCAACATTCATTTAATTATGAGCTTTTTAACGAATCCATATATTAAATGTACATACGATTGATAAGATGAAGAAATTGAAATTAAATTCATTTTTATGGAAAGTGAATAAAAAAAGATTACATATGATAAATACAACATTCATTTAATTAGCACAACTTTTTAATAAAAATGTATTTTTAATGAAAGTATAAATTAAATGTATATATAAAATGATAAGATAAATTAGTTCATTTTAAAGGAAGTGAATAAAAAGTTATATATGAGAAATACAATATTCATTTAATTAGCAAAATTGCATAATGAAAAATGAGTCTTTTTTTTAATGATCTATTTATTAACTGGTAAATCAAATAACATAGCCATACCAGTCACCACTTCCGGAGCGGCTGCAGCTTCTTCCCTGGTCATGGCGAATACCCTTGCTGGTGCCTGACCCTGGCCTCTAGGCCTCCCTGCCGGATTAGTCCTCCTTGGAACTCCAGAACTGCCCACTTCTGTGACAGGCCTGGTGCCCACTGTTTTCGCTCTTCTTGGGGCCTGTGACTATGTTGCCTGACTGCTTGGGGACAATCCTTGATCCGATGCCCTCTTTCACCACATCCGAAACAAGCTCCAATCTTCATCAGACATTCCCCTTTATGAAACCTGCCACAGTGGTCACACTGGGGATTACCTCTACCTGTCCATCCTGGACTTGCCACACTTGACGCTTGCACTGAGGTAGCCCTAGGCTGCTTACTCTTAGTGGGGCCACTGCTACCCACCTCACTTTGGGTATGATAAGTTTTAGTGCTCCTCGCAGGCGCTGGAGCACTCATGCCCTTCTTGGAAAACTGCTCTCGGTTCTTTCTCTTCTTGGTCACTTCTGCTCTTATATTCTCTAACTTCTCAGCCTGAAGAGCAGCATCCACCAGCTGCTGATAGTCACGGAAGTTATGGATCACCACCTTTTCCCGGATTCCCAGGTGTAATCCACTCTCAAACTTCCGACACTTATCTTCTTCAGTCGCCACAATATTGGCTGCATACCGTGACAACTGGGTGAACTTCAGCTCATATTCAGCCACACTCAACTCCCTCTGAGTGAGATTTAGAAATTTCCGAGCCTTGTCTTGCATGTAGAACCTCGAGAAATACTTTCTCCGGAAAGCTTCTAGAAATTCCCTCCAGGTCAACACTGGAGGCACAGCTTGACTATTGGGCACTGACTCCCACCAGTGCAGTGCATCCCCTTGCAGTAAGCTGGTTGCATAGTCCAGCTTCTCTTCTTCCGAACACCTCATCTGATTCAGGACCCTCTCGGTCCTCTTCAGTCATGCTTTGGCTTCCTCAGGATTTGTAGTCCCGCTGAAGTCAACCGCTCCATACTTCCGGAGCTTATCATACTGCCCACTCCTCTCTGCTGGAGCTGGCGCCTGAGCTTGTCTTCCTTGACCCATGGCATAAGTAAAAGCCTGGGCGAAGGCCTGGAAGAACTGGGGGTCCATGGGGTTTACTTGAGGAGGAGGCGGTGGAGGCACCTCATGCTGTACACTGGGTGCCTCAGAATCAGTCACAGGGATGGTCCCTGCATCCTGTGGAACATACGACTCATCCGTACTTCCGCGCTGAGAGCTGGGTCGAGATTGAGCTCCTCGAGTTCTTTTTCGAGGCGGCATAATACTCCTTCAAATTTAAAATCAGTGAAAATCTTTAGTTTACGGAAAACAAATTCAACTCATTTAGGAAAATTAAAACAATTCAAATCGTTCATTTGAAAACAATGCTGCATGTAATGCATTTAAAACATTGCATGTAATTCATGTAATTCATGTAAACGGATGCATGCTGACTTTACCCTTGGTCATCCCACTTAGGCTCCTAGGAAATCATAAGCCTAGTTCGCTCTGATACCACAGATGTCGGACCCCGGCCCCGGAGCCCGACTGTCCCGAGAGGTGAGCCCGGCTGGAGCCCATTCCCGAGACACATGCCTTGTTAAAATCCTGAACCTAACACTTGCTACTAGCTCACTTTGGTGGTGAGCTTACATTGATTAAGACTTAAACATAAATTGGCTCTTGAAAACCCAAAAATCCCTTTTCTAACACATGTCCGTTAAACGGACATGAATTTGACGTGGGACCATTCTTCCCGAGCATGTCCGTTAAACGGACATGTGTGTCCACTTAACGAACAGACACTGAACATAAACACTGTTTTACCCGAACCTGTCCGTTAAACGGACAGGCGTGTCCGTTTGACGGACATGAGTGACTAATGTGCACTATTCCTACAGAATCTGTCCGTTAAACGGACAGGCGTGTCCGTTTGACGGACACGATGTGACAAATTAACACTGTTACACCCGAATCTGTCCGTTAAACGGACATGCGTGTCCGTCTAATGGACATGATGCTTAACGTGGGTACTATTCCACCCGAGACTGTCCGTCTAACGGACAAGACATGGACACGGGGTGTATTCTCACCCGAATCTGTCCGTTAAACGGACATTCCTGTCCGTTTAACGGACAGGGGAATTTCCAAAATTCCCTTGCCCTTTTTCAACTCATCCAAAACCTGCCCAAATCTTATAACACCTTAAACCTTCCCTAATTTACCTGTTGCTATACTATGACACTTCATACCCGAGTCAAACACCTAGTTTGACTTATCAACTCTCAACTCAACTTCAATTTTCCAATCAATCCCAATACATTCACAAACACTTGTGAATTCATCATCAACACAAACCTAACATCCTCTTCACTACTAACATGCATGACCATCCAACTTCATGAATTTCAAACCATTTCATGTAACATGGAAAAGCTACAATCAAACATGATTATAAATAGTTTGGGGATATCTTGTTAAATCATAATACATGCATTTCATTTACATCAAAATAAGGTAGCTTACAATGCTTTAG
>JANKOE010000001.1:6631214-6643360 GCA_026284465.1 Erythroxylum citrifolium | reverse complement strand
TATTTAATTTTGTATACCCACTTTGAAGCAATTGCTTGTTTTCCTGGAGGGAGATGTTCAAGAGTCCAAGTTTGGTTCGCTTCAAGGGCTGCGATTTCAGCACGCATAGCGTCGTGCCAGCGAGGATCTTTAGAAGCCTGTGAAAAATGCATGGGCTCATCTGTGGAGGAGATGGCCGCTAAGAAAGCATGATGTGATGGAGAAAAGCGTGCATAAGAAATTACAGAAGAAAGGGGATGAGCAATACCTGAATTGGCAGAAGGAGTTGGATCTAAAGAGGCTGGAATATTATAAGAAAATCCTTGTAATTTGGTGGATACTTGTCGTTGTCTTTTGGGTCTAGTGGGAAGAGCTTGTTCAATGATAGAAACAGTGGGATTATCGTTTTCAATGGAGTTGGTGGTGGTAGAAAATTCAGGTGATAGCTGATTGTGAATCTCAATACCAATGTCTTGTTCGTATAAAGGTAATGGGAGCACCATATTAGGTGATTAGGATGTAGACATAGTAGTAAAAGGAAACATATGCTCATGGAATATGACATCACGAGAAATTAAAGTTTGATTTGTGTCCAAATCATAAAGTTTGTAAGCTTTCTTACCATAAGAATATCCAATGAAAACACAACGAGATGCGCGAGAGGCAAACTTATCACGAGGTGAACCATGGTTATGAGCATAACATAATGAACCAAAAACGCGAAGATGATCATAGTTTGGTATCTTACCAGTAAGGATTTCATACGGAGTTTTACCGGACAACAACGTTGTTGGAGTGAGATTAATCAAATAAGCTGCTGTAAGGACACATTCTCCCCAAAAATGGAGAGGAAGATTGGCTTGAAAACGTAAGGCACGAGCTACATCGAGGACATGTCTATGTTTACGCTCTACAACTCCATTCTGTTGAGGTGTGTGAGCGCAGGAAGTTTGTAACTCGATGCCATTAGTAAAACAGAAATCTTTAAGAGTATGAGAGGTGAATTCACCACCATTATCGCTACGTATTTTTTGAACATCCATAGAAAATTGAGTTTTAACCATTCGACAAAATAAGAGCAAGTATTTATATGTCTCGGACTTATAACGCATAAGATAAACCCAAGTACAACGAGAAAAATCGTCAACAATAGTAAGAAAATAATGTGAACCATTTAAAGAAGGTGTAGCATATGGTCCCCAAATGTCACAATGTATAAGAGAAAAACATCGTGTACTTTTATTAATGCTAGAAGGAAAAGGCATACGAGATTGTTTGGACCTATGACAAATATCACAAACAAATTGAGATGGAACGACAATATCAATACTAGAAATTTGCTTAATCTTAGGTAATGATGCATGTCCTAGGCGTTGATGCCAAAGATTGGTGTTGGAAGTATTAGAGGAAGAAAAAGCAGCAGTGTGCTTATGAAAAGCGCACTTGTAAACACCATCTTGTAATTTACCCGAGCCAATCAGCTTCCTCGTTTTGAGGTCCTGAAAAATACAAGAATCAGCAACAAAAATAACTGCACAATCAAGGTCTTTAGTGAGTTTTCCTACGGACAACAAATTACATTTAAAATCTGGTACGCATAGAACATTGGAAAGTTGAATATCAGAGGATAAATTAATTTCACCGACATGGGTAATAGGTAGGATATTACCATTTGGAATGCGGACAGTGGTATTATGTGGAACATGATTTGCATTATCCAACAAGGCTTTTGATCCAACCATATGATCAGATGCACCGCTATCTATTATCCATATATTGGAATCAGAATATTGCTTACCAGTATAATTTGCCGAGTTCAATGAATTTCCATCTAGAATTTGCATCAATTGAGTGTATTGATTCATAGAAAGGCCTGAGATCGGTGAAGGATCGTTGTTGTTGTTCGAAATAGCAGCAGCATGAGCAAAGGAAGGACTAGGCCTTGAAGTGGAAGAATTGGCATGGTTCACGCCACTAGATGGATTTCGATTTCCTGAGGTGAACCTGCTGTTGTTTTGATCAGTTTTACGTTTGTGCTTCCAGTTGGGAGGATACCCAATTAAACGAAAGCATTCGGCCCTTGTATGTCCTGTGTTATTGCAATGATCACACCATTTTTGAGTTCGATTGAGGTCCTTGAAACTATTAGGATCAACCTTGGCGGCAAGAGCTGTTGCTTCCACTGTTGGAACTCGTGCTCCGATTATTCCATGTTGTTTCTCTTCATGGATTACCATCGCATAAACCCTGCTAAGAGATGGAAGAATTTCAGAATTTAAAATCTGTGAGCGTACCGTTTTGAACTCATCATTGAGTCCGAGAAGAAACTGATGGACTTTTTCTTGCTCCCTTGCAGTCGCAAACTCCTTTCCTGCACCACAGCTACATCTTGGGACTTTTTCGAACATCTGAAGCTCGTCCCACAAGGCTTTGAATTTGGTGTAGTATGATATAACAGATTTGTTATCCTGCTGGAGCAAATATATGTCCTTTTTGAGTTGGTGGACCCTTGCCGCGTTCCCTTGTGAGAAACGCTCTTCAAGATCTAGCCATAGTTCTTGTGCCGTCTCTGCATAAGCCACGCTATCGTGAAGGTCGCGAGAGATGGCATTGAAAATCCATGATATCACCATGGAATTGCATTTCGTCCAAGAAGAGTATTGAGGAGATGTTGGATCTGGCTTGGTAAATGTACCATCTATAAATGGTGTTTTGTTTTTGGCATGGAGGGCGTTTTGCATAGCCCTCCTCCATGTAGGATAGTTATCCCCATTCAGAACACACGTCACAAACATAGTTCCAGGGTTGTCAGATGGATGTAGAAAATAAGGAGAATCCATGTCAACAAAGACATCTCTTCTTGTTGACATTGTTAAATGTGTGCTGCTGCTATCGCTATTCTCTTCCGCCATGGTTAAGCTCTGATACCATATGAAGAAAGTAATATAGAATGGAAGTTCACTTTATCTGTATTACTCGAAACCTTAAAAAGGAGCTGGGGTTACAAGATTAACGAAAGTATCGTTAATTAGGCTATACATGAATTGAGGAGAAGAATAAGGGGTTTGGAGCCGTTGATTCTATACAAGGCTAATGGAGATAATGAAGGGTTTTGATAGATATTTACAATAACGTCTATTAAAATATTAACGTTAATAAATATGATGTATAGAAGAACTATTAGAATATATATATATATATATATATTATGATAAAAATATTGGTTCATGTGTTGACTCTTTTGTGTTAAATCTCTTAGTTAAAACTATTGACAAAGACATACATTAAAAAAAACTTTTGTTCTATAGATAGGCCATATTGAATAGAAATTAATGGAAATTATGCAAATCATATAGGTGGTATTTGTCTGAAAAATTGATTTACTATATTTGTAGATATTTAATTAAAATTATAATAATATTTAATATGTAATATTAATTAATTTGATTAACTCAAGTCAAACTTATTTACTTCAAATTGAGTCGGATCGACTTATTTACTCGATCTGCTTTGCAAGCCTGCTTCAAGTTGAATTTCAACGTGCTTCATTGATCTTTTACATTTTAATTCATCAAAACCTTAAATTTTACAGGTTGAGCAAGCTAGAAAGGCGGGAAAAAAAGAAGAAGATGAACAAGAAGAAATTTATTTAGATGCAATAATGTTAGCAACAAAATTCAAATTAAAGAGATTTTGAAATTAATTGATTGTTTGGGATTAAATTTGGATATGCCTTTTTATTCATTCTTTTGAGGTTTAAAATCTTTTAAGTTAAATTAGAAAAATAATAACAGGTAGTGGACTTAGAAATTTACGATTTGAAAATCTATATCTTCAATTTAATGTTTTAGTTAAATATAGCAACGTGATATTTATAAATTCTTAAATTTAAAAATAATTTATTGAAATGTAATGACAAAGCTTCAATAAAAATTTTAAACTTTTCATAATATAATGTTCAACTAATTTAATTTGACAATAATTTGACATTTTTTAATATTATCAAATAGTTAAAATTTAATATAAATGATCATCTTCAACTTCTAATTGAAGTCCTTCTCAGACACAAATCTTAAAAAGATTCGAAAATTAATACTCCCTCTTATTTAAAATAAAAGTCGTTTTAGAGAGATACATATTTATTAAGAAAGCTAGTGAAATATTTGATATATTCTTATTGATTGCATATTGAATTGACTTGAAAATGTAATATGTGTAATTAGGATGTGAGAAAAATTAAAAGGTAATTTTAAAAATAAATTTATAAATATGCATAAAAATCGTGAACGACACTTATTTTAAATAATTAAAATTTCTTCGAAACGATTTTTATTTTAAACAGAAGGAAATAATTGGAATGATTTTGAAAAGTTCCTTTCCCTTTAACATTAACGGGCGGAAGTTTCTCCATCATGTCTTGTCCCATCACTCCAAGTATAGTAACGTATGGGAAAGGTACTTCCGTTTTTGACTTTGACGCTGACTTCGACTTGAACTTCTCCTCCAAGCAAAAGCATGCAACCATGCCATTTATGACCATCTCAACTGTAAATAAATATTAATAAAAAATTAAAATATTATGTTCTGTGTGAAGGCATGTGCTAAAATGGTTAGTATAAAACTAGATTGTGTTTGAGAGGATAATTAAGTTGTCGGCGTTGAATTTGCAGAGTCAAAGGGCGTGTTGGATAAAGGAGAGGCTTAATCCTTCCCACCTTAAACAAATGTAAAATAATAAGTAAAAGTAGTTTATTTTTATTTTATTTTATTTAGGTTCAGTAATTTTCATTTTCAAAAATCAAATGAAGGAGCTTGTTTATCATCCTCCTCTAGGCAACAACTAGAGGGTAATATTGTAATATGAATTAGTTTGGCAATAGTTCGAGTTCGAATTAGTTCACACTCGAAACTATTTAGGCTCAAATTCGACTAAAAAATTTGTGTTTGAGTTTAAATTCAACTTAAAACTTAATTGAACTTAAGGTTAGGGGCGAGTTTGAGTTTAAACCCAATTTTATCTCAAATGGGACAGAATTGGGAAGGAAGATTCTCTGTTCAGTTTTATGGTGTTTTATTGTGTCTAATGAATCTCAGCCATTTATTTATGCGGGTTCTGCGTGGACTCTATATAAATAAACGTGGGGCTCGCATAAATGAATGACTGAGATTCACTGAATACAATAAGACACCATAAAAACTGGACAGAGGATTTACACGGAATGGATAAATGGGACCAAAAAATCTGAGGGGGCAGACAGGCCTTGTAATTAAACCAATATTAGTTGATAGTTACAAAAGGCAGTTACGCATAAAGAACAAGTCAATTACCTCCCTCTTTCCCTATCATAATGGCTTGTCTCATCGTTTGCCTGCTGACTTTGACTTGAAAGCTCGAAGTCCCTTCGAAGCAAACACGTACCATCCCTGATGTATCATGTATGAAACCATACCATACCCACTTATTACCGACTCCTACTGCCGTTTATTTATTCATTAACCAAAGTCCCCCATAAGCATTTTCCAAGAATCTAATCCCACACGTGGGCAACTATAAGAGATACCGCGTACGAGCATGAAAACACTGGCCGTTAAAACTCCACTATATATTGTCAAAATCAAAATCACCACCGATCTTACAGCAACCGTCTCCCCCAAGAAAACCGCTTAATCGCCAACCTCTCTCTTTCTCTCTTGTTTCATATATATAAGACACGCCACTCAAATCACATCTCAACAAGATACCACAGACTAATAGGAAGTCAAAATCCTTTTGGCTCCCAACAAATCAGCCTTCAAACTTAAAACTTTGTACTTCCTCCCCTCCTACTGTCCCGTCCCGTCTTAAATGTTAGAACTCTGATTCCCTCAAAAAGGAGAGAAAGGGAGAGACTTGAATTTGGTTTTGTGTTCGTTGATTGTTAATTGCTAATGGGTTCTCTTGGGGATGTCAGAATCGACGGTACATTGATGGAAGATTTTGATTTGAAACTGAAACTGAGTGAAGAGACAGATGAGGGCACGAGCTTGGATATCAATAATGGTGTTTTAACGAAAAAAGCTGAGGTCTCCAGCGAAGAAGGCGACGATGATGAGGAAGATTTCACCTTTATTACCAACCCAGACGGGTCTCCGATCTCCGCCGACGATATATTCCAAAATGGCCAGATCCGACCAGTTTTTCCATTGTTCAACCAAAATATTTTTTTTAACGATGACAACTCCGGAAGCTTCGCCAAGCTCCGGCCACCATTTAAAAAGGTCTTTGTGGAGAAGCCAGAAAGGGGGTCGTTGTCATCCTCATCGTCGGGAACCGACGGTCCGGAGGGGCCCTGTTGCGAATGGAGAGGCAAGGCGATCGAGGCCTCGCCGGAGGCGTGCAAAAAGAGCAACTCTACAGGATTTTCGAAGCTGTGGAGGTTTAGAGACTTGGGCCTAAGAAGCAACAGCGACGGTAAAGACGCATTCATCTTCTTAAATCATCCAAACACCAAAACGGAAGATAGGAACAAGAAGAATACGGTGAAGAGCGGCGGATCTAAGGTGATGGCGTCGGCGGCGGAGAGGCACTATGTAGCGAGCAGAAAGATGAAAGAGGAAAATAAACGAAAGTCTTACTTGCCGTACCGGCAGGGCATTGTTGGAATATTCACCAACATGAACGGAATAAGCCGGGATGTTCACCCATTTTAAGCACTTTCATTTTTACATTTCTTTAATTTTTGGGAGCTTTTTGGATAAGGTTTATTCTTTTGACCTTATGACCATTATTGTCAATGCCTCTCTGGAGAGAAGCGGGGGATTAAAGATTTCTTTTATAATTTTGATAGTTTTCTTTTAATTCAAATAATCTTTTTTTCGTTTCAAAAAAAAAAATCTTTTTTTTGTTTTAATCTTTGTACTCTTTAGGATTAGTCCATGATCTGAAGTAATAAGGTAGTGAAGCAATTAGTTGACTATAAAACTATTTTATTTGAAAACATTTATCAAATCCAATTTTATAAAACAATTTAATACATACTTAAAATATTCTAATAAACATATTAATTTAAATTTTCTTTGTTGAAATAAACATATTAACAAACTATTAAATTTAATTACATCTTAAATCATCTCAATAATTTGCATAATTATTAAAGTTATTAATAGTACATTAAATTTACAAAATATGTTCTCTTTAAAACATTAGTTCTTTAAGATTTATGACTTCAAATCACCTATGCCATTAACCCTATGCCCACATGTTTTCAACAACGTCCTACCATGCAATAATTGGGAGAGAGAAAAATTAGATGGGTTGGATGTTGTTAGGAATAGAGCCCACAAGGATAAGGTGATTTGAAGCCAAGATTTATAGGTTATCATGATAAATTAAGTGGATGTATAATGTATTATTTTATTTTCAATTGTATTATATAGGATAAACCCAGTGGGTTGGCATAGGTGATACATGCCTTCGTCGCTTAACTAAGTGGTTGGGGGTTCGAATCCCACCCTTGGGAATGCAGCAAGCTCCTGGGCCAACTGTAGTCCTCCCATGTTGGAGATGTTCCCGCAACGAAGGGATTAATCACTGATTCCGTCGGTGGATACTCTTGGTGCACCAAAAAAAATTATATAGGATAAGTTGAATTTTTTAATGTTAAATCATTAATTCTAAATTTATTATTTTAATTTTAAAAACTCAACATTTTATTTGTCTTTACTCTAACTTATTCTTTCTAGTATTATTCTCCTTACCTACCATTTTTAAAAAGTCACCTACCTTTTTTAAAAATTCTACTTAAATTTTATAGATTAACCTCAAACAAAAATTGAAAGGACCCGTCCTAGAGTTCCCCTTCTGGAACTAGAGTAGAGCCACCCTGGAGACCCCACGGTAGTCGTCCAATCAATATCTGACTCGACTTAAGGGTTCTCATAAAGCCAAGCCGTTTAACTATTTAAAACCTTTTATACTTTAATAATTAAAATGAGACAAGTAGTGAGAAATTTTTGTGTTAATTCATTTTATTGAAAATTTTGGCATCATAACGACTGCATTTTGGCATTCTCAAAAATTTCAAAAGCCCTGTAAAATTTCAAAACACTTCTATATTCACACCAATTTCTCAACTACAAATTTTGAACTTCAAATCCAGTAATAAGCAACTCCAAACAAATAATTCTCAATAATCACTACAATAAACTTTAAAAAGCTAAAACATATTCATGCATTTCATTGAAAAGCCTTTATAATTTATAAACATTCATTATTTACACAAATGTAAATATCAAAATGACACAAGCACAATAGCACTCGACAATATAACTAATCTTGCAATGGAGTCCCAATTACTACAACATTTGTACGCATACTTAAGGTAGTTTGTTTACAAAAAAATTGAACGTTTCATAATAACATAAGTGCAATATTCTCATACAATCATAAAGCTTACGGTAAAGCATTTTCCATATTAATTTATTCGTGCATCATAAAAATTGGTATTCAAATAACATTTTGTAAAACATAATTCAATTTTTCTAAAATACTATTTCGAAAGGCTTTTTTCGAAATTAAACTCATCATATAAAAGTTTCCATTTTCTATTTTTTTCCTTAACCAATAAACAATAGTGGCAATAAGTTTTATGAAAACATTTATACTAAAAATAAGTCATCCATTAGAATTGGTACCATACGGTGCCCCTCAAATCGCTTTTAACATAAATAGTGGCAACAAATGATATTTTTTACTCAACATAGCCCACCACTAGTTTCTTTACCATACAGTACATTAGGCCTAAAGTCACGGAGCTGGTTTTGCATCACTTGCCCACAATTGGTTAACCACTATTTACAGAATTGGTTCTGCATCGCTTACTTGTAATAGGTTAACCACTATGTACTAGTAGTTACAGAGCTGATTTTGCATTGCTTACCTGTAACAGGTTAACCACTATGTACCGGTAGTTACAGAACTGATTTTACATCGCCTACTCGTAACAAGTCACAGAGCTAATTCTATATCGCTTACCCATAATAGGTTAACCACTATAAATATACCGGTATGATAACATGTATATTGCCTAACGATGTACCATAGCTAAAAAAACTCTTACATTCATAACTCATCTTATTTTCCAAATCAAGTATGGGAGAATTCATAATTGAATTATTTCAATGTAATTCCTAATCATATAAAATTTAACTTTCAAATTAAAACTCATATGTTGCCAAAACATACACTATGCTAGCAATATTCACTTGTAAAATATCATTTGCTTAAAACTCAACATAACATAATTATTCAATTCATGATCAAATGAAAATCATTTGCATAAACTCAATTTAAAATACACTTACAACTTGTTAGTCCCTATAAATAGAACCATTTGCATAAAATCAATTTAAAGAATACTCACATGTCATCACTTCTTTTGCAAATAATTTAGTTATATAAAACAATTAAAATACACTCACTACTTGCTAGTTTCCTTTTCACCACTTTTAAACTCTTCAGTTAGCTTCGTTTTTTGATCCAAAAACCTAATATGAATACATTCAACTCCTTAATACATTTTCCAATCAAATATGCCATAAATCATATCAACGTTGTTACTTTCCATATACAATCCCATACACTAAATTTTCTTCAAATAATAACATAACGCTTCATTTAATAATTTCAATATCACAACTACGCTTAATGACTATCCTCAATCACATTCATATGGTCATTACATCATAACCATGCTTTTTTAATATGAGTAAAGTGTATATGTAAAATTCTTGTCAAAGAAACAAACAATTATTAAAAAGCTTATATGCCAATTCAAACAAAGAATTTTTGTCTCATTAGGTACATAAAATAATGCTTTCTCCACCTAAATATTTATACCAAGTTAATATGCTCAAATTTCATTAATATAAAAGTAAGTAGTTGTAACATCCCATATACGGAACCTACAACTACCCACATTTATGGCAAGCAAATTCCTGTAGAAATAGTCATAACATACATTTCTCTTCATTTATAGGGATTGTCATTAAAGATTTTCTTATTCAATGCTTTACATATACGTATTACAAAATTTCATACCGTTTTTATCATTTAAGAGTAGTAATACATCTTTACATTTACATGGTAATCCAAAATAAATGTTACATATAACTTAAATTCTTATCTATAAATTGTTACATATACAATAATCTTTAACCAAAAAGATATAATCCAAAAGTAAATTTACTACTAACGGTTGACCTTGGTCCCTACAAATGATCCTTGTACCTTACTCCTATTACTTGGACCTACATCCGCCAAGCATACACATTCATAAATATAACAAAATGTATAAATAGTGATGACATAAATAATCAAGGTATATAATGCAAATATGCTTCAATGTATTATTTATATACCGTAAATTCACATTTATAGGTCAAATATTGATATTCAACGCTCATTAATACAAATTATCAATACAACTGCTTATCATTATAAATCATTAATACAATCAGTACAAATGCTCATCAATACCAATTATTCATGTTGTCATGTTTTACTTCTTATTTATAACTATTTAATTTACTTTCTATGATAGGCCTACACATTCCCGTGGGTGTGGATAATGTAAACTGTAGATATCTAAAAATATCGAACTGTAGATACCTGAAAGTATCGAACTATAGATACCTGAAGGCTTCAAATTTTAGACACACTATAGTCTCAAAATGAAGACACCATTGGTGTCAAATTGTAGCAGCTGCACTGTAACATTATAGGCATGCCTATCTATCCACCACTAAGATAATAAAGCAGGCAATTTCATAATTCATATATTGACAAATCATATGATATTCATTTGAAATTTTAAAATATATATTTGAGTTCATACATGCAAGTCATAACTTACCACCATTAGAAGGGTATCAAAATCACACTTGTATAATCGTACTATACACATATAAACAATAAAATGCATATAAATCATCTACATACATGTAAACTTCCTTTAGCATACATTATTCTCAATCTTAAATTTCAATGTTTAATTACCCAATTCATATATGGTGAGTCACATTTCATTTATTTCTAAGTGTTTGCAAAGTTTCATAAATATTCGAAACGGTTCAGATATGATTCAATAAAAATCGGAAACGAAAACAAACTCAAAATAGTGCAATTTTCTTCCCGTCGTGTCTCCTACTCAAAATTCATAGCTTCACTTATTTCAAAATTTTCATATAGCAAACGTCTTCTAGACATTTATTTTCCTACGTCTCTAGTTTCCATATTGTCAGAAATCAGGCCAATTGGAGTTCTAAATTATGAAAGATGCACTAAACATTGCAAGCTACTCCAATAAAGAGGTAACATCAGGTCATCATTTTCAATCTCAAGTTCTAATGTCATTAAGCCATAATTAGGTTAGGGTTCTCTTCTAGAGATTTTATATGTCTTAATTTTTATCTCCATTTGAAATCACCCAATTTACAGGTTTGTAGTTCAAGTTATGGCTAAAACAATAGAGCTAGTTTAAAGAGACCTAGGACAGAATTCCACTATACGTTACTCTCTTGCCATATTCAGCCAATTCCATACAAATTAACATCAAGACACCATTCCAGTAACCATCCAATATCCAAATGAATCTTTGTATCCATTCAAACATACACAAACAGAAATTAAACTATATGTAGTCCCAAACTTTAAAATCGACTAACTATCTTTTCTAGCACTTTTCCTTCTCTTATCTTTTAGCTTTGCTTTATTCACTAACTAGAAATACCACAAATACATATCTTAATCTCAAATCAAACCTTATAATTCTATCTCTTCATGAGAAAAGCAAGAAAAGATAAAGATAAAGAGAAAAACCACTAACTTTTACCTTGATAACCACCTAGGATTAGCTTGACTCCTTACATGCAAAATAGTGTGATGAAAAAGATGAAATGAAGAGAAAATGAGAAGAGGAAAATTTGGGAGGCAAAACCCTAAATGCACGTCCTTCTCTCCTCTCTGGCATAACCATTTTATGAAACTTATTCTTTAATCCTATTGGACACACATGCTTTAATCCTATTGGTCACACATGTTGGACCCCGAACTTTGGTTGGACGTCAGAACTATTAAATGAGGAATCAGTAGTGAATGTAGTAAGTTGTGTTACATGTTTTACAATGAT
>JANKOE010000001.1:6538942-6567932 GCA_026284465.1 Erythroxylum citrifolium | reverse complement strand
TTTCATTTCATAAAAATAATAAACATATTAGTAATAATTATGTTTGCTATCCTCAAAAAAACTGATTGGAACCTCCTTTGGTTCATCTATCTCTAGTTTTTGATGATGATAAAACACTTATGATATTAGAGAACAATAATAAAATTAAGCACACAAATAAATATCAAGATAGTGATTAACTCCCCTTAATTCTTACATAAAATATAATTCAATATGAACAACATAATTAAATATCAAGAACAAAAAAGGTATTCAAAATCAAAGAAATATCCATACATGAAGATAACATAAATTTACTCAAGCATATCATATAAAGTGCAAGAAATACAAAAATGACAAAACAAATACTCTCCTTAAATTTAATCACTCCCCCCTAAATGTTATCACTCACCCTAAATCTAATATCAACAAATTTCTCCCCTTTTTTGGAATCATAAAAAATAAATCTATTAAAGAAAATGCATAATGTAAAATCTCTTGCATTAAGATAACATTATTAAAAAGATGAATTTGATCAAGATTGTCAAACTTTTTCATTAGAGAATTCTATTAACTATTTAAAGAGTCAAAACAAAAGTTTAATTTTGATAAAGACATCTATAATTGTGTCTAATTTGAAAAACCTCCAATTTCGGTATTATGCCTAAGTTTAAATATTCAATTAAAGCACTAAGAGCAAGTTTTAAAAAACTAAAGGCTGTAATTATAATAAATAAAAGCATAATTGTTATATCCAATAATCAATTTCATAAAAGAAGGTATTGATTTCAAAGCCTCAAAATTTATAAAATATGAACATGAAAAGTTCTCAAATTACCCAAATTAAACAAAACTAAAAATTTATTGAGATAAGTGAATGTGAAAAAAATAACTCCTTTTATCAATTTTTAAAATAATTCTTAATTAAAATAAATTTTGGAAATTCCAAATATGAAATTCAAGAATGATATATTTTAAATTTGATACAATCTAATGAGATTTTTATGTAATAGAACAAAAATTACAAGAATAAAAGAAAAGAGGTGAATGATATATTAAAACGTGAGGACTGATTGACCACATGTCTCGACTAGTCGACCAGTGTTTCTTTCATTGATAAGAAAAAGTAAGTAGTATAGGGAAGAAGCAAAAACTGGTATGGATTTAAAATATGATCTATTAGTTTCCCTGTGAAGTATATTGGTCATTATTTATTGACTAAGTATAAAAACCAAACTCTTCACGAACTCTCAGGAAAGAAGGGAGTCTCAAAATTTGGGACATTGATCGACCACTGAAGGTTATTGGTCAACTAGTAGGGGTTATTAGGGAGATCAAACAAGTGACCAAACAAAGAATAAACTCACTGGAAAGGTAGAAAACATGGTTTTTGGTTACACTAGTCAACTACACTTAATATATTGGTCAATTAGTATGTTCTAAAAAGCTAAAAACCACTTTCATCTTAACTTTAACCATTAAAACACTTAATGGGTTATATGGTAAAAAAACCAATCAAGAATTATCAAAAACCTTAAAAGAGACTTCAAACATAAAAAGTCAATCAAGAAAGTAAACCTTATCCTTATTTAATGATTTAGAAAAATTATTTCCCAATAAATATAAATTTTAAATTAGTGTCCTGATTTTGTAGATAATCTCTAAGTCTAGGTACTTAAAAAATAATTACTATACACTTTATTCAAAAAACCCAAACAATCATCATCGAGAATTTATACTCAAATTGACACATACAAGCAAGTTGTCACATATTTCTAAATTATAAACTAATAATTACCTCGTATTGAAGATTACTTATGAGGGACATAAATGAAGATTCTTCTTAAGTTTAAAAAACCTATAAGGCCCCAATATATACCCTAGAAGCATTATAGTATGTCTAGGGTGTATTAAGAAGTAAACATAAAGAATTAAGAGTATTTAAGCATAATAAGGGACATAATGGTAATTAATTTAAAAGATAGGGGTAAATTGGTAATTTATTTATTTAGGCATGGATATGAATAATTCTATGTGAAAGATGGACTAGAATGAAATCAATTGATGATTTTATATGCCAATGTGGTAAAGGAAGAAGAAGTACCAAATGTGCAAATTTGCCAAAAATCAACTTATGCTCTAATGAGATTGAAGCATGTGTCTAAGACTAGAAACTTCATGAAAAGGGGAGTAGAAGAGAGGGGAGAGGGACATGTGTTTAGAGTTTTAAGTCCAAAATTATCTCTTCTTATCTCCTCTCCATTCCATCTCCTTAATCACATCATTTTGCATAAGGTATCAAGCTAATCCTAGGTGAAAATCAAGGTAAAAGTAAGTGGCTTTTCTTCTCATCTTCAACTTTTCTTGCTTTGCCCATGAAGAGCTAGAATTATAAGGTTGGATATGGTATTGAGATATGTATTTTTGGTGTTTCTAGTTGGTGAATCAAGCAAAGATAAAGGGGAAGGAAGGAAGAGCACTAGAAGAAAAGCTAATTGACAAATTTCAAGGTTTGGGACTACACTTAGTTAATTTATGTATGTGTGCATATTTGAATATGTACAAAGATTTATTTGGACATGGAATGGTTTCTGGAATGATGTCTTGGTGTTACTTTGCATCGAATTGGTTAAATATGACAAGAGAGAGTAACGTTTAGTGAAATTTTATTTTAGGTTCTCGGTTCACTTGAACCAACCCCATTGTTTTGGCCATAACTTGGCCTATAGACCTCCAAATTGGATTATTCCAATTGGATATGAAACTTAAGATATAGAAATAAAAATCTATAGAAGAGACTCAGACTTAATTCTAGCTTTATTAAATTGGAAATTGATATAAAAAATGGTGACCTCCCTTATATTGGAGCAGCTTGTGATGTTTGGTACATATCTCATGGTTTAGAAATCCAAATGGTCTTATTTTTAGTTCTATGGAAAATAGAGATATAGGAAGACCAATTTTTAGAAGACCTCAAAGCCTAAATTGATTTTTTTCTATGTGAACATTACATAACAAGTGGAGACTGTTGTGTAATTTGTTTCTGGACTGATTTGGTTGCCTATTTTTAGACCCACCACGAGCTTAACCCAAATTGCACCATTTTAAGTTTTTCACTTCCGTTTTTTTCACCAAATCATATTAGAACCTTTTTAATGTTTATGAAACTTTGCAAGCACCTATAAATAAATGAAATATGACTTACTATATATGGATCGGGTGATTAAACATTGAAACTTAAGATTGAACATAATGCATGCTAAAGAAAATTTACATGTACATAGATGATTTATATGCATATTTATTGCTTATATGTGTATAGTATGATTATACAAGTGTGATATTAATACCCTCCTAATAGTGATAAGTTAAGACTTGCATGTATAAACTAAAAAAAATTATGATTTCAATAAATATCATATGACTTATCAATATGTTAATCATGAAATTGGTCAATGATTAACAGAGAATGTTATAGTGTCTACTTCATTGTCTTGGTGATGGATAGATAGGCATGCCTATAGGGTTATAGTGCAGCTACTATAGTTTAACACCACTGGTGTACCTCCAGGTATCCACAGTTCAATGCTTGCAGGTTTTCGCAGTTTGATATCTTCGGATATCCACAACTCCCATTATCCACACCCATAGGAATGTGCATGCCTAATACAGAAAGGAAATTAAACAGTTATAAATAAGAGATACAATATGATGACATGAATAATTTGTATTGATGAGCTTTAGAAATCAATATTTGGCTTATAAATATGAATTTATGTCATATGATATTCATGAATGTGTGTGTGCTTGGCAGATGATTGCTGTAAGTGGTCATCCAAACTAAGTGTTTCCCCACTAAGTTTTTAAGCTTAGCACGAGTGTTAATCTGCGTAGGTCTAAGTAATAGGAGTAAGGCACATAGATCATCTATAGGGACTAAGGCCAACCGTTAGAAGTAAAAGTACCTGTGGATATGTCTTTTGATTAAAGAATGGTTGTATATGTAATGAAGGAAAATGTAGTTTCTTAATAGTTTGTAATTAAGAATTTAAGTTGTGTATAGTATCTCTTTTAGATTTCCATATAAATGTAATGATGTAATACTGCTTTTAAATGATAATGTTAAGGGATATGAAATTTTGTAATGTATGTACAACATTGAATAGATAAATGAGTGATAGCAATCCCTATAAATGAATATAATTGTTTGCCATGAATGTATGTACATGAATTTAGGTGCTATGTGTGTAGATGGTTGTAGGTTTCGTATAGGGGATGTTATAATTAGTAATAATTATATATTTTTATTATCAAAACACTTATTGGAACCTCCCTTGGTTCAGTAATATCATTTCAACAACATTAGTAACTAATTATTTTTAATCACATTTGAAAACTATTTTTAAAGTTTCATTGAAAAATTGTAACATCCCACCCCCTACGGGAATGGTAGAATAGTAATTTAGCATAGGATGAGAGTGATTGGGACTAATTAGGATTGTTCATGCATACTGATCTTTGTGAACAGTAACATTTTGCACATGGAAAATAACTGCACATGCATACATGACATTCCCGGCATTTATGTCTAAATGGAATTTTGGATGTAAATCATGTGGTAATTGTGCTTGAAAAATTATTTGAAGTGATCCATTGTGTGTTTTACATTTTAGGAGAATTTTAGGAATTTTTCTGGAATTTTTCGGAGAAAATTCCCGGACCGGAAAAATCGCCAAGTGGCGAACCGGTTGATTTTTGGTATCAAAAATTGTTGTCCAATGGCACTACAATATTGGGTACATTATTTTGGATTTGAAATTAGGGCCATTGGAATTGAATGGGTCAAATGTCATTAGGATTTCTTAATAAATCCTATTACATGGTTTTGTCTTTTATCTATTTTGTCTTATTCCTCAATTTGCCAAGTGTCTTTAATGGAGTTATGGCTTTTGTCTTATTCTTAGCTATTGATTTCGGCAACCATAGTGATAAAAGAATAAAAAGTCAAGTTTTTAGCTAAAATCCTTCATTCATCCGAAACTTCACCTCCCTCCCTCTCCATTTGATGTCTTTGAAGTTTCCATGTGTTTAGCTCCTCCTTCCTACCTTAAGTGTCTTCTTACATGCTTATGAACCTAAACCTTCTTCTTCCTACATGAGGAGAACCATGCATAGGATTGAGAAATAAAATAGTAGGAGAAGTTGGTGTTAGTTGAAGCAATTAAGAGGAAAAGCTTGATTTGGTAAGTTTTGGTTTGGTTTTAAGCTTTCATTATGCATTTAATGCATAAATTGGTTGTTAGATGCATTGATTGGTATATATTGTTCATTCTCTATGATTTATGATGCATGAAGGTCATGAAACATATGGGTTGAATTGTTGGGTATGTTTGTGTAAGACATGAATGAGGGTTAGTGAATGAACATGGTTTAGATTGGTTTGAGCTTGATTTTGGATTGATTCTTGATGACTAATCTTGCATGGAACTTAAGAGGTAAGTGCTGCCAAATTGTGGTAGGTAATCCTAGTGAATGTATGAATGATATAGGGACTGATTTTGTGTCCAATTGGGATGCTTATGGTAGTAGAATTTGACTTGGCATGATAGGAAGGGTATTTGAGAAGTAAAGCTGAAAATTGGTTTTTGACCTACTGTACTGTTTTGAGCATAACTCATTGTGTGGTTATGTAAATAAGGTGAGGTTTGTGCCAAATTAAACTTTGGTTTGTTGGCTACATTTTGGTGAGAAATAGGTGTTGTCTAATTTTAGCCTTAAGAGGTTGAATTTTGGCTTGGAATGTTACTGCTGTAGTTGCTGTGAACAGTAACCGAACCTAATGACCTAAGTGTTTTGATGATTTTTCTAAATTAATTGAGAAGGAATTAGGGAAAATGGTCTAAATGAAAGTTGAAGCCTATTAAGTTAGCTTTCCATTCCCACTGATTTTGCAATTTTTCGATCTGTATATTGGGAGTTATGCACTGTGGAATATTGACTGGTTTTGAGCAATTTGGTGAAACCTAGACTAAGTGAGGGTTTTATGAGCTTTCGGCTTGGAAGCAATTTTAGCAATTTCTGTGAATTGAATTGGCTTGAGTGATCTTCTGAAGAGTTGTAGAGGAAACAATTATCTTGAAAATGGTATATAGCATGTAATTTTTGGAGATCAGATTTGGGAGTTATGAGTTTTCAAACACTGAACCTGCATTAGGTTATTAACTGTCCTGCTCAGCAGAAACTTGCATAACGGTTTTGAACTTGTTAGGGATGGAATTGGATTTTGAGTCCTTCATGAAAATTGAAGTATGAAATCTTATCTTTCCAGTGATATAAGGTAGTGATTTTTTTGACATTGGTGCTAGGAGATATACTGATTTGAAATGTACTGTTCAGATTGGGAAATTTCAGTGGGCAGATGCTTTGGTGAATTGTTTGACCTAGTTAGCAAGTGAATTTGATTTCGGATTGTTCATGAAAGTTGTAGATAACATTGTGATCTTTCTGAGCATATTTATTGTGTAATTTTTGACTGAAGAGAATGAAAGTTATTGAATTTACCAAGTACTGTACTGTTTTGAGAGGTTTTGAGGAGGCAGTGGCTTTGACTGAATTTTTGACACCCTTAGGGGTGAAATTGATTGTTGGGGTCTTCATGAAACTTGTAGAGTTTTTCATGATCTTTCCAACGAGATATAGTTTGCATTTTTCTGAATTGTGTGTAAAAAGTTATCCTAGTTTGAATTTCGGTTGGAAAACAGGAAAAAGAGAAGGAAATAAGGGCAATATATATATATATATATATATATATATATATTAATTGTTTTATTTGAATTTTGGTTTCTTGAGTGAATAACTTTTCCGTCCGGCGTCCGATTGACCTGATTCTTGAGGCATCGGATTCATTGAATATTTAATTTCATTTTCTGAGAGATTGGAAATTTTTGGACGGAAAATTGACGTGGGTCCGGGTAACGGAGTCTTTCATCACTGTTTTATTGATTTTGAGACCTATAGAGGTCCGAATTGAGTACCGTCAGTGCCATTAACTTTCCACTGTTTCGACGGATTTTTAGGATGGAAAATATTGGATTAAGGCCGGGAATATCATGAACATGCATTGTGCACCTTATAAGTGTTACATGTGCATTCTGAAATAGTTCCGATTGAATAATTGATAATTCTTCTATACTGTCACTGTTATAGAGACCTTTTGGAACGTCGATTCCTCGACGTCACTGAGGATTCCAGGTTTTAGCTCGGAAATCTAGGTGAGTAACCTAGATGGTTCATTCACTTATTATATGTTTAATGTGGAGAATAATGGAGGGATTAGGGTTGTGGTCGTTTATGACTGGATACCGGACGGGTGGTCCGATGAATTGGGAGAACTGATATAGAAGTGTTTCTGGTTGTGATTCTGATTCCGTGAACTGAATTGTTTCTACTGTGTGAAAGTGTGATACATAAATGGCTTGTACTGTTACTGCTTACTATTTCATTGTGATATACTGTGATACTGTGTTTATTACTTCATAATGCTACACTGTACTGCATTTCGTTGCCTCTACTGGGGCAGACTGTTTTATACTGACTGTTACATTGGGCATATGCATTGCATACATCAATGCATAAACGGATAATAACAACAGTTGTGACCAGAGTTGCCACTGATACCGATACTGCGAGCTTCGAGCTCGAAGGGAGTTCTACTCCCTAGACGCCAAGCGTCCACTGACTGATACTGAAAAAGAGCTTTGAGCTCGAAGGGAGTCCTACTCCCTAGACGCTAAGCGTCCACTGTTTACTGCTTAAGCGCTCGGTCACAACACTGTAATAACTGGAAAGTGTCACATGTGCATTGCATACATATTTGACTGCATACTGTAAATGGGAAAAAGGCATGAATGCCTTATAAAAGTGTAATGGTATTTTCTGACTGTATTATTATTGCAAACCAAATTGTGATTTCTTGTATACTGTATTATACTGTACTGTGTTTAAATGATGCATGAATTGGGCGAACCATCGATGATGGTTCCTCACTGAGTTCGCAAAAAAACTCATCAAAATTTTGCATCTATTTTTTTCAGGCTTTGAAGAGTACCCCGTTCGACACGGGAGTATGTCTACTGTAGGCAAATGAAGGATAGAGGTCGGGATCAGTTCGCGTCTGAATTATTGTCTCATAATTGTATTCCGCAATCGTTGTAAACTGATTTGTATTTGTGTTTTATGGTTCTTGTAAAGTATTGCTAAATGAGAGTAATAACTATAGCTGCAAAGATTTACTACTGTTTACTGCTTATTCTGCGTGAATGTGTAATAACTAAAATTGCTTCTTTTTAACGTAGAATGTTTTCAAAAAAAATTGTATACCGAGTTTTATTAACTGATGTAGTACGCCACCCTCGCGGGGCACGGACTCGGCTATCACCATTGATATTGGGTTCGGGTCACGTGGGAGTGGGGTGTTACACTCTAGTTGTTCAATATAGATTTCCTCTTCTAAGAGACCATTCAAAAATTCAGACTTCACAACTAATTGGAAGACTTTCCAACCCTTTTGAGCTGCAATAGCAAGCAGTAGTCTAATGGTGTCAAGCCTTGCCACTGGAGCAAAGGTTTCAGAGAAGTCTACGCCAAAGACTTATGCATACCCTTTTACAACAAGCCTTGCCTTATACTTGTTTACTGATCCATCAGCATTAAGCTTAGTTCTAAAAACCCATTTTACCCCAATAATATTTCTATCTTGAGGTTTTTCAACCAGCTACCAAGTATTATTTTTTCAATCATTCGCAGTTCTTCCTTCATGGGAGCTATCCATTTTTTCTCCTTCATTGCTTCCTCAACACCTGCAGGTTCTAATACTACAACATTGCACCTTACATAAATGTCAGAAAGTAACCTTGTACCTTTAATTGGTTAGTCGTCCATATCGTCTACATTGGGCTATAATCCACCAGGATATTACTCTTCTTTACTTGTATTCCAATCCTATTGCTCCTCATCTGTAAAGACAACATCTCTACTAGTAATTATTTTTCCTATATATGGCTGAAATATTCTATAGGCTTTTGAAGTATTGCTGTAGCCTATGAATATTCCAAGATCAGCTTTCTTGTCCAATTTATCTCTCTTAACTTGAGGAATGTACGAGAAACACAAACAACTAAACATTTTTAAATTTGATAGAGAGGGCTTATGACCAAACCGTGCTTCATAAGGTGTTTGATTGTGAAAAGCTTTAGTTGGTAATCTGTTCAATAGAAAAAAAGTAGTGTTGGCTGCCTTTGCCCAAAATGTTTTAGGCAAATCCTTCTCATGCAGTAGGCAACGAGTCATTTCCATGATGGTTCTATTTTTCCTCTCCCTAATTCCATTTTGTTGTGGAGTATAAGGAGCTGTAAGTTGATGCTCAATCCCTGCTTCTTCACATAATTTGTTGAATTGATCGCAGGTATACTCTTTTCCATTATCAGATCTCAGCTTTAACATCTTGTAACCACTCTAATTTTCTACCCAAGATTTAAATTTCCAGAAGACGCTAGCCACTTCAGATTTAAATATGAGAAAATATATCTAACACATCCTAGTTAGATCATCTATAAAGGCAATATAACACTTACTACCTTTAAGTGATGGAGTCTTGTAAGACTTTCTAAGGTTAGTGTGCACAAGTTGAAGCTTTGTGAGGCCCTCTAAGCCTTCTATGGAAAGGGTAGTCTTGTTTGTTTGCCAAACTAACAAGTTTTGCAATTTGATACGCTCTCTTCTAGTGAACTCAAGCCTTGCACCAATTCTTTCTTCTTTATTAAAATGATTGCAGAATGATGATAATGACCCAACCTTTTATGCTAAAGGTTAGTGATTCTCATAGAGGCCTAGTATGCAGCTTGCTCACTCTCCATAAGATCAAGTGACAAGCCCTTGCCCTTCATTTTAACTGAAAACACATATAGGCCCTCTGCATCTTTTATCACGCAAATTCTATCTTCAAGAATCAATTTATGACCTTTCTCAAGTAATTGACCCACACTTAGTAAATTTCGATCAATTTGAGGAACATACAGTACATCAGTAATCACCCTAATTCCAAAAAAGGTTTCGATTGCAACATAACCTTTACCTTTCACTGGGATATACTCTTCATTACCGACTCTTACCTTAAAGACAGATGTTTTGTTAAAGTCTTTGAAAAACTCAATATTGTTGGTCATGTGGTTTGTACAACCATTATACACTAGCCAAGTTTCACCGTGGTTGCTACTTGCATAGTAAAAAGCTACAAATAGTTGTTTTTCCTCCTTTTGATTCATAACTTGAGCTTCATTCACCTGTTGTTTCCCTTTATTTTGCAAATCCTATCGCACTTGTTTCACTTTGCATCAACTCTACTCTAGCACTTGAAATGGAGGTGATCGGTTCTAGCACAATGCTTGCAAGGAGGATAATTTTCTCCTTTTTATGCTTCACTCTTACCTGCACTACTATTATTTAATTTAGTAGTTTCATTGTTGTTAGCATCAGTACCTGAAACTCCCTTGCTTTTCTTCCACTTCTTTCTTTTTCCTTTGCTAAAATTTTGAATATGCACCTTGGCTTGCATGTCACTTTCCAATGTGACCTTCTCTAAGCTGTCTTCTTTGCTCTTGAGCTTCCAAAGCATTAAGAAGCTCTGCCAATATGATAGTTGTGAGATCTTTGACTTCCTCCAATATAGAAATCTTGGCTTTAAACCTTTCTAATAAGGTTACTAAAAGCTTCTAAACTACTCTACTATCAGGCATTGTTTCACCAAGAAGTCTAAGCTTATTGACTATCTCTAAGAGCCTGTTTGAATATTCTTTGCCAATCTCAGAATCTTTCATTTTCTGTAGCTCAAATTCTCCCCTAAGATTCAAGATTCGCATGCTCTCTGTTCGAGCATTTCCGTAACACTCATGCTTGAGATATTTCAAAATCTCAAATATTGTATTTAAGTTCATAATTTTGGTGAACAAAGTTTAAGACATAGTTAAATGTAGACAATTTTTAGCCTTATTTTTTTTTAGGTTCTCTCCTTATGATTCTTTATCTGTTACATTGTAGGATTTTCAGGTAGTTTTTGAATTTCGAACTCCTCTTCCACTGCTTCCTAGAGATCCCATGCTTATAGATAAGCAGACATCTTCATAGCCCATGACTGAAAATTGTCACTAGTGAATACTAGAGGTGGAGTAGGTGCAAAGTTGTTTGAGGCCATTTTGTTTCACTTGAGATATGAATTAGAAAAGATTTGTGTCTAGTTTGAACACTCACACTCACTATAAAAGGTTTGTGTTTGGATTATACTTACACACTCACACAATTCACTCTTGGCTTATGACAAAGATCCCTTAAGAAGCCAGCTCTGATACTAAATGGTGAGTTTGTTAACTGAAATTAATCAATAAACACATAAAAGAGACCAGAAGAATTTATATGTAAATGTTTTATTGAATTCAACTTCTTAAATACATTAACAATAACAGAAAACAAAATAATAGGCAAACATGGACCATAAACAACAAAAGAAAAGGCTACTGACTCCAGTAACATTAACAACAAGCTTACAACAACTTTTCTATCAGACTTGGACTCATGATCCTAAAAACTAGGTTTTTCTATTGAAAGACCAATTCAACAACAAAACAAATTGCATTCACATTCAGTTCTCTTAAAACTTGTAGCATTGAGGCAATATTAACAAAACAAAATACCATGACTCTATAGCTTAAAATACATGATAAAATAGAAGAGGAATACATTATAAGATTCGAATAAAAACATAATATATTGTAAATAAGAGATGTCAATAGAATCAACCCAAAATCTTATATCTAAAAATGACGTAATTAAATCCAATGACATACAGAAATAATGGAGTTAAAACAAATTATTTGGGATGTATACAGACTGTGTTGGTATCAATTAGTGCAATGAAAAGAGGTCCATCGTCCGCAAACTGAATCATTATTCTTGGAAATTCTCACTCTACGTGTGCCTCAGCTTGTTTGATTCATTAATTGGTCACGTGAAATTTCTCAGAGGCGATCATCACAGTCATGGACTTTTGACTTGTGCATTAATTGGATGAAACCTTTTTGAGTTATTTCAAAAGTTCATATATTTTCACTTTGAAATGATATAAGGATGGAGATAAAAGGCAAGCAATGCGGTTGCATGGTTAAATGTTTGTGCTTTCAGCATATCTTTAGTGCTTCAACCTTTAAAGCAATCAACTAATATAAAGACATGTGCTGGTTGATCAGATGCATGAAAGCTTTCTTTCTAATTAACCGGCAAATCATAACTTAAACCTAATTGAAACATAATCTTAGTGGAACCCCACCTGCCTTGAAAGCCATACTTTTGTAGAACTACCTCCAAATTGAATCGGATGGCATATCCACAAGCTAAAATTACTACTACATGTCAACTCTTAATTCACTACTTTCATTAACACTAAACACATCGCATGATAGGTGATGGAGTGATGATATTTTCTTAAATCTCTTTCTGTTCTTAACATTTTCTTGGTTCCTCGGTGGTCGTACAGAGTTGGCGCTTCAGGCCATGATTTTCTCAAGTAATGGATCGGTGAAGGTGCTAAGCAGTCGTCATGATGTGAGCTAACTTGAGTCACATAAGTGGATGTTGGTTTGATCTATATTATTATTACCTGATGCCACTGCCTTCTTTGAAACAGTCAGAATTTCTAAACTTTGTGTCTGAGTCAATCTAGAGTTGAGATAATAAAAGAGACAAGATCATACAATTATATGGGCATGACCTATCTCTTCTAACTCAGCAGAAAAATGGAATATTTTAGGGAGAGACCGCTGCAAACTAACAAGTGAGTAAAGTTACATCTTTTCTTCAGAAAGATAGAGGCTTGACATGGAACGTACAACGTAACGTTAATGCGAAATCCGCACAGGGTACTCTGATCGTTGGGAGTTTGACAGGGAAGCTTGCTACTTTTCTCCTTGTTCACACATGTACTACAGGCATAAAAATGTGGTCCAACTCCATAAACGAATAAAAAAGGTGTAATGATATTGTAGTGTATATTTGTTTCATGCGCAAAATGAGTGCAAGAATCAAGTTGTTTTCATTAGAGTTCTGTGACTAGAGCCTTGTAATGTTCCCTGATATGGTACGATTCCTTTTAACACCACTAAGAAGATAACTAAAATTACAGACACACCACCAGCATCTGTGAGAGATCATAGCATGCTTGGAAAACAATATACAGATGACTAATGCCTCCAGCATATATAAGCGTAACGTAAGCGTGACACATTCTTTTGAAGCTATACTTTTCTCTATCTCATCAATGACCATATGCTTTGTCTGAGGTTGTTGATTATGTTTGACACGCCCGACCCATGAGGAGCCTCGAGAAGACTAAAACTCAAATATAACTGGGCAGTACAAAACCTGCGTTATACTTGCCCTACCCTTCATCTGATAGTGCCTCACTATCCTCCATTCTTCTTGATTATCTGTTGTTAGATTATGGGATGGTACTGAAACATTATATCTCATAGAACCTAATATTATAACTCAAGTGAGGCAAAATAATTCTTACTCATAGATCAAATACTGTTTAAGTAGGCATAATTTTCACTTGATTTTTATATTCTAAATTAATGACCACAATTATAATTACACTCAATTACTATATTGTAACTACAATTATTGTAACTGCATTATTACAATTATTGCAATAATTTTTAATCTTAGTGCAACCTTGATTAGTTTAAATCAATATTTTAAAGAGCAGATCGAAAATCAAACCGACAAGATAAAAGCTTAAAAAATTTAACCGTTATTGGACCGATATAAAATTATTATATAATAAAAATTGAGCAAAATTTAAAAAAATTAAATTAAAATTAAAGAAGGCAACTATCTTTGTGATCTATTGAAGAGATTAAAGTTTAATTAAAAAACTATTATCAAATAAATTTTAATTTTAATTTGATTTATAAAACTAAAAGTTAATTAATTAATTAATTAATCTGTCAATTCTAATATTAAAATTTTTGCATTAGAAATAGTTGAAATCATCGATTCTAATTGAGAAGCAACAGTGTTTTCCGGATAACGAAGGAGCCAAGCACTCAGAAATTGGTGGATGCCACCGTGTGTGGTGGTGGGACGAACTGTTCATTTAGAGATGATGTCACAATATCCTTTTCTTTTCTAGTTCTTTTGCCCTTAACCGTTCACTGTTTTTCTCAGTTTGATCCCAACCTCTGTACGCATTATTCTTATTTGATATGATAATTTTGATTGTTACTCAAAAATTGTTCGTTAACCGGATTTGAACATGGATTAGAAGTAATGTACTATGTAACCAAGTATAACAGAGACTAAATAAATCTTCTGCGAGCTTTGTTCCTCAAATGACCTAAGATCTTCAGTAGAATTACAGATCATGCCATGTTCACGAGCCTTTGTCCTTGTCGCTAAGGATGAAACAAAGGTTTAATCATCCATATAATGTATTCAGGAAAAAAGGGTTCACGAGAAGATTCTTAAAAAAAATATCATACAACAAAGTACAAACAAAATCACAAGCTATTCTCAATCAGCTTTTCCAGAAGATCAATGAAATTCTCCCCTTACATATAAAAAAAGACTTTTAAATATAACAAATGATGCCAAAGAGTCTCGATTCAATTGCCAGTCGATTCTCCTTTCTCATATTATTGGTCACTTTCACTCGTATGTTTGATCTTTAACTTTGTAATTACAATTCTTCTGCTAATCCCTGAATGTCCAATGATAATAAGGTATTGAGGAAAGCAAATGAGTGGACAGACCTTTCATGATTGGGACTATAGTACAAGCTTTTTACATGAAAACAGACCGGAAAGGTAGCCATAGCGAGGATGTTATGAATTAATTTAAATTTTAGAGTTTTTTAAATTCCTTTAGAATAGGTCTTAGATTATCTTAGAATAAGTCTTAGATTATCTTTAATCTTATCTTTTTAAGATTAAAGCTAAATTTGGTGGCTGAAAAATCTATTTTAGTTGTTTGTATTTTATCTATGTAATGCAACCAATTTCAATAATAAAAATATGGGAGTTTTACGTATTGTTTAAACTTTATCTCATCCCATCTTTTTCTTTTTCTTTTTCATTAAAATTTCAACTACTATCAGAGCTTTAGATCCTTGAAGGACCTATGAGTGATTAATGTTTTGTAGAGCAATGAGAAATCAAGAAAATGAAAAGATGGTAGAAGGAGCCTATCTAGCGAAGATTGAAGTGGCTGAAGAAGAATATTTTTTGAATTAGTTGAAAGAAAGTGCTCAACAATGATAAGATGATGAGAAAGTGCATCAAAGAAATTTGAAGGTGGTGATGAAAAAGTGCATCATACAAATTCGAAGAAGGTGATGAGAAAGTGCATTATACAAATTTGGAGATAATGATGAGAAAGTGCATCATACAAATTTGAAGATAGTGACGAGAAAATACATTATATAGTGAAGAGAAGTACTTCACATAATTATTGCAGGTTGATGAGAAGGGCATCAACGGGAATTTGTTGAAGAGAAGTGCTTCACTTAATATTCTGAAGATTATCACATAATATTTTGAAGATTAGGAGAAATGTACTTCATCCAGAAAATTTGAATTAAGAGGAAATGTTGGGAATTAATTTAAATTTTAGAGTTGTTTAAATTTCTTTAGAATAAGTCTTTGATTATCTTTAATTTTATCTTATAAGCTAGATTTGGTGGCCGAAAAATCTATTTTAATTGTTTATATTTTGTCTATATAATGCAACCAAGTTTAATAATAAAAGTATGGAAGTGTTACGTGTGGTTTAACTTTATCTTATCTCATCTCATTAATCTTCTTTTCTTCAAAAATCCAACAGAGGATAGGGCTGAAATTAAACTTTTGTGATGTTTTCTTAAGACCGTCACTGACTGTTTATGCAGTCTATCTTTAACTGTTACAACCGTAGGAAGTATATAATGACGCCATAAGTAAGGGCAGGTTCTGAAGGCATGTACATAATAGAAAGAAGGGACTGGAGTGTGACTGTTTTTATTCAACTACCACAGTCAAAAGAGTTGCAGGCATATCAGAACTGTGGATGACTGGGGACACGCGTGACATTAAAGACCAACCTTATGATATGCATCTAGAAACAAACACAAATCATATGTATTATCCTTGTGACTCGTTGAAAGACAACTCTTAAACTTAGTCTTGTGCCTTTTTGGCTTATAAATAACAAAATTATATCATACTGAATGTGCTTCAAATTAAACTTAAAATTCTAATGCTATGCATAACAAGACAAAACGCAGGGATCATAATTGCAAGAAGATAAAAAGGGCACCATGAATTATCAAGCTTTCATTCCTTCTATCATCAATGACTTTATTGTACACTACATTGGATCACATACAAGTGGAACATAGCAATTGTGGGAACAAAGGGACCTACGACCACCACTATCTTTGTCTGTGCATGTGGGGTGTGGCTCCATTTTACTTCTTGCCACAAAACCGCTCAGAAGGAAGATAACCCAAAACTAAAAGGCTTCAACACAACAAACTAGAAAGAGTGCCTATCATTTTCCTCACTAGAGTATAAAATATGAAACATGGGTACAGCTTATTACAAGCGATGGTCTCTCCACTTAAGTATGTAGTGCCAATGAGGTGATATGCTGGCGCTGGATGTGGAGTGTACTGCAATATTAACACCGACATGTTTAAAGTTGAGACTTGCAAAATTGTATAACCAATATGAAGGTTGAGATTTCAAGTCATTCTGATCAACAAGGCAAGTTTTGCTGTGGAGAACAAGAACAAGTCTGTTAGGCGAAGTCTTGCAATAAATATCCATACCAATTAAGATACTCAACTAGAGAGATGAAAAAGATCTTATCCATATTTTTCTTTTGTAATAAGCCCAATCTTAAAATATTCATCATGTAATATCCAAGCTCTTAGGTGGTAAGGTGATCCATCTCTATCGATATTCGTCGGATTCCTTTCTAACAACAAACAGTTATAGCGTGTAATCTGGATTGTTTCTGGTGATACTTTCCCAGATTTATGCATGTTGATCTGATTTTCGATCAACCATTTACATAAGCAAATAAAATCCGGTAGTGGGTCAATTTTTCTTTCTTTCTTCCACCATGATATGAGCTCTGGTGTGGGGTAACGACATTCTGAGGAATAAAAAAAGGATGGAATCACTAACGTCAATGCAAAATAAATAAGCAACTTTCACACTGCTTTTCACAAGTATGAAAATCCATGATCAAGTAGGAAGATGATGCTCTCTCGTATTACAGATAGAGTTGAATCCTGAAAAAAAAATAGAGAGACAATCACGTGGTCATAAGTGCAAACATGAGACTTAGTTCGCAGGATAAACAGGGTCTTGATCTCGAGGTTTGTGTTTCTGGAACTGTTAATATAATCTTGTTTACTACCGAGCATACTCTAAGAACATCAATAACAACGATGGCCTCCTATCTGTCTGTCCTTGGCAATGCCTCATATGTTAGAAAACGACAATACTCAACTGAGATACCATGAAAGCATAAGAACGTGTTAAGGTGAAAATAGTAGACTGCATATAATGGTTTAGAAAACGACAATACTCAACTGAGATACCATGAAAGCATAAGAACATGTTAAGGTGAAAATAGTAGACTGCATTTTGCTGAAAACATCAGTTGATAACAATGTCTTGCCGAAAGGTTAATTGCCTCCATTCTCAAGTTGCATTCCTGTTCTATCATGTTTGTTTGATAAGATTCTTTTGGGGTCAAATTTTATCGAATTTTTTACTTATTGTTTTCGATCAATTAAATGTTAGCATCTCTTCTTCTTTTTTTTCCCGGAATAATGATGTTGACTTTAAAGATGAAAATGTGAAGCCTCAACATGGAAGTCTACTCGAATCACATGGAATGATTTGTTTGTCCAGGCTATTGGCACATGTAGGCACTGTTGTTTCTCTGTTTAAAGCTGCAGCTTTATCATTGAGATAGTAACTATACCAATACATATAGCTAAAGGAAAGTAAACTAACACTCAAACTCTTCTGTGTTTGCCAATAACTCCATTTGGTTAACAATAGGCAGTCTCCTGTCCCGCACTTTTATTGCATCCCTCTTCTTTTAGTTGCTTTAAAAGTGTAAAAGTCCAGACGGTAAGTATGATGGTGATACTAAAGAAAATGGAGAACCAACTTCCTGTAAAACTAAAGTCAAACTATGATAGAATTCAAAATGAAGTGGAGACTATTATTTCACAGTCACCTTACCAAAATTTAGGGGAAAGAAAAAGTGGAAAGGACCTAATTTTCAAGTATATTTCAATCTGAAAGGACCAGAGAGTTTAAAATAATGAACTTTGGGCCACCTCTAGCTGCAGGAATATATTCTGAAAAAAGAAAGGGTTTCAGAGTGGAGTGAATACTCTTTTCCTTCACTGGAAATGAACATTTACTTCCAAGAAATCATATGGTAACATTCTAAATTCAAGGAAACAACACACTGATGTAGGCACTAGCTTTGCTATGCATGGTCATGTCATCATATGGTAGCTTCTTGTTTGCTCGAGGAAATCCACCTATATTTACAGTTGTTTCATTACTACGTGAGCATGGCCATTTCTACTCAAGGAGAAATTCAGCTGTTAAAATGCTTTTACCATTTTCATGAATCTGAAACAAACAGTAGCCATGGGCAGAATCAAGAAATCCATGTTCCTACAACAGAAAATGTCGGTGTTATCCATAGGTATATATGTGACCACCTACTTTGCAGCAGAATGAGGGGTCTTGGCTATTCGATAGCTAATCAAGTTATCACAATAATGGGATAGAGTCAGTACTTTATAGCTCTGAGAGATCCTGCAGAAAGAAATAGGTCCAAAACAAGGGATGAAGAACATGGAAAATATGCTTCTGAAACCCGCATTTCATGCAAAAGCACTGATCCTAAACTGCTACATCAAACTGCAGTTCCCAAGGTTTAAGTACATGTAATTTCTTTACATTTTCAATGAACACAAAATATCGTAAGGACTATGAAATCGAGAAATCTCAATAAGGAAAAAAAATATGAAATATCATAATCGATTTATTCAATGGAAAGCAACAAAAAAATTGGTGCTTAAGGGAGAGCCTTGCACATATTTACTTAGTAGGACCTCAGGTGCTATTGAATGGACAAAAAGCAAATATCAGCAGCTCTCTGTCTAAGCATTTAAGCACCCTATAAACAAAACCAGTAATCCTTCTAACCTAACAATATAATCTTGAATCATCCAAAATTTGATCCCATAAATGGTATTTGACATTTGACATGCCAATTCATATAGTATGCTTTTTCATTGTTTTCTCTTTTTAGTGCATTCATACAACTTACATGTTTCCAGTCACCACTCCCATGTGCTTATAATCCAAATACTAAAGATATTAATCAAGGTGATAATGCCATACTCTTTAGCACTTCTTTTTGTTGGCTTAACGAGCTTGTGCTTTAGGAACAGAATTAATGGAGTCGGTGAGTTTTCGACGCCACATGCAAATTTCTCCTCCAAAGTATTCTCAAGGAAAGAAACCACTTAATACAAGTTTCTAAAGAAAGCCACGTACAAATGATAGGGTACTAATTGCGAAAAACTCGACAAATTCTATACTAGATTTATGTGCACTTCATTTCTTTTATCAGTGCATCAAAAAAAAAGAAGAAGAAGAAGATGCACCTCTTACTTACTTCTTGCAAATTTTATGAATGACAAAGGTACCCATGGATACTAACATTTTAAGTGCATCTTACGTGATTAAATACTATATCCTAGTTGTTTTTGGTACAATGGAGATAAATAGACGTAAAATTACTGTAGATAAGGAAAGTGTTAAGAATTAAATATACGATAAGAGTTCAATGGTAATAATAAAAATTATTTTTTAAAAAATTCTTAGTTGATTAACATAAAAAATTTGAAGGAAAATAGTATAATAATTAACATTAATATACTAATTAATTAAAACTAATGATTTGTGTTTCATTGGAAATATTATCAATTCTGAAGTAAGAAATAAGATGGTCATCACATTTGCATTATCTTATTAATAGCTGCATCTGTATGATTTTACTTAGATATATGAAAGAATATAATATATGATTTTCTGGTGTATACATACGACAATTTTGATTTGAAAAAATGAGCAAGAAAAAGGCAATAGTAAAAATAAATTAAAGAAAAATACAACTTCGTATTCAAAACCTCTTCTCCAATTATAATAGTTTTTCAACAAATTATACTTTATTTTAATAAAAAATAAAAGAATAAATTTGAGAATTTTCTATTATATTAAAAATTAAAATTAAAGTTATAAATGTTGCATTAGAATTTGTATCAATTTTTAATTTTGAGATATAATTTTTTTCCTTCTTTATAAACTCCTTTCATTTCAGGCTACTCTTGATTTGTTAGATTAGCAACTTGTTTTCTTGATCCTATATATGTTTCTCCATCTTAATTATATTTGTCCTTTGCCCTCTAGCTTCTAACCCAACTTTTTTTCCTGCTTTGTACTCTTAGGTGCAAGTTTACCATTTTAAGTAACTATAACAGTTTTTATTTTCCCGGTAAAGTTGTTTCCTTACGTTTTCATGAATGGTTTCAACTTTGTTTATTTCTCCTTCACAAGTTGATCCACTTTCACCTCCTCCTCTCTCCTCAATTATCTCCTTTTCTCCAGTCATTAAATAACCCTCTAATCTTCCCTTTCAATCTTCTTTCCGCCAACTCCAAAAACCACTCCCTCTAATCAACAAATACCTTTTTTTCATATTCTAGTTGACATTAGCCACCTGGTCCTTAGTTGAAAGTAGCAAGAATTGCTTGGCATTGGGTGGTAGGAGACTCTTCTCTCAAGTGGAAATAAGTTATATATATCCCTCCTCCAACTACAAAGAAAGGAAGTGTGGTAGCTCCCTCACTAGGAATACTTAAAGTTGACCCTTAAAATGTCCAATGTTTTGATTAGTTTTCACAAACAAAAGATCAATGTTTCCTTTAATTTTTCAATGGGTAATAATGAACTAGAAAAAAAGAGATCTAGAGGATATTCTGATTAGTAAAGAATGATGCTTTATCTTTAAGTTCAACTCATCATAAGGAGTAATCAAAATTCTGGAGATAAGGCCTTGGCACATCAATAATAGACCTATCTTTCTCCAAAAAATGGAGACTAAGCTTAGATATAAAGAAGATAACCTGGGAGTATGTACCCATTTAAGTGAATTTCTATAATATCCTATTAGAATATTGGTCCATAATGAAATTAAGCTACTTTGACAACTTTATTAGGAGGCCTTTGTGTCGAGATGAAACCGTAGTAGGCATGAAACATGTTTAATATATAAGTTTATACAAAGAAGTTAAATTAGAGTAAGAACTCCACAATGTTATCATAATTATGAAACTTCGTGCAAATGATGAGTTGAGGAAGGCAAGCGTGGTGGTAAAATACCAACTGAAACCAACTTTAGAGGAGTAAAATAAATAATGGAACCTTACAATTTGAATCTTTCAAAAAGGGGAATATAAGGAGCTTATAAACATAAGAGAAAAGGAATAAGTAGGAGCTACTGAACCAACTACACCATCAAAATTAATTCCTACAATAATTTATGGCAATGTCACTGCAAAAACTCACCCAACAGACACCACTCCTTCTATATATAATATTGATATTCCTAGCATCCCAAAGAGCAACTCAATAAAGTGTAGTTTTAGCTTAAGGCAAACTAGTTTGACATAACTAAAAAACTCAAAAGGAAGAGCATATCCAATTTCAAACTTAATCCAAAAGGATCTTAATCTAAAATATGTAGCCAAAACTCCCTTAAAGGGAAGGCTAATGAGGAAATTATATAAAGGAATCTACATAATGACGTAGAGATGGAGATTAAAAGCACCAAATCTTGCACAAATGACTAATTGTAAAGTGAAATGGAGTTCACTCAAAACATAATAAGAAGATCAAGAAAAAAAGCAAAATTCATGTTTTAGCAATCAAATATGGCCCCTCTTAATTCCAATCATTGCATGTAATGTAAAAGGGTAAATATACCTAAAAAGTGAAAGGTACTTTATGACTACTTTAATAACCTTCTATTATTAGTTTATTAGAAACCAAACTAAAGTTAGATCGTTGTAATAAAAGGCTATAGTTTTCGAAACAAGGTTGGTCTAATCTTAGAGATATCTTCATCATTTTTGCTTATGCAACTAATATGGAGTTCTAGAGAATATCCTTTTGGAATAAGCTACTCTAAGAAAGAAGTGGTATATCCTTATATTTTATTAGGGGACTTCAACACGACCCTTTATCCCTCATAATCAAAAGTAGAAAGGCATAATTCTAGGTGCCATAGTGAGTAATTAGAAAGTGTATCAACAACCTTAGTCTAATAGACCTAATCCAAAAAGATATCAAAGTGGAAAATGGTTGATAAGGAATAAATTGGACCGAGCTCTATTAAAATAAGCTTGGCAATACATTTATCATCTAGGCAAGGCTACTTTCTCCATTTGTCTAACTTTTGTTCACTCTCTAATTGAGATTAATCAACTATAAAAAAGAACTTGGAAGAATACTCCATTTAGGTTCAATAATCTCCTATTAAATGTTGTAAGGTTTAAAGATGCAATTAACAGAGGACTAGAGAATAGCATACAAAGCTTTAAAGCTTTCAAATATGTGGGAAACTCAAAGAAATAGAAGTTGACGTTAAATCTCTTAATCATAGCAGATTTGACAACACAAATATAGGTATCTAGAAGACTAGAAAATCTATTATTCAACTTCAAAATGATATCTCTATTGATCTTACAAATGAAATTAAAAAAGCTTAAGAAAAATATGCACTCAATTCTTATATCCATACACTCAATATCCACTACTCATTACTTAAGCAAAAGTCCAAAATCTAGTTGCTAGAGGAGGTGGATTTAAACACCAAGTATTTCCATAATCCACTCATCTCGAAGAGAAAATGCAATAAGATCAATCTCTTTGAGACCATAATGGAGATTTAATATGGAAGTAGGAAGAATTACCAAATAGGTATATGATTATTTCACAGAGTCCTTAGGGGAGTCCTCTAACACTTATTCTTTTATGCACATTTTCAAGTCTTTCATAAATCATACAATTTAGGATCAAGCAGAGGCTCTCACAAAACCATTCAACTTTGAAGATGTTGAAAGTGTCATATTTATCAACCCCAATAAAGCACCAAGACCAAATGGATTTAATGGTTTATTCTTCCATAAAACCTGGCACTTAATGAAAGATCAGGCGAAAAAACATGTTTTGGAGTCCTTCATCAATAAGACAATGTTGAAGGAGTTAAACAAAACTTACATCATTATGGTGCCTAAAACTCTAGACTTAAATGAGCTAGGTGATTATAGAACTATATCTTAAAACAAGAATATTGTGCTTTTATTTTTTAAATAATTCTTTTTTGAATTTCTATACCCTCATATATATAATAATCTAGCAATCATAAAATTGAAAATATCTTAATTAAATCCCTGGGAGTCTGCATAATAAAAGAATGATAACTAATAGAACTAACAACAGAAAGTTTGACTTCTAAATATTTAAACTCAAATAATGAAAATCTCCTACACTCCTTCTCAAGCTTAAGAATATATATTTCTCATTCCAAGCTTACAAAGAAGATCTTTATATCTTACCTAAGTAACCTCTTATTCAAGATGTTTGCTTCTTACTTATGAGTAAAAATGTAGTATAGATCAATACCTACTTCTTTAATCTCAATCTTCATAAAATTTTAATCAATTATGACATGTTTCATATGATCATATTGGACTAGATTATTCACTATACTTATAGCTAACTTACTATCACTATAATTTAAGAGAACTTATTGTGAGTTGTAGGTCTTACATTAATCTTTCTAACCAAATTACTTCACAAACTCTTTATGCAACAGCCTTACATGCTACCTCAACATTATTTTTGTACATAACTTTATGCTTTTTACTCCTTTATGTAACTAAATTACCCCATAACTTAGTACTATACCCACAATTGACTTATAATCAAGATACCTTTCAAATCCTCTATTTTCTGTTTTCAAAGGCATTAGTCCCTTCTCAATTGTCTCCTTGAGAAACCTCTAGATATGATTTACATATTGCAAGTATTTTTTAGAAGGTGAGTGCATGAATTGCCTTACTGCACTTATGGTATAAGCAATGTATAGTTGTATAAAGTATAAGTAAATTAACTTCCAAATTAAGCACTTGATAAGTAAATTAACTTCCCAATTAAGCGTATGTTATCTACTGACATCCACTAGAGCGTCCTTACTTGAGTATTTACCCTTCCATGTCTTCACTTTAAGTTTGCAAACTAATTTTCATGTTTCCTTTAGCAAGTCAAGAGTGAATTTTCTTTAAGAAATGAAAATACCTTTTTTACTCCTAGTAACTTCCATTTTGAGAAAGAACTTTAATAGTCCTAACTTTTTAACTTCTAACTCTTCCTTCAATTTGCCTTAGAGCTTCATGATTTCCACTTCATCATCTCCTATCAGTATTATATCATCTACGTATACTATGAGGATAGTTCTCTTAACTACTCCTATTTTAATGAAAACGGTATAATTAGCTTTCCCTTGATGATATCCTAATAGAGTTACAATTAACCTTAATTTAATATACCATGGTTACAATGATTACTAGAAGACATATAGAGACTTTTTCAACTTCCATACTTTAACTTTCTCGTCTCATGTTTCAAATCTAGGTGGAACCTTCATATACACCTTCTCCTTAATATTTCCATGTAGAAATGCATTCCTAATTTTAAGTTGGTATAGTTTTCAATCAAAGTTATCTGTAATAGATAGAAGGAAATGTATGAAATTGAGCTTCGCCATTAGAGAAAAAGTATTATCATAGTCAATTCTATATGTTTGTGTGTATCATTATGCCAATGATCGAGCTTTATATCTGTTTCTCTTCTTCACTAGCTTTATACTTTACAATGAGGACATATCTACTGCTAACTAACTTCTTTCCTTACAGTAAGTTAACCATTTCCTAAGTTTTGTTTTTTGTAAAGCTCTCATCTCCTCCTCCATAGCTCCTTTCCATCTTAGATCGGTTAATGCTTCATCAATGTTTTTTGGAATCTCAACATCATCATTGTGAAATCCTTAAACTTAGAAGATAAATGTTACTAGTTATGTAATTAGAAATTGGAAATTTGGTACAATTTCCTACCCTTTTTTGAACTGAAATGGGTAAATCTAGGTCATTGATCCTATCATGACTAGATTCTAAGTTAAACACAGTTGACCTTGCTGAGGAGCTTTTGGCATCCTACATGCATAAGCCTACAAAGGTCTCTTAGTGACTTGGACCAAAGGGTAAATTATATTCTAATAGTGGTGTTAATTGTTCAGAGATTGGAATAACAGAGTTATGAGATATGTGTTCTGAAATAAGAGGATTTTGAAAGATATCTTGACTTATTATAAGAGATATTATTAGATCCCAATGAATTTTCTCTTTTAAGTCACCCTATTAGAAAGTGTTATTAAGGTAATAAAGTTGTTTATTAAAAGAAACATATGTCATAAATAATTTTTATAAGATTAGAGATTAACACTTGTATCCCTTTTTTATTACAAAATAACCTACAGCACACTTAAAAGCTTAAGGATCAAATTTACTTCAAGAAGGTTGCTTGTTATGAACAAACACTATATATCCACTCTCATTTTCACTCAGGTAGCGGTAGCTCCTGTAGTAATCCAGTGGGCTTCTGATGTTCAAATTTGACTTGTTGACAAGTTAAACAGGTGGATACAAACTGGGCTACATCTTTCTTCATACCTAGCCACCAATACATACCTTTAACATCATGGTACATCTTGGAAGTTCCAGGGTGAACACTATAGGGTGTATAATGTGCCTCATGCATAATTCTTTATCTTAGCCCATTTATGTTAGGTACACATAACCTGTTACCACATTTCAGTACTCCATCCATTATACTGAACTCTATCACCTTATTATCCTGTACAGTTATTCTCAATTTGGCTAACTCAGGATCATTGTCTTGGGCAGTTTTAATCTCATCAATTAAATTGGGTTTCACCTAGAGGTTAATTAGGTTTCACCTAGAGCTGAGCAAGTAATACTTGAGAATCAGATACTTCCAAGTGCAATCCTATATTAAATAACCCATTTAAATCTTTAACTAACTCTTTCTTTTGAATGGGGATATGATACAAACTCCCCATCGATTTTCTGCTCAGGGATTCAGCCACTACATTGGCTTTACCTGGGTGATACAAGATCTGAAAGTCATAATCCTTCAGTAACTCAATCCACCATCTCTGTCTCAGATTTTAGTAGCACTTTTGAGTTGGATTTCCACCAAGTTTGCTACTTTAGTACGAACTAATGGACCACGTTGATTCTTTGGGTTCTAATCAACATGTTTTTTACACAAATCCCAGCCTATGTCATGAGAGAGGTAAGGCTTATTATAATAATGACACAAGCTTTCTCCTTAGACTGAGAGCCATGATCACAATCTTGTTTCTTCGTTATAAAGGTCAATCCTTGTGATTCTATAGGAGGAATTCTATCTGATTTGGTTGAGTTCATCATCACTCTCTCCCCATTTTCTTCTCTTCTTACTTTTGTAAATGATTCACGAAGGATAAGAAAGGGTTTCATCCCTAATAGTCACCCACGAACTTCATCAAGGTTAGGATTCAAACCTTTTAAAAAATTTATGGTACGCTCTTCTTTAAGCATTTTATTATATTATGCAACATTATTAGGGGACTCCCATCTAATCTTATAAAAAACATTGACATGTATTGTTCAAGTTTGAATATCTTTCTTGACCTGCATCCTAAATTTCCTTTGTTGTCTTGTAGAATAGATACGTTCATCTAATGTTTGGCTCAATATAATTAATTAGTCAAGTCATTACAATTGAATTCTCTACTTCCTGAATGTTGTAAGTTAGGATGTATTTGGTGGGGTTGTTATTGCCCCATTGAGATACCAAGCTTTTCCTCTTCCAAGAATTATAGATTGATAACACTCACTAAAGTCATATATGTTGAGTATATGTTAAGTGGCTTATAGAGAATTAATATCAATTGTAGTGATGATTGAAGAATATCATCTCACAATGCTTAAAGACACTTGTTCTATTATTGTCAAAAATCCTTCTATGATTAACGTCTTCTATTCTACTCACATGTTTATGAAAATTAAAAAAATGGAGTTTATCATAACTAAATCTGCACTGATACAATGAAACAAGAATATTTTGATTTTAATTCTTAAACAATTGTTTCATTGAATTTATGTATCCTTACATATACAAAAATTTAGTAATATTAAAATGGAAAGATCTTAATAAAATCCCTTATAATCGGCATGATAAAAAAATAACAACTAATAGAACTAGTAAAAGAAAGTTTGACTTCTAAATATTTACACTCAAATAATGAGAATCTCCTACATATCATACTATAATTTGGTTTACAAATTCATTTCTAATATGCTAGCCAACAAGTTGAAAGAAGTTTTAAGCTCAATAATCAATCCTTGTTAAGGAGATTTTATAAAGGGAAGGAATATTAAGACAATATCCTTCTAGCTCAAGAGTTCTTTAAGAACTATCACAAAAAATATACTAAAAAGTTGTGCCTAAATATTGATTTTCAATGAGCTTTTGATTCTATCAATTGGAGCTTCATCTAACACACATTAGAGGCTTTTTTATTTCTATAGAAGTTCAGAAGAAGGATTCAACAACACACTAAGACAACCTCCTTTATTATTCTTTGCAATAGAGAACATACAAAACCTTTCAAATGGGTTAAAGGACTTAGACAAGTAAACCCTTTTTTTCATATCTTTTCACTTTATATGTAAAAGTCCTATACAGGTTGATATTTCACAATATAAAAAAGGAAAGTAGAGAAGGAAAGCAAATTCATTTTCCATCACAAATACAAAGAGTTCAAGTTTGTGAGCCTCTTCTTTGCTTTTGATTTGCAAAGATAAACCTCAAGATTATACAAAAAGAAATGTATTATGATCCTCATATATTGCATCTGAAACCATTGGAAGCTTTAAGGGTAGAAGCATACATTACTTCAGTGGATGATCATACTCCATCTTAAGGCAAAACATTAAAGTTAATTAGCTTTTGATTAGGAGATGCAAATACCAATTTCTTCCATAATTATATTCTGGCTAGAAGGACCAAGAATAATATTAGCTCACTAAAGGATAAGGAAAAGAACATTTGCACTAACAATAAGAGAATAGGAATGATAGCATTCAGTTATCATCAGAGACTCCTAGGAGAAAAGGATGAAAAAATTGCAATAAGCATAAATCTAGAATAGTATGTAAGGAAGACAATCTCTTAAGATTCTAAAGATGATTTGATTAAACTTTTTACAACTGATGAAATCAAGGCAACTCTATTTAGCCATAATCCCAACAAAGCTCTTAGGTCAAATGGATTTATTACCCATTTCTTTAAGAATACTTGGACTATTATAGGCAAGCTTGTAGTTAAAGTAGCTCAAGAATTCTTCTCAAGTAGAAAGATGCTCAAAGAGTTGAGCAAACACTACAACAAATATATAGAATTTGGGACGTTTTGATAAAAAAACGTCACTAATTATTAAGTCTTTTTGTGACGTTTAAGAAACGTCACAAAAAGAGCTAATTTTCTACGACGTTTGTATAAAACGTCGCTGATTTATTAGACTTTTTGTGACGTGTTTTTCATCAAACGTAGCAAAATGAAATTCGTCACGTTTTATTAAAGGAAACGTCGCTGCTTGTTCGGTTAATATTTTAAATTTTTTGTTTCCCACA
>JANKOE010000001.1:6514548-6531914 GCA_026284465.1 Erythroxylum citrifolium | reverse complement strand
CATGGTCGACGTGCACGTGACAGTTCTTGGGACTATACCTTACCCACATAACATAACATTCATGCATAACAAGAAAAATTGGACTGTTCTTGTCCAATTCACTGTTTCTTAAGAAAATCTTATTTCTTTCATGCATAATTCATACTTTTACATCATGTTCATTTAAGTTAGTTTCTTTCAAACTAACCCAAACATCATTAAGAGATTTACACATACTATCATCATTCACACATGACTCATAATTAATGTCATATAACAACATCCACAACAAGCATTTAAACAACCATTAATACTCACTTACAAGTAACAAACAATCATTAATGTCATTAATTACTTTACATTAATTGCTTATAAACATAAAGATAAATATGGAACCCACCTTGGAGACTTGCTAAAATCCTTGCTTTTCCTTCCTAGGAGTGCTCCTCCTCTTGTCCTTCTTCTCTCTCTTGACCCACTTCAAGAGAAACCATAAATCCAACTTCAACATAACATAAATTGTAAACTCACATGAACTCTTGCATGAAATTAACTCTAGAATCACAATACCCACTTCATTTATAGGCTTTCTACATCATAACCCAAGCAAAACCCAAACCTTAAACAAATGACTCACCTTAAATCTTCAACCAAACTTTGAGTTTCTTGGATCAAAGTGTAGTTTAGAACATTCTCCACCCTTTTTCTTCTTGGACTTTCTTCAAACTATCTCTTAAACTCTTGGAAATCAATGCCCTAGCACCAAGCTTTCTTTTCTTCTTCTTTTCTCCTTAGCTCACGACATCTCCCTCTCTCTTTTCTCCCAAATTTCGATCACTTCTCTTCTTTCCTACTACTCCCTCCTTTCTTCTTCCTTTTATACTCTTTCAACTTAACTTAAGCCCAAAGGCTCAAAGCCCATCTCATCTTCTTTTCTTTCTTTCATTCTCTTCCACTTATATAGCTTAAGCCCATTCACTTATAACTTAGGCCCATTAGTCTTTTAAAACCCAACTAACACATTAACTTATATCTAACACATTAATTTCATTTACTTACCACCTAACTCATTAATATCATATTTAATACATGTCATCTAACTCATTTAATTTCATTAAGTCATATCAACTTACCTCATTAATGCTATCATATTCAATTTAGGTCAACTCGATTTAATTCATTACTGCTTTAATTTTCTCTAATCATGCTTAATAATCATAAAAAAAATTTCTGGGGGTAACAAATATTATGGTAGATATACTGAAGGTGGACAAGCACCTAGTTTGTTTGCAAGGAATCTTAAAAAAAAATGGGATAGTAGCCAAATACACTATGCCTGGACCTTTAGACCAGAATGGTGTGATAGAAAGAAAAAAAACCAAACATTATTAGACATGGTACAGAGTATGTTGGGTAGCTCTAAAATTCCTAGGCCTTTGTGGACTAAAGCTCTTAAGATGGCAATGTATATATTAAATCGGGTACCAACTAAAGTTGTTCTAAAGATGCCATTTGAGCTACTTAAAGGTTGGAAATTGAGTTTGCAACATATATGCATTTGGGAATGTCCATCTGAAATAAGAATTTATAATCTATAAGAGAAAAAATTAGACCTAAGGATCATAAGTGGGTATTTCATTAGATATGTTAAAAGACTTAAAGGATATAAATTTGATTGTCCATCACATTACACTAGAATTGTGGAATCAAGAAATGCAAAATATCTTGAGAATGAATTAATTAGTGGGAGGGATCAATTTCGATATATAGTTTTTGATAATGATCATTTGGATACTCAGCCTTCCACCTCAAACAATAAAGTGATTGTCATTCACAATGCTCCTTAGGTTCAAATAAACATTTTATAACCAACTGTTGAAATTCAACAACCTACAGTCAGTTTAAATGACAATTAAGAAATTTCACAAGTCGTTAATAATTCAGTAGATCTATTTATTCAAGAATTACCTGAAAGAATTCAATAACCAGTTGAACAACAGACTCCACAGGAAGACGTTAGTGAAACATTATGGAGAGATCTACTATGATAAGGATATCATCTATCGTTAGTGATTATGTTATATATCTACAAGAATCTAACTACAATATAGGAGTCGAGAATGATCCTGAAACCATTCCACAAGATACGAGTTACAAATAATCAAATTTATTGTACAATGCCATGAAGAAATGAATTATATGAAGAATAACGATGTTTAGGATCTTGTTGAGTTGCCTAAAGGAGCAAAACCCATAGGTTGCAAATGGGTATTTAAAACAAAGAAAGAATCATTAGGCAACATTGAGATATACAAGGCAAGACTCATTACTAAACGATTTACTTAAAAAGAAGGAATTGACTACACAAATACATTTTTTCCGTGTCTAAAAAGGATTAAATTCGTAGATGTTAGTTGCTCATTTTGACATGGAATTATATCAAACGGATGTGAAAATGACTTTCTTAAATGGTGACCTAGGGGAAGAGGTTTACATGAAACAACTAGAAGGAATCTCCTCTTATAATGGAGAGCATTTCGTTTGCAAACTTAAAAGATCCATATATGGATTTAAACAAACATCCCGCCGATAGTTTTTGAAATTCCATTATATGCTCTCATCATTTGGTTCGGAAGAAAATAATATGGAGCAATGCATATACAAGAAGGTTAATAAGAGTAAATTTTGTTTTCTTATATTATATGTGGGTGATATATTACTTATGACCAATGATAAGGGTTTGTTACATAATGTGAAACAATTTCTCTCTAAGAATTTTGAAATGAAAGATATGAGTGATGTGTCTTATGTCATTGATATTAAGATCCATCAAGACAAACTTCATGGTATTTTGAGTTTATCTCAAGAAACCTATATAAATAAAGTTTTAAAGAGATTTTAGATGAAAGATTGTTCACCCAGTGTGGCTCTTATTGTAAAAGGCGATATGTTCAATTTGGACCAATACCCAAAAAATGATTTTGAAAAGGAACAAATGAAAAATACTCCATATACTTCTGCAGTCAAAAGCTTAATATATGCTTAGGTTTGTACAAGACTTGACATTACATTTGTTGTTAGAATGTTAGGCAGATATCAGAGTAACCCAGGATTAGATCACTGAAGAGCTACAAAGGAAGTATTGAGGTACCTTTAAGGAACCAAAAATTACATCCTTATATACAGACAAACTGACAATCTAAATGTTTTAATTCACGGAAATTAACATCAAGTTATATCTTGATGTTTGCCTATTGAGCCATATCTTGGTAGAGTGATAAGTAGTCTTTGACTACTACTTTCACCATAGAGGCTGAGTTTGGTTCTTATCTTGAGATTACATCACATCGTGTATAGATAAAGAGTTTCATATATAGCCTTAAAATTGTGAATTCCATTTCTAGGCTAATAAGAATATATTGTGAAAATTTTAGCTACTATTTTTCTGGTTAAAAACAATAAGAGTAGTAGTTAGAGTAAGCACATCGACATTAAGTTTTTATCTATAAGGGAACGTATTATCAAAAAGAAAGTATTCATTGAACACGTTAGCACTGAATTGATGATAACTGATCATTTAACAAAAGACATGCCACTAATGAAGTTCAAGGATCTTGTTGTTAGAATATGATTAGGTTCCATTATATAGTTTTCATTGTATGAACAATTTTATTTTCATGAAACTCTTATAATACTTTCTCATACTATGGTGCACATTACTAAATTTTGAGAAAATTGATTATTTTGCATAGGGTTTATTTATTAAGTAATGTTACCATTAATACATGGAAGATAATACTCAACTACAAGATGAACTTTCGCCATAATTCATATCGTATATTTAGATCGGATTAAGATTTGATAACAAGGTAAAGATATGGACCAAATGGGAGAATGTGATAATTTTGCATAGGTAGTTTTAATACTCATAAATGGTCCAACATTATGTAATTAATGGATATGAATGTCCTATTTTGTAGTAATAGTCAATGTGTTTGATGGGAACACATTGATATATGTTTTTTCTTGAAGAGTTACAGGGTCCTTAGGCTCCTTTTCTCTTTTGAAAAGATATACCATCGATTTTGAAACGAAGAGCTTAGAAGAATTCCAAAAATGCGGACTTTTCGAGTAAAAACATCAATGGAAGAAGGTATTTCGATTTCTTTCGTGTTTGGTTTATTTGTTATCCTAAGGTATATTCAAGTTGAATATATGATGAATTGGCTTATAGATAAACTTTAGTTGTATTAAATTATTATTTCGTATTAACATAATACTTAAGTTCATTTAATCACTTTTAATTTATATTATGTTAATAAATTGTTAATGAGTAATAATATTTGAAATAATTTATTTAATTGTATTTATATAATATTACTTTATTCTATAATCAATTTAAACATATAAAGGAGATAACTAATATTTATGAGCAATTTAATCATTGCCTATTATTCTGATAATATAATTTTTTATAAAGAAAAAAACAATTAAGAAGCTAAATCTCCAGCGTAATTGATTGTTGTGCAGGATCAGGAAAAAAAAATCTCTACTCTGGGCTACAATTCTAATGTAATTAGTGCTCAAGCAAAAGTCATTCATTTCCTTGAATGTCTTCTTAAAAAAAAAGAAATAAAGATTGTAACGGGCTACTCACTAAAATCTGTTTTTGTTCACAAAATGAATTAGTACAGGATGTGAGTTAATTGACAATAATATTATTATTAGCCAAGTTTCCTGTGGGAGGCGAAGTAACGAGAATAGGCTAAATGACAAAGAACATGCCCAATATCACGAGCTTTGTCACTATCCTAATGGATGGAATGGAACTACATGTTAAAATCATTCTAATAATGCGCCTTGGAACAGGATACTTATCTTCTCTCACTTCAAATCCAAAATCATTACTGCCTAAACGCGTCTAAATCTATGTTTAGTATGACTTCTGTCCAATCAGAATGACCCGCGTGTATCAGTATCCAAACTTACCTGTCAATCATTCGTCAATGTGATATACTACACAAGACACGTAACGCAAGCACTTAAAAACATGCTGGTTTGCACTTTTATGCTCATACTATGTAATCACAAAATCCACAAACTCCCATACACATTCCACTTCTGTAGTGTAGCCTGTGAATTTTACTAAACGAAACAGAACTGGGAGGGAGGGAGCTTTAAAAAGGGTCATTTCAGTAGCCAATGTTATGGGTTTAAAACATACTTTCCTAGTTTGGTTTAAGCATTAGTGGTTAATTTACATATTGGACAACACCGAATCATTACAACCATCAAGACAAAGGGGTTTTGGCATTAATTAACTCAACCAAATGAATCAGATTAACATGATGAAATGAAAAGGACCCGGTTGCCTTCTCTTTTCCTTAGTCCCCCTTATATAGGACTTGGGTAGAATCAAGAATGTGCTATCTTTTCGGTTCTTGTTTCTCTTCTTTACCTTTTTTTTTTACATTTTTGTATTCACTTTGTTCCTTTTTCTCCTCCCCATCTTTTCTTGTGACAGGTAATCCAAAAACCGAGCAGCTTCCGCGTCAAAGCTCGTTAACCACATACAACATACCCAGCATTCAAGTCCCAAGTCGCTCCCAACAGTCACACCTCTCCCTTTTATATAATTCAACTTCGATATATAACCCTACAAACAAACCCAAAAACATTCTCACTAAAGAAAAAAATGCACAGTCACTCCATTGCTCCTCTCTTCTTCGCTCTCCTGTGTATTCTGTTTTTGCTCAATGTAAGCCTATGTCCTTACTCTGTTTCTCAACTCTTTTTCTGCATTTTGGTATGTTCTATTCTTCAAGTTCCAATCATATGGTAGGCTGAGCTGAGATTCTGCTAGCTATTCTTCTTCTCTCGCGAAGAACAGATGCTGGAATTAACCTTAAACCCTTGTTCAGTTTTTACTTTTTGTTTTTGGCCTTAACCACCCGTGTCTCTACACCAGCCCTTTTCAAAGACTCCAAGATTTCTGCGCCACCCTTTTATCGAGAATCACCGTCGGCGGAAGCAAGAAGTATAATATAGTGTGTGACACAGATAGAGAGACTCACAGACAGTATACAGCCATATCCACGCACGGAAACAGAGCATGCACTAACAGTATAAAGCCATATCCACGCACCGAAACAGAGCATGCACTAACAGTATAAAGCCATATCCACGCACCGAAAGAGGAACAAATACAGATAATATAGCACAAACCTGGAGTTAGCCGAAGATGATGATGCAAGTCAGCGCCAAGAGGAAAAAAACAACAGTTGAAAATGGAAATCGGCGCAAAAAATCAGTTTCGGTAGAGACGAAAACCTGTTGTAAAAAATTAGGGAAACATCGTTTTTTGGTTTTCTTAATCCGGTTGCCGTTTTTTTAATTTTTAAAACAGGACAACGCAACAAGGATGGTCAAACATGTTTTAACTTTAAGTTTTATTTTTCATAAAAACCACAACTAAAAACCAGAAAAAAATGAAAACAAACACCCCCTAAGTAATTTTAGAAATAGCATTCCTTCCCTAACCTCCTATTAAACTAAAACTACTAGAGATATGGGTTCTTTCACCTGACTGACATTAACCCATCAAAGTGAAATAGAAACAGTACATTAAAGAGAAATCTTGTGACTTTTTTGTATAACAATCGCAGAAGGAAAAAGTTAGCCTTTTTAGCATTTTTCCCATCTCTTTTTTACTCTTCATGTTATCATGTTTCTTCTATGCTAATTAAGAACAGGAGTTCTCTTTTATGTTACTTCAGTACAGGTGAAAAGCTGTGTGAAATCACAATAAAGAAATGAAAAGATATAAATTGAAAAGGACACCAGGCTGCAGGATGTTATTATCTGCAGCAACTGGATTGTCTGTCGTTATATGTCAATGGATTTATATTTTTTATGATTCCTTGTAAAGCAAGTGCGGGAGGGAAACGATTACAAGGCAGACATGTTGTTTGGTAGTGTAAAAGAAGAAAGCAAATGAAGCTGATCCACAATAACAGGAAGACAAAGTACAAACATCCTTACTTAAGGACCACTGAGTGAATCGTCTCCAATAATTACCACAAAACATCCATTAATTAGTGACCATAAAGGTTACCACTTCAGCAGGAAAAAGAGAAAGAAGCAAAGCAACACCTCAACATGCTTCCCTATTGTCATCGCATGCCAACGACTTTTGCTTGTGCAATTTCCATGATATCGAGAATTTTGGAAGGGTAGACTGACCTATAAACTTTTCCAAGTCGTGATTATTAATAATTTATATTGATCTTTCAAGTCAAATGATAGTTGTTGAGCTGATCTAGACTTCCGCTGTTTGAAAAGACATTAGACCCTCTTATCCAACTTTAACATTGATTCAAGAAAGCATATAAGTTGGATCATTAAAGTGTATTAGATTCTTGATTAAACTTTGGACTATAAAAGCATTAGGAAATTTGTTATCTTTCATATAGAAGGATTCTGAGCGTATCGATTGTTTTATAAAGATCTTTAAATCATTCACGACTACTAATAATAATTTCCAATTAACCCGTATTAACATATTTCTGGCTGTGTGTTATTACTTTACGGGTTTAGACTTTAGTGGAACTGTGAAAGCCTCACTTGTTCCTGGCGAAAGGAAGTATGATCAGATCATAATATCATCCAATGGTGGATAAGATTTTCCGAGCCGCAAATGGCTCTGTTCTCACTACCTGCCAAATCTGCTGAGATTACCGGTTGTTCCCTACGTCATTTTTTGTGCGAAGTTGCATGGCAGCTCAACCGAAGTACTAAATTCCAATACGCGACAACTACAACTGGAGCTATTTCCAGGAAACTATAGTTATTGTGCTATAAATTCTCAGACAGTGACTTGGATTCATTTGACCATTCAAAAATGAAGGGGCTAACTCATTTCTTTGGGTCTTTGGCTTAGTGCATGGATAGAAAAGTCTTAAACAAACACTTGGCACTCCATAATCGCTTACTAACCATACCTTAAGGATCTATCGTCTTGGACCAGTTCATGAAACTAAAGAATTTGACGCCGGCGAAAATTAAATTCACGATCACCTGATCTCTCAGCTAAATAAAATTATCCATGAATGAACCAAGCACTAAAATCTACTTTATAAATAAACGAAGTATGAGGTATTCATCCATTTGTTGGATGATATTAATCCTTTTTGTAATTATGGTCGATGTGTAGATTCATGCTCTTGTTAAGAACTCTCTCTTTAACCTATGACAAAGCATAAGACTTCACTTGGTGTACTGAACCTTTTATTTTTTCAGATTAAATAAATACAAAATACTTGTACTAAACTTAAAAATTAAATAGAACTACTTTCCTTTTTCTTGAATAGAATTTTATTTCGTTAATTTTAACTTCTATTGGATCTAGGCCACTTTCATGTGAGATAAACAATTAAATAAGCCTTCTAAATTTAACGAAAATGACAAATACTTCTATTTAGTATACTTATTAACTATTAACAACAACAATAATAACAAGAACATCAAGTAAAAGTCATGATGACACGTAGGGACTGAGAAAGTCCAGTAATGTGTGGTCTTATCCCTAATTAGTAGAGACGTTGTTTCTAAATATCTTATATGAAATTAAAAAATATAAAATAATAAAATAATGATGTGAAACTAGGGTTAATCTCCACCAATAATAACAAATTCACCTTGAGTACTATTGCTTAGGTGAATAGAGTGTGAACGATTGTACTAAAAAAATCACACTAGGTAAATTCTTAAGAAAGACTAGAGATGTCACAAATGGTCCTACTTAAAATCCAACCTCCTAGACAAAATTTTCCTAGGCATGTAACTTAATAGCATAATAATTCACTACAACTACACTTAATAATAGCTATTAAATAGACAAATAACAAACACTAAAATTTAAAAAGGTTCATTACTAAATTGATATTTCTTTATTTTCAGGAAATAATACAAGCGAAATATTACCAAAGGAGAGAAGGAATTTTTGTCTTATGGAAAGACAATTTTTGGGATGTTAGATAAAAGGTGGAAAAGCTCTCCTTTTATAGGTTAAGGAGGCTCTCTCAATATTGTGTTTCTCCGATATAAGATTTGAACATATGCCACAAAGTCAACAATTCTCCACCTTGGCATATTCAACATCTTCAAATCTCTTACAAAACTCATCTTTATTAGTGTCTTCAAATAAGTTTCAGAGCGCTCATTTTCAGTTTTTAGCAATATTGATCAAGTCCAAACAATGTTGAAACTTGACCACAATCACCACCTTTGTCAACATATCAACATGATTCTCAGTGTTCTTAATCTTCTAGATTGCTACTCCACCTTCTTCTAGAACCTCTCGTTCAAAGTGATAACGAACATCGATATGCTTCATCCTTTCATGGTAAACCTGGTTCTTTGCTAAACAGATAACACTCTTACTATCATAGTGCACTTTGATGTGCTTTTGTTGAACCCTTAATTCACTAAGCAATCCTTGAAGCCAAATTTCCTGCTCCACAGCCTCTGTAGTTGCCATATATTTTGCCTCTGTAGTCAGCAAAGCAAATGTTGACTGTAAGATAGACCTCCAACTCACTGTTACCTTTGCAAGAGTAAATACATAACCAGTAGTTGATCGATATTTATCTAAATCACTGGCATAGTCAAAATCACAATATCCAACTATACATTGACTATCTTGCTTATCCTGCTAAAATAACAAACTAAAATCTACAGTGTTTAGAATGTATTGTAGAATCCATTTCATAGCTTGCCAATGTTCCTTTTTAGGATCATGCATATACTTTCTCACAACCCCAACTGCCTATGAAATGTCGGGCCGTGTACACACCATAATATACATCAAGCTACCAACCGCATTCGCATATGATACTTTAGTCATGTACCCTCTTTCTGCATCTTTCTTTGGAGATAAAGATGCACTGGGCTTTATATAAGGAACAAGCGGAGTACTAATAGGTTTTGATTTTTTATTCATGCCAAAAAATTATAACCTTTTGAAATATTGTTTTTAAGTCAAACACAGTCTCCCTAACTTTCTATTTCTACTTATCTCCATGCCAAGAATTTTCTTAACTTCATCTAGATCCCTCATTTCAAACTCCTGATTCAACTGAATCTTTAATCTCTCAATTTCTCTTTGATTCTTTGAAGCTATTAGCATACCATCAACATATAGGAGAAGATAGATGTACGATCCATCTTGTAGCTTGCGAAAATACACATAGTGATTGTATTTGCTTCTTGTGTACTTTTTCTCCATCATACTATAGTATGTTTATATAGTATCTCCATCAGACCTGCTCTCCACCGCGCCTCCTCTTTGCCTGCTGCCCTTCCTACCGCGCCTAATGCCTACTGCTCTCCACTATCGTTGTTCTCTTGAAGTTGAAAACCAGAAATAGCAATTTTAAATGATTTTTATAAAAATAATATTTTTATTTTTATTTTCTTTCATATTATAGCAAAATTTCCTTAAAATTTTGATACACTAGTTAAACTATCTTCTAATTCGAATCAACTATGAAGAGTAACAACAAAATCAAGGATATCATAGTAATTTCGTAACGGCAGTAATTCAAATTCTGAAGTACACGTTTGCGTTATTACCCAAAACCCCATCAACCAAAGTATACAAGAGAAAGATAAACCGCAGTCAATTGAGGGTAATTTCATAACATAATTAATCCAACTCTTTTGCTCTAATGCCCCTAAAATTTTCTCTCTTTCCCTGCCAATTGCTTCCTTCTTTTTCTTCCCTCTCATTCTATGGCTCGGAACTCAAAAGGGACTCCTTCATCTTCCCTAATTGTCCTTGACCTTCCGCAATATTACCATATACCACTCCTACCACACTATGATCATGCTCTTTTAACTCCCGAAGTCAGTAACCAAATCGGAAGTGCAAAACCAATGGTCAAAGTTTCACTAAATTCTTGTTTTGTCGCAGTTACTTGTTAGTTTTAAAGGTAACCGAATTAGCAATTACACTTTTTTCAAAATTTAATCCCACGTAAAGAAATTTAATATGCATCAAATAAACCAACACATGATATTTGTTAACATAGTTCAGCATGCATAACTTATATCTGCAAGGCCCTCACTCAGATTAGTCAACTTTCACTATAGTATAATAGGCCGAAGATTATTTGTTTAGTATATTATTTAGTTTGGGAAACTTTGATTTGAGAGTGTTTGATACTTTTCCTTATGTATTTGCAAATGAATGAACATAAGAAGGTCCGACGAAGCTTTTTTTGGCATAACAAGATAAGAGAGGAGGTTATGGAGAGCAAAGTGCCAAGAAAATCTTCAAAAAAATATGGCGGAAGAAGGAGAACAAGGAGGATCCGAGAGAACATTGATGGATTTTATGAGGCCCGGATTTAGTCCACAAGGAGTTGCAAGGCCTACAATCACAACAAACAATTTTGAAATCAAGTTGGCACTCCTAAACAATCTCTAGAATAGTGTTCAATTCTATAGGTTATCAATTGAAGATCCCAGTGCCCACCTAGCAAACTTTTTGCAGATATGTGACACTTTTAGATTCCAAAGGATGTTTGACGATGCTGTAAGGCTCAGATTATTTCCATTCACTTTGAGAGATCGAGCCAAAGTATGGTATAACTCATTTAATGCATCCTAGATTACTACATGGGAGTAAGTAGCCCAAGCCTTCCTTGCCAAGCATTTCCCATTGCCAAAGACTACGCGGATCATCAAGGAAATTACAAACTTTCAGCAACATGATAGGAAGTTATTATATGAAGCGTAGCAGAGGTTCAAAGAGTTGCAAAGAAGCTACCCACACCACAACCTTCCAAGGGAGTTTTTACTACAAACATTCTATAATGGTGTGAATCAGACTACAAGAGGGACAATAGATACAACTATTGGAGGGTCGTTAATGAGAAAAACCGTTGAGGCAACTCATGATCTTTTAGAGGAGTTGGCAAGTAATAGTTGCTTGTGGTCGAATGAAAGGAGTAGGCAAGGCACAAAGGAACAAAAAGGCATGATTCCAATTGATTTTGTCACAACCTTGCAAGCTCAGATTACCGCCCTCACCAAGCAGTTGAACATTATGCAAGGAGCTTCATCATCCACAGCCAAAGCCATGCAGGTTCATTGTAAGTTATATGGACAGGACAACCATGACACAACAGAATGCTTCTTGTTGGGAGCTAGTAGCACAAAACAGGTAAATTACTTGGGCTAACCACATCGAGTTAACAATCCATACTTTAACACATATAATCCAGGGTTGAAAAACCACCCAAATTTTTCTTAGAGTACTAACAATGCAGGTGGCCAAGCAAAACCACAAGGACCATTCAGATTTCAGCAAGACCGTCTTGGGTCTCTGGAGAGCAAGATGGACAAGTTAATGGATGTATTGGGGTCCAAATTCTTAACCCAAGAGGAAAATCAAAGAAGGCAGGAAGAGAATCAGAACGAATGTTTGGGATCTAGGACGCCAAATTTGGCCAAATCTTAAAGAACCATACTTCCTTCATCCACAACATGGAGGTTCAGGTAGGTCAACTTGCTACTACTTTGTCGCCTAGAAATGCAGGTAGGCTACCAAGCAACACTGAAACCAACCTAAAGGAACAACTCAAGGAAATCACATTTTGAAGTAGCAAGCAACTAAAGGAGCCAAGTGTGTAAAAGGAGAGTTTAAAAAAGGAGAAAGGCAAGGAGAAAGTAGAAGAGAGGTCATATGTACCACGACCACCCTACAAGCCTAAACTCCCGTATCCACAAAGGGTGAGACAACATCAGGTAGACACTCAATTTTCCAAGTTTCTGGAGAAACTGAAACTTTGAATTAACTTATCATTGGTGGAAGCCTTGGAGTGTATGCTCAAGTATGTGAGGTTTTTTAACAAAATACTCACATATAAACGCACTTGGGAGGACAATCAGAAGGTAACCTTAACAGAGAATTGTAGTTCGATCATCTCAAGCATAATGCCTTAAAAAATGACAAGATCTAGGGATTTGAACTATTCCATATGTTGTTGGTGACTTTGAATTTTCTAAATGCTTATGTGATTTAAGTGAAGTATTAACTTGATGCCTTTATCTATTTTTAGGAAATTAGGATTAGGAGAGATCAAGCCAACATCCATGCTCATTCAGCTTGCGGATTAATCCATCAAGAGACCATTTGGAGTTGTAGAAGATATGTTGGTAAAAGTGGATAAATTTATCATTCCTGTTGATTTTGTTGTGTTGGATTTTGAAGCTGATAGAAATTGTCCATTGATTTTGGGTAGGCCCTTTATGAATACTAGTAGGGCATTAGTTGATGTGCATAAAGGAAAACTTAATTGAAGAATTGGTGATGAGCAAGTTGAATTTAACATGTCTAAATCTTTGAAGAAGTCAATGGATGGTACTGCATATATGATGATTGATGTTATGGATGAGTGTGTGAAGGAAGTTGATGAAGTTATTGAAGTACACAGGGATAAGAGTGTGAGAGAAGAGGAATTATGTAAGGGAGTTGAGAAGGATAAGTTAGAGAGAATAGCTACGCCCACACCACCTTCCATTGTTAAGCCCCCCACTTTAAAGCGTAAACCCTTACCTTCCCACTTGAGATACACCTTTTTAGGTAAGAACCATACCCTACCCATCATTATCTCCAACCAATTAGATTGTGAGCAAGAAGAGAAAGTGGTTGAGACCAATAAGAGGATGATAGCCATGGGGTGGCAAATTTATGATATTAGGGGGATTAACTCTAAAGTGGTTATGCATAGGATTAACCTAGAAAAAGGATGTAAAACAGTGAGGGAGAGACAGAGAAGGTTAAATATACACATGCAAGAGGTTGTGAAGAAGGAGATAGTGAAGCTTTTGGATGCGGGGATCATTTACCCCATTTTAGATAGTGAGTGGGTGAGTCTAGTACAATGCGTGCCTAAGAAGGAAGGTAGGATAGTGATGGAGAATGAAAAAGGTGAAAAGATTTCTACTAGGACCATCACAGGTTGGAGAGTATGTATTGATTACGGGAAACTCAATTTGGCCACCAACAAAGATCATTTCCCTTTACCTTTTGTGGACCAAATGATTGAGAGGGTGACTAGCCATGCATTTTACTATTTTCTTGATGGATACTCAGGGTACATTCAGGTGTTTATATACCCACAGGATCAAGAGAAGACCACTTTCACATAGGACTTTCACTTATAGAAGGATGCCTTTTGGTTTATGCAATACACCTGCCACATTCCAAAGGTGAATGATGGCCATTTTTTCGGACATGAATAAGAACTTCATGGAGGTATTTATGGATGACTTCTGTGTCTTTGGAGATTCTTTTGATCATTGCTTGTTTAATTTAGACATAGTGCTTCAAAGATGTGAAGAGTCTCATCTAGTCTTAAACTGAGAGAAGTGTCATTTCATGGTCTAAGAGAGAATTGTATTGGGCCATAAGATCTCATATAAGGGGATTGAAGTGGAACGAGCTAAGACCGAAGTGATTGAAAAGCTACCACCTCCAACCAACATCAAGGGCATCCGAGCCTTCCTTAGTCATGCAGAGTTATACAAACAATTCATCAAGGACTTCTCTCTTATCGCTAGACCCTTGACTCATTTATTAGTTAAAGATGTGCCTTTTGTGTTTGATGATGCTTTTAGCATGTTGAAGAAGGCACTTACAATAGTAGGTTAGTGAAGACAACAAGGAGGAAAATGACAAAGAGATCTGAGAGACTTTTCAAAAGGTTGAAGTGAATATACCATTGTTAGATACGATCAAGTAGGTGCTAAAGTATGTGAAATTTCTTAAAGAACTATCTACTAACAAGTAGAAGTAGAGAGGTAATAAAATGATTAGGATGGGTGAAAATTTTTATCTGGTGTTCGAGTTAGGAGCATTAATTAATATTATATTGTTGGACCCCGATCTTTTAGTAGAATTTAGAATTATTAAATGAAATTAAATGGGCGCTTTTGAGTATGATGTGTTACTTGATGACTACTTAGTTAGGAATTTCGAGGACGAAATTCTTTTAAGATTTTAAAAATCCCAAAACCTGCAAACGATTTCAAACGCACTTCTATATTCACATCCAACCATAACAAACATCATCGAAAAATATCGTACTTTATGGCGATAGAAAGCTCTCAACAGAAGCTATAAGTTTCATGAAGATCATTTTATCAAATTCTGCCTAAATCAAGCCAAAAAAATTTCCAAAGATTTCAGATCAAAAAGTCAATACTGCTACTATTCATCCCAAAAAGTCAAACTTTCTTAATTCTCCAAAATCTAACACTTTCATTATTTATTTCTTACTTTTCAATACCATTTAAAACAATTATTCACTATCAATTTCATTTAAACTCAAAACACCCACAACACATACATACTCAAAAGTGCCCATTTAATTTCATTTAATAATTCTAAATTCCACTAAAAGATCGGGGTCTAACATATGCCCTCATTTCTTTCATGCTTTTTTTAAATTTAGGCTCTTTAAAAGAAACTAGTGTTATCATATAATTAAATGATCACACTAATGCTTATCCAAATGGAGTGATTGAAGTTGTGCTTATGTAGGTGAATGAAGTAATATTTCCTATGGATTTTTACATGGTAGATATAGATGATGATACTTCCCTTAATCCCATGCCTATTTTACTAGGGAGATTGTTCTTTAACACAACATAAACTTAAATAGATGTTTTTTAGAGTACCCTCACAATGAAAATTGATGGGGGAGTTAGTTATTTTAATATTTTTTATCTCATAAAATACGCTTAAGATGACCATTATATTTTTACAATTGATGTGATTGAACCTTTAGCACAGGAAGGTTTTAAGTGGAAGGGTAGAGATGAATTGGAAGTATTTTTATATAAGGGGAAGATTAAAGCTTCCCATGATAAGATGATTTCGATGAAAATCTTTATTATTGGCCAAAAAGTGTTATTATTCTAGACTTGAATTGCTTTTATGTAAATTGCATTCTTGTAATGTAGCACCCCACTCTCACAAGACACGTACCCGACATCCATGGTGATATCCGAGTACGTACCCGCAAGGGTAGCATGCTAGAACGATCCAGTCAAAATTCATTACAAAACTTTTGTTTCTTTAAAACAAGGTACACGTAAGCGAAAATCACTAATCAAATCGGGCCCATGTCATTTAAAAATATTTCCATTTACAAGTTACAATTATTATAAACATTAGTATTCAATAGTCACTTGGGCCCATTTCAGATACAAAACACTTAAAATCATAAAGTCATTTCATTATCAAATTATTCACACACACATTGTACAATTTTTGCAGAACATAATTCAAAAATAAAATCACTCGAGACATATGCAGGTGCAAACTGAACCCGACCCCTAACTCATGCTCATTTGTAGTGGTTGTACTCCAATTGGTCTAATTGGATAACTCCTCTGAACCTGAAAAGCCCCGTTGCAATTTTTATGAGTTTTGTGAACTCAATGAGTGAACCATCATTGATGATTTCACCGTATTCACATACACAAATAACATATTTCGCAATTATTCTTGTAGAACATGTATATTCCAAATACTCACACTATCACGACATATCATTTAATTATTGCGAATCAGAACATATATACACAACTATAGATGCATATGAGACTCCACATTCGTTATTTATTATGACCGAGTGCCTATCACATATCACATATACAAATACTAGCCCATTGGGCTCAGTCAGAAACATATATCACAGAGCATGGCTTTAAGTGCAGAATTATATACCACGGAGCAAAGCTCTACGTGCAAGCGCTTTATGCTGGCTACTTTGGTCACAATGCCTTTATCTGAGCACGCATTTTATGAAATGCAACAATTCAGAATTTACTATATATCACAATCATTTATAAAGCAAAGTCATAATTTCATAATCATCGAACCTAAGTCCAGCATTCAACTTTCGTTGAGAATTTACATAGCATAATACACACTCAAAATTTCATAATCTTCAGACCTAAGTCCGGCATTCAACTTTTGTTAAGAATCCACATATAATACAGAATTATTAAACAAATCAGAACACTTCTAATACAGTTCCAAATATTTGCTCCTCGGACTAAGTCCGGAATTCAGAAACAAAACGCAACAATTCAACAATTGGAAGCTTAACAAATCAAATAAAATCAATCCTAGGAAATTCATCTAGGTTGACTCACTGTACGCTCCAATAAGCTATTGCCTAGATGGTCCGCAATGTCTGTCTGGCGTCCGATGTGCTGCTCTATAACATGCACAACACATTCACAAATATCACATTTTGCACAATTGAAAACATATTCCTTTATGCACATGTACTTAAATAACTAAAATA
>JANKOE010000001.1:6322539-6355893 GCA_026284465.1 Erythroxylum citrifolium | reverse complement strand
TTCACAAAGCATCAAGTAAAAGAGACACATAATTTCAGATTCTGAGCTAAACATATGACATAAAAGACAACTACTCATACTCTTTTTCTTTTTCTTATTTTTTTTCTTTCTTTCTTTCTTTCTTTCTTTTCTTTTTCTTATTTTTTATCTTTTTTATCTTTTTTCTTATTTTTTTCTTTTTTTTCGAATACGCTAAGAACAAGGGAAAACAATAACAATAAGAGAAAATAATAAACACATGAGTAGAAGTACTTATAAAAGTATCTCAGAACACAATATAGAAAAAAAAAGTCCCAAATTACTCAATGCTTTATTCAACTTGTGATAAGGTAAGGCTAATGTGATTTTTGGGTTTTAAAATAAGGCAATTGATTTTAAAACAAGGATAAAGGCTCAAACATGTTTGCAAAAGGAAAACAATTCGGTGGGTTAATTTTAAGCTAAGGGTGTAAAAACAAGGAAGGCCTTAATCATTTCTATATCCTATGTGATCAAACAAATTCAAACCGGTTCCATGCAAGTTCTGAAGGCAATATGAATAGAGGAACATCACACAATTCGAACAAATAGCATGACATAAAGATGATGTCATTTAGGCTCAAACTTCGCTCACAGGTTTAATTCAAGAATTCGCCTTAATTTCACAATTTACCTCCTCACTCATATATCAAAATTTTGACTGAGCCTATAAGATCAATTATTGCAAGCACTCAACATGCTTCACCTTAAAAACTTACTTAGCCCAATTTAATTTAATGCATATACCCAATCTCATCCACACTAATATGACCAAGCTTCATGGCTTAACATACAACAATCATGCAAAAATCAACAAAAATTACACAACAATCGAAAAATAGTCACACACCAAACTCCAATTCTTTCCTCCACACCTAAACCAACATTGTCCTTAATGTTAAAGAAGCACAAAAATAAAGGAAAAAGTCAAAGAAAGCTTCTCTATTGTGGAAGTGTCAAATCAAGGAGTTAGCGGATGTGGCGGTTGAAATCCTTCATGCTCCCAGTAGGCCATCAAAGAAGTGATTGGAGTAGCCAACCTTCGTGGCTCACATGTTTCTCCTTGGCATTGCGTTGTTTCTGTAAAGACCACCTGTAATTTCACAAAATTCAAACACAAAAACAAAAGTGAGGGTTAATGGGTGAGTGGCCAATGAAAGATAAAAGTTGCGTGTATTCTTGGTAGGAAGACGAAATTGATTGGCTAAAGTGGGTGTGTGTAGAGTATCGACCTGGAAAGTGAGGAGGAGAGAAGGAATATGGGCAAAACAAAAAGAAGGAAAAAAATTAAAGAGGGAAAGGAGGGAGTGGCGATAAAGCCAAAAATTTTCGTTTTTTATTTTCGTTTTTTGTTAATTAAAATGAAAAGATGAAAATTAAAATTGCAAAATTGAAAATATTAAATTAAATTCCTAATTAAACTAAATTAAACCTAAAAATGAAAATAAAAGAAAATTGCTAAAAAAAATACATAAAAGAAAGGATACGAATGGGGTGCCTCCCATTAAGCACTTATCAAAGGTCATAAGCTTGACCCTTGGCATATGTACATCATCCATTATCGAATAGATGCTTGATTCCAACAAGAAGCATGCTCAAACTCCGTGAGGAGCCTGGATCACCTTCCCTCGAAGTAGGCTCTTTATTAGCACGATACTCCATGACTTCTGATGAGTAGAACTTCATCGCTTCACCATCATACTCTAATGTCCACTCATCTTTTCAGGCATCGCCCTTCTCACACCAAGATGGTCTCTGTAAAAGTAACGTCAATGGATGTGGAGACTCGACATCTTGCTTATCACCTTCGGTCTTCAACTCGCTCGCCCACAGCTCTCCTAAAAACTGCACTTCTTGCAGCTCTTCCTGTTCTTCTTCTTCTTATACCTGTAAACAACTAGGAAAAGGAAACGAAATTTAGTTAGCGATAATATGAACTGCATCACTTACCTTAGGAGGTTGCACATCCTCCATCCTTTCTCGAACTATAATCACTTCCTCTTCTAACTATGCTTGTTCTTCCTTCTTTGCCTTGAAAAATCGACTTGGAAAAGGGGACTGAATCACCATATTTTGCAGCTTGTTTTGCGTCAATTCTGTTTGTGAAGGTGCCCTTTGCGTGATTTCTTCTTCCACCTCTCTTCTGGAATTTTTCGGAAGTGGTTCCTGCAATTCCTTACCACTCTGCAATATGATAGCCTTCACACTTTGTCTAGGGTCGATTTTCGGTTGTGCCGGGAAATTTTCAAAACTTTGTGCCTCCATTTGATTAACGGCAGCTGCAATTTGACTTAGCTTGTTTTCCAAATTCCTTTGTTGATTCTCCAAATTTCGAATGCTTGCTTCAGTATTCCATTGAACGTCAAAGTATTAGTGGCCAAAGTTTGCAACATATCTTCCGAAGAAGACTTACCTTCGGCATTTGATGCCATATTTGGATTTTGTCGAGGCACGTACAGTTGCCTAAACTGCTGGAATTGAAGAGTGCTCATCTCCAAACTCATTATGATCTCCTCCAAAGACATCTCATTAGCTTGTGGTAGCAATGGTGGAGGTGGAGGTGGAGATGGAGGTGGAGGTGGAGGCTTGAAGTGGGACTGCTCTTCATAGTAGCTTGGTGGAGAAGTGAATCCGTACTTTGTATCCTGCAAAAAGGAACATGTACAAAAATAATAACTCAAAAATGAGCAAACTTTACATACCTTAGCTTGTTGGTCATCCCTCGGTACTTGCACGGCTAAGGGTGTGAAATCCTCCACTTAATGGTCAAACCTGGAAGTTACAACCGATGGAAACTCATTATCATAATAAGGATAATATGAATAATCAGAATTAAAAGCATACTGATAGTAAGTCATGCCGCTAAAAGATCGAAAAATCAGAAAGAGCTATGAAACTGAAGCAAACAGAAGACAAGGTAACCAAGTGCAACAAAACCAAAAACACAAACAAACAAAAACATCACTAACAAAAACCGTTAAGAAATTCCTCAGTAACGGCGCCAAAATTTGGTGGTGCTGTCGCCTGCAACCAAATTCAAAAGAAATCACTTACGTTAATACAAATTAATATAGCAGTGGTAAGTGGATATCGTTCCCACAAGGAATTTTTAACTGTAGAGGTTAGCGAGTTTAAAACTCAAACAAAGTAATGAAATGGGGGGTGTTTTGATTCACAAAAATATAAGAAAAAGTATAAGAAAAATTGTAAATAAAAAGAAATAATTGAATCTGAAAAATTAAGAGACAAACCTTGGTTTCGGGTTACCGATGTTATCGCGCTAAAATAGATCCTCGATATAAAATTTCAATCATTAACAAACATAGTAATGATCTCACCATACTAATGATTCAATTAAAAAGGGTAGATCGGAATATATTCAATGTTTATTAACAACATAAACTTTATTCAAATATCTCAGCATACTAGTAGATAACACGAATCCCCTTAACTAAGACTAAAAGTTTAGCTACTCATACTAGAATCAAAAACGGAACAAATAGCAAAGCGTAAAGTCTCCATCCCTGGTTCTTTATTGAAAAGCACGAAAATACTAATGAAGAAAGTGCAGAAAACATAAAAAGACTGAAAAGAAAACAGCAGAAACAAAAACCTATCCTAAACCTAGACTCCCTTGCGTGAATCACCCCCTTTCTCTTGTATGCTTATCTTTTCCCTTATCTTTCCTTGATTCTCTTCAGATAATGCACTCTTCTATTTTCGGTAGGTAATCTCCTTGAAAGATGACAAGATAATCTTTAAAGATTGAGATAAGTTCGAAGTTGACTTTTGAAATCTGATCTACAGATTTATTCCATCCTTAGGCGTGCCCACGCTTAATCACTGAATTGTTGCCAATTTGGAAATTTTAGATTTTCTTCATTCTTTTGCATCTTTTTTATTCCATTTTGTCTCTAAAGTGTTGAAAACCATCTGTAAACAATTATAAGATAATTCCATTAATTTCAGATAATAATTTCAACACATTAACAATAATTAAGTCCAAGATAAGTTCAATTTAATGACTTAACAAATAACAACTATTGGACATATGCTAACCATTTTTAAAAGTACACATTCGTTAACTTGTTGAAGTGGTGTGTCCAAATCCTTATTGTATGTGCTAATTTATGCGAAGCAAATGATCTCCATACTTCATAAAAATTTTCATCTACAAACCACCTATATTATTTATAAAATTATGGATTATTTTGTAATTCTTTTAACACTCTTTTTTAAAAAATAAAATGAATAAGGAATGTTTTGATTTTGGTAAACTTGATTGTCTCATTAATTTTCCTAATCCTTCATCTACTCAATTATTTCCATGAGAATATTTAATAATCTGAAATTTGCTTCTTTCTACACCCCATAATTATAACATTATGGAAGTTTATTTTAACTTCAACGAGACCACTGTTGGTATATATCATCCCCTAAAATAAATATGTTTGATATAATATTAATTTAACTACCATTTATGTATGGATTATAGATATGAAATTCCTTACCTTCTTTAAATTGATGAAAGATTGTCATATGTGAATAATACTAAGTACTGGACATATGACAACCCTTTTTAAAAGTTCACCTTTATGGACATATTGAAGTGGTTTGCCTTGAGTCCTTAACATATTTGTCAATTTCTAGGAACTAGTTAATCTCCACACACACAAAAAATTCCTTTTGCAAACTGCTTAGATCATTTATAAATTTATAAATCATTTTTGTAATTATAGTCATATTCTTTTTTTTAAGGAATAACAAATATTTTGAATTTGGTAAACTTGATTATCTTATTAATTTTCCTAATCCTTTGTCTATTTAAGTCTTTTTATAAGAATTTTTAATAATCCAAAATTGCCTTTTTCCATAGTGCACAATCATAATATTATGGAAGTCTATTTTAGCTTTACCAAGATTGGGTCCGATACATATCATCCCTTAAAATAAATACATTTTTATATAATATTAATTTAAATATGATTTATGTATGAAGTATATCTATAAAATTCCTTTCATCTTTTAAATTCATGTAAGATTAACATATGTGAATAATACCAACTACTAGACATAATATAATCCTCTTTAAAAGTGCACCTTTATTGACATGTTAAAGTAGTTGGCTCAAATAGCTAATCTCCACACTTCATAAAAATTTCCATATGCAAACGAATTATTATTTATAAAATTATGTATTATTTTGCAATTTTTGTCTTGTTCTTTTTATTAAAAAAAAGAATAAGGAATCTTTTAAATATGGTAAACCTAATTTTCTCATTTCATTGAGAAATTTTAATAATATGGGAATTTGTTCTCTTGTCATTTTCATAGCCAACAATCATAACAATATGGAAGTTTGTTCTAACTTCACTAAGACCAGGTCTGATATATATTGTCCCCTAAAATAAACATGTTTTTATATAATATTAATATTTATGTATAAATTAAAAATATGAAACTCTTTACCATCCTCAAATTCTTAAAGGATCGACATATGTGAATAATACTGGTAATGCATAATTAATCATATTTACACCACATATTTGATGTATTTTTCTTGATATTTTATACTTTTATTGTATATTTAGTACTTAATTTGCTTCAAATGTGTTTACAGAGTATAATTGCCTTTATCTTCAAGTGTGTTTACAGTGTATAATTACCTTCATGGACTAAAAGGAGGAGATTTCAGATGAAAACACCACATAAAATGAAGATTTGAAGCATAGAAGGGATACATGGTTGTACATAAGCCTATGTACTTCTCTCAAGCTATGCAGATTCGCAAAATTAGGAGATTTTGGGTTATGCATGATTTGATATATGGCTATGCATCAACCTATGCATCTCCTAGAACCCTAAAATTTACTATAAAAAGATGTGTTCGGAGGCAAAATGGGATAAGAGACATACAGAGGCATTCTGAAACTCTTAGAGGCCACTTAAGGTGTGATTTTGATCTAGAGAAGTGGAAAACAAGAAGAATTTATCAAAAGATCCAACAGAATATAAGATCAAACCTCTACTTGCAAGAATATTCGATAAGAGATTAAAAAAGGGAGATTTAAAATTATGAACCTTTATTTTCTCTTCATTTTTCCTTTTGTTATTGTTTGATTTCATTTTCAATCATGTGTAACTAAATTCCTTTAATGTCTATGTTAGATGAACCCTATGTTTATGCTTTAACATGTTTTGATTCTTTTACTAATGCAATGAGTTTGATTGATATATTGTGATTCAATTACGTATTTAATATATGTTCTAATCGATCTAGAATATTATGTAACACCCTAATACCTATTAAAAGGATATATGAATGTCACACAAAACAAACCTAGAACATTCTAAGATATTCCAGCAAATCCTAAAAATAAGGCAACATACTTCACATTTCATTTGAATGTTGAGTTATAAACAGAACATAATTTATGCATTGTATTTATCAAATAAATGCCTTAAATTCAAATCCATCCTGTATTATAGTTATTACAAACCATTTACACAAAATACAAATATATCTCATAATTTTAAATACAACTTAAAAACTTAAACAAAATATCTTCCAAAACATAACACATCCTTCTTTGGCCACTACGGTTGTCCTAGCCTTAATCCTTTATATCGAGACCTACACGGAGGAAAAACCACCGTGCTAAGCATATAGCATACTGGGGAATAACTAAACATGATACAAGATAGCGACTGGTTCTAACAGTCATCTAGCATTTATAAGTAAATGAATTATGGCTTATCACAAGCAATCTTTAATTATTCAAATTAAAGATTAATTAGACTGTTAATTGCATAAGAACATAACATAAATGCATCGGAACATAATATACTTACATCAGAACAGAATATAAAAGTATTATAATAGGAAATGATTGCTTTAGAGCAAAACTAATATCAAAACACATGCAAAATTGCCTGCTAATCCTTTTTACAAAAGTGGGTAACGGGAACAAAACAGAAGATACCTATGATTGGTATCTACAGAAACAGAAGAGATTTGAGTCTCTAAAACAGAAGACACTGTAGTGTCTAAGAATAGAAGACACCATTGTGTCTAAGTACAGAAACAACTGCAGACCCTTCTAGGCATGCCTATTTACCCATAACTAGGACTTGACAGGTTTAAAGTAACACATATCACATTTCAAAATCACATGTAAGAGAAATAATGCATAACATTGGAATTTGTTTCCTTATGCTCAAATTGAATGCATTCTTTTACTCTCGAGCAAACCTAATATACCTTATGAATTTAAACATTTGTAACAATGCATCAATAATAGCATTAAGTAATTATACATCATATATGTTCACACAAATTCCCAATTCTCAAACATTCATAACTAATTCACATTACTTAAAGCTTTTGGATCACATTTGTGTTCATCAGAATACCTTCATCCCTTGAACAATTTAAATTCTCTAAAATTAGATACATTGATATCAAACATTTCATTCTTTAAGTTATCACCTCAATTAACATTCCAAAACTTATTCAACCATTAACCAATTAATCCAACAACAAACTAAGTTCATTTCAAACCATAATCAATTTCAAATATACCATTGTAAAGTGTCTTAACCTTATATGGTTCAACAATTGCACAAAACCGAACTGTTCTCATTTCAAAGCATTTCCCACAACTGTGGGAAGGAGCTAATGTAGCTCCCACGATCGTGGGATAAGTGAACCGAAGGTTCATTATCCAATTGCCTTCAATTTGTTTCCAAATTGTAACACCTTCATACTCAATTTAATACACCTTCATCATAGTCCATTAATTACACCTCAATTACACCTTAATTATGCTTCAATTCCTCATTAAATTCATATCCAATTCTAATTCAAAATCATTCATTTGGCAGCTTAAAAACCATTGTCTTTCATGCTTCAAAAACCAAAACAAAATCTATCATACAAACTTCATTTTCCAGAACTCATTTTATCATAAACACGACACATATTCTATGCCAATTCAAACTTCATAGAATTTGTATTACCACATGTCATCTAGTTTAGAATTCCACTTACATGTTTAACTTAACTTCCTACTTCAATGAATAAGCCAATCTAGCCTTCTTTGCAACAAACACAATTTCAAGATCAAGGTGGAAGTAGGATGAATTTAACACCAAGAAGGCAACAATATAGAAGATAGCATGATGTAGTTTTCTTAATGTAGTATTTGGATGTGGTAATTAAAAATAAATATAAGCAAGAACACAGGGAAGTGAGGGCATGATGTTTCGATGGTGAGAGGAATGGTGTACAAAGAAGGCAGCAGAAACAACTAGAATGAAGGATGATTCTGCACTTGCCTAAACTCTTTAATGTAAGATGTCCTTATTTTACAAAGGACACATGTCATTTGTAAAAGTGAGCTAATTGTCCTCTTATCATGCTGCCAAATGTCATTCAACTTTGCTGCCATTTGTCTCTTATTTACTTATGCCACATGTCACTTAATGTATAGGCTTAGTCATCCACACTTTCCATGTATCAACTTGTCTTACCATTTGACATTTTTCCTAGTCCAAATGTACATTTTAATTCATCAATTTTCTAATGGTAACAATTAATTCCAAGTTACTAATTATAATCTATCAAACCAAAATTCAAGACTTAAGCAATACACAATCAAATCATAATCATTAACTCATATCACATATACTTTCATAGACATGTAATGTTCCTACTAGGGTGTAATTTGAGGCCTCATATATTAGATCATAATCTAATTTCATAACAAAAAATTGAGGAATTCTTGTATAAATAGATCTATCGTAATTGAAGAGAGTTTATTACAACCCTAGATTTGAATAACATAAATCCTCTAGATTAGCGTTAAACCTAATAGCGAGATTCATAAATCGGTAAAGCAATTCTATAAACTTTAACCTGAGTAATTTGATTGAAAACTATAGGATTAGTTGTTATTAGACTCGAGAGAGCTATTAGCATACCATAGGAATTTCCACGGTCTAATAAATTAATAAAGCAACTACATAATAAAAGATCAATCAATTAGGGTTTTTAGGAAGATTCGAAACTTAGACACTAGGTCTTGATATCGATAGTTTTCTAAGTAATTTCTAAGTTCTCTGTTCAATCTTATTGCCTATTTATTTTATTTCTTAAGTTTTATTTTCTTTAAATTAAAAATCACAATCAAATTCATATATCATATAACTTTTACGTCAATATATTTTAAGTCTTAAATTTATCAAATCAGTAACAATTAAGCAAATTTAATCAAGTTAAATAATTAAGGATATGATACCTCTATTAGAAAACTAATTATGATCAAATCATAAATGCAGTAAAAAATATTTTTAAAAAAATTCAATCAAATCTCTTCAATAGAATAAATTGGAAAAATGGGAATCATAAATAAAAAATAAAAGGGTCAAAATAACCCTGATTCAAATTCTTGCATAAAATTTTCTTCTCAAATTGTTAACTACAAGTTGTCCATGTGTTCAACCTCTAATGTTATCCACAAAACAAAGAAAAAGAACGCTAACATTTGAGAGGAAAAGGCAAGAGTGCTAGTTCACTTATGCCCTTCCCCTATTTATAAAAACAAAAAACAAAAGAGTTTTTTTTTATTAAAATTAAATTTCCTAATTATAATTAAAGTCATAGTTGATCCTTTAAGTTTCTCAAGCTTCACAATTAAATCTAACTTAATTTAAATTAAATTTTTTCTTTTTAATTGCTCTTTTATATGTGACTGATTAGGTTTATAATATATTGACAGTGATTATGAATTATAATTCTAATTCATAATTAAAATTAGATAAAATAAAATTTCTTTTAATTTATCTTTAATTCTCTAATTAAATAATTTGTAATTATAAATCAAGATTAACTCCTAAAAACATGTCATGACTACCTAAATATTATTAACGTCAAAATGGTTTAACCCAACTTATTCATACATGGTTATGATGTATAATTTAATCTTTTCTTCATTTAATGTTCTAACCAAACACATAATATGAATTTAGTGTCTATTCTTCAAATCTATGTAGCGTTTATTCTTTAAATCTAATCATATTCATTATCGTTGATTAGTAGTTGATTTATAATTGATATTTGAAAACATGTTTTCATATCTTAATTCACTCTAACTTAAAATATTACTAATCAAGAATAGTGAAATATTCTCTCTAATTACTTTAAACTAATGAATTTTTTATTGACTTACTTAACTATCACCATATGGTTCGTATTATATCTAAGTACTATCGACTGAGCTAACATAAATAGAATAAGTCATAAGTAATATTAAAATATGGTAATTCACATATGAGATATTTTGGTAATCTCAACTAAAGGATTGATTATACAACCATCATAACAAGAAATCCACATATACATAAGTAATATTTTATTTGAAATCTTTATAATTAGGTCAGTTTAGTAAATCTATTCTCTAATAAGCACTTACATGTTTATTTAAGTATCTCTATATTTTAATTTATGAGACTAATTATTTTTCATAAAAATAAACATAATGTGTGATAATTTTATTATTTTATCAATCTATCACAATTTTAAATATTACCTTCAATTAACTAAGTGACAAAAAGCTAAAATTGATTGATTAGTTGTAAGGTATAAACTTAAATCTCTTCCTTTAAAAATAATTGTCTCTGAAAGATATGCCCAGATCTCTGCCTGAAGAAGCTGATGATGTTATCTATGTGTACTTCTCCATAAGATAACCTCCCTCGTACTTGTTAAAACAGGCAATCCCCCAACCCTAATTTGATAGTGTTTTGTGTGAAAAGAACAGAAGACCTTCGAGACTTTCCTTTTCTGTCAAATGATTGTGTGTGTGTTTTACTACTCTGTTTGTTAGTGGACGATGTCGTTTCTAAGTGTCCAAACCTTGATGCTTCGTGTAATAACTTGATATTGCTCCTTATAAGAACTCTTTTATTTATTTATTACAATTATTTAACTTTTTTTACAAAAAGTTGGAGATTCACTTTCTCCAACCCCCTAGGCCCCAACGGAATAGCAATCTTTACCGAAAATATTGGAAACTACGCATTATTAAGGAAGGAATTGTTGCTTAACATAAAGCAACCTTTTCAATTTCCCTCTTTCTTTACCTAAATTCTAATTCTTCATGAAAATGATAAACTTAGGCCTTGTTTGGTTGGCATGGATTTTTACTTAGGAAAGTAATCTTTTTCCTAAAATTTATATTATCACCTTGGATCATTTTTTTTGAGTAGTTAGGAAAGTAAAAACTTTCCCAATCTAGGGAAAGTAGTAGTACTTTAATTAGATTCTAAATCTCAGCACCCCCTTGGTACTTAGATTGCTTTCTTTAGAAATTTAATCTAAAAATTATACTAGCCAATTCAACCCTTTCTTCTCTCTCAACTCTACGACAACTCTTTTATAAAACTCTACCTCCTCTTCAACTATTCTTATTGTTCTGTCGTTGGTAGGATTTTGGATTTTTTTGCTCAGAAGTTTCAGTCGACAATCTTCAGGTTCATATTTTCCTTCTTACTTAACTTTTGGGTAGTTTTTGTTTGATTTATGAAAGCAATTATGTTATTGCTCTTGATATTTTTGTTTTCAATCAGTATCACTTTAAACTAAATTATGGTGTTTTTGTACTCCGAATGCCTTAGATTGGCTTTACTCGGCATAGTTTTTGGCTTTTCCCAACCACTTCCGTCCTTACTCCTCGAGCTTCAACTCTTAGCCTTTTGGTGTTCATCGTTTGCTCAATTCTTTACATATCCTCTTACCCTTCAATTCAATTCCTGGGTCCCATCCAATTCTTCTCTACATGGTCGTTTCATAACTTGTCCAAATCGGAGCTTTGTTGAGCAGAGGCCATTTTTTATAAACAAAAAGTTTCAATTTTGTATGGTCTGTGATTTTGAGGTTTCTGGGTATTCTGATCTGTGGTCTTGGATTCTTTTACCAAATCGTGCCTGCCAGCTTTCTTTGGACACGACTACAAGCTTATAGAGAAGAGATATTAGTCAAAAAAAAAAGAAAAAAGAAGGAGAACCAATGAAGGAAGAGCTCTTTGTCGTTAGTCATTTGGTCATCTTCTCTGCCACAGTTTGTTATTTGGTATTATAACAAAAAGTCTCCGCCTTTCTTATGCATCTGCAGATTTTTTACATTTTTTTCTTTGTTTAACTAAAATTTTGACCTTGTTAAAGAGAAATTTACGCTGCTAAGTGCTTAGTATATTTAACAATTATTTTTTCTTAGATAATTTTCCAGTTTTATAAATTGATATTCAGTTTAGCGTCTCTCTCTGGTTAAAAAGTCTGCTCCTTTGAGCATTCTTTCTTAATGCAACCATGTCAGAAAAGCTAAAGCTAGGCCAATTTGGAGTCTGGGTTTTATAGTGTCAGTTTGTTGAGAAAACAAAGACCTTCAGATGATCTTAGTAATATATGACAATAGTGTAAAGAAGCCAACGCCTTTCTAATTTTGATGGTTTAGTTGCTCGAGTATAATTAATTTATTATGTTGCAAATTTTGATCTTCATGTGTATTTTTAGTATCTTATTTGTAGTGTCTTCTTATTCTATTCAATAAAGTTTAATTTTTTTATTTTACAATTTGTTGATTAATTGATAGGTGATAAAGAATGGCTAGAATGGATTTGACTACAAAGCAGAAATTATTTTATTTATTAATAGATATGCAAAAGAAACGATTAGACATGCTAAGAGTCATATTACATATCCTTTTGATCGTAGTGTTGCATCATGGAAAATATTGTTTGAAAGCTCCGTACTCTATTGATGAATACGATCGATCCCGATACCTTCATAGGTTTATATATACTATTGATTCAATATGTCGTTCGGAGTTGCATATGGATTAGATTCAAATTTAGAAGATTAGTAAATATGCTTAGAACTATTGGTAGATTAACATATAAAAGGAACACAACTATAGATGAACAAATTGCAATGTTTCTGTACATTTTTGGACATCTCGAGAAAAATCGTACGATAAAAACTGACTTCTTATGCTCAGGAGAAACAGTTAGTAGGCATTTTAATCGAGTATTAAATTCAGTTCTTAGAATTCAAGGACAATTGCTTAAAGTGCCTGAACCTGTACCTCAGAATTCCACAGATGAGAAATGGAAATGGAGGCAAAATAGAAATAATGGATAAAAATATAGGCTTTCATTTTTTTTACGGTCTTTATTCTTAGTAGCCTTAGGTAGTTTAATATTTTTGTTTAAGACATGCATTATTTAAGTTGTTTAATCCAACTTTTCTATTAAATTCTTATAAGTATCCAAACATGTAAATATCTTTACTTTCCCATGGATTTATTTTCCAAGGAATCAAATTCCAGATTAACTTTACTTTCCCGCACGGTGAAACTGAAACCATTCTCCAGGCATCTCGACAAAAGAAAATGATGACAGCAAAGCTGTGGAGACCTCTCTCCTCACTTCTCCAACACATCACCTTTACCTCGACGGGACATCGGTTACGAATCCACCACACCGCCATTTTCTCTCCTTCCACTAAGCTACGAAACCACTTTCTCGGGAAAACCTTCTGCTCAGAATTTTCCCGAGAAGTTACTGCTCAATGCTGGAACTGCGGTGCCAAACCTCAACAAGGGTCCATTCCATTTCTGGCTTGCTCTTGCTGTCGAGCCGTTCAGCCTATTGATCCCTCCGTCGATTACTTTCATATTTTTGGACTGTAAAGTTCTTTTCTTTGTTAATTTGCTCAAGTTTGATCAATTCCTTCATTCGATTTGCTTGAATTTTGATTCCCTTTCTTTGTGAATAGGGAGAAAGATTATGAGCTTGGGGATGTGAACTTGGAGAGGAAGTACAAAGATTGGCAAAAGAAATTGCACCCTGATTTAGTTCATTCCAAGTCTCAGGTTTACTTCGAAATCACTTTGAGCTAAAAATGCAATAGTTTTTCCCTTGAGCTTTTGGTTTGTGGGAAAAATTGATAACCACTGATGGTTTTTACTTATTTTCTTTTTGTTATTGGTTGAAGCAAGAGAGGGACTTTGCGGCTGAACAATCAGCACGGTTGATTGATGCTTACCGCACGCTTGGTAATCCATTGTCGAGGGCAATATATATGGTAAGCATCATTGTTGCAATTTGTATTATAAGATTTTTTGTTTCAATGGCAGTGCTTGCTTGCTGTAGGGTTTTTAAATCGCCTCTCTTTTTTTAAGTCAATCCTCGCGAAATAGTTGCTCTTTCTAGATTTGCTTTGTATTAGATCGCTGACTATGGTTTGTTCAACTTCTTAAGCACCATTGCTTGTGATGTATTGCCTTTACTGGTTAAAGGCTGAAAATTAGTTAGGGTTTAGATTTTAGACAATCAAGATCGTGATGTGAGGGGTGTTGGAATTATATTTTCAGTCATGAGTTATGTTTGTTGAATATCAAAGATCCTTTTCCTAGGACTTAGTTTTGGCAGGGTTATGTATTATAGTACTTGATGTTAAATTGTGAACAAGTGGAGCAAGCCATCTAGGGATGAAGATACGGTAAATTAAACATTATTAGATCTTACCTTTTACTTCTAACGCTCTTTCTGACCATTTATGCATTAGAACAACATCATTTTTGCAGCTGAGGCTTGAAGGCATAGATGTGAATGAAGAAGAAACGATTTCAGAACCAGGATTGCTAGCTGAGGTAATTTTTTTGGAGTTTATGATCCCAAAGCTTGTTTAAGAATCTAATATTGTGTTTATATCTCTATGTGTTTCTTTAACCATTAATGATCTCTGAACATCTATAGAATTAGCTTATTTGCATATATATGTTCTCTGACTGCATGACTTGAGCAGATATTTTGACAGAAAACTAGTGTTTACTATTATACTTCATCTCCGTGTGTTATTTCCTTTCCTGTTTGTGAGGACCTAAGTTATGCTCTTTTTATTTCTAAATTCTCAAATGCAGATTATGGAAGTCAGGGAAGCTGTTGAAGAGGCACCTGATTCTAAGACTTTAAATGAGATACAATCTCAGGTATGACTCTCCTTCAGATCTATGATTGAGCATTGCAGGCTATTTCTTTAAGTGCTTGATTTCTGCTAGCAGATATGTTGGCCGAGTGGCATAACTTACAATAATGTATTAGTAGAATGTTCTTTTACATTTTAAGTTTCTGGACACATAGAATTGGAGATTGACTGTTACCTCCAGGCTCTCAGACCAGATCATTAAGATAACCCTGAGAAAAGTTTCAGATCAATGATTTTATGTTCCTCTATTACTGGGGAGTAGCAATAGCCATTTCTTTCTTCAGTTATTTTGATGTATTTTGATTTTTGTTATGCAGATGCAAGAGAAATTGCAAGAATGGTCCAACTCTTTTGCGAATGCATTTCAAACTCAGAAATTTGATTTAGCTCTAACCTGCATCAGAAGAATGAAATACTATGATCGTGTGATCGAGGAAGTCAGGAAGAGGCTTTAAAAGGTAGGCCTGTTCATAAAGCATTGAGGAAGAAGTTGCATTTAGCATTTCTAAGAGCAATTCTTCTAATTTTGCTATATTTTTGCAAAAATTGATCATACTATTTCATTTTTTTTGGCTATGGTGGGTCTCCATCCGTTAGGGTGATTGAATAAACTTCTTTTCTGTAACTTCATACTGACCATCTATATGGAAAAAAAAAATTCTTTTGATGTTATAAAGTTGAAACATGCTCTACTTTAGGGTATTTGGAAGTTATTCATTCTAGTTGGATGATTAAAATGTTCCCAGAATTTGGAGTAGAAGAATGACATTGGTCATACAATATAGAATCTAGAACCAACTTCTTCTTGTATCCTGACATATATCATCCAGATTGCTCTAATTTTGGCAATGTCCTGAAATGATGCTAGCTTTATGAGTTTGAGGAACATAAAAAGATATTAATTGGTATTGAAGATGGCATGTTTGATGGATTAGTGAGGAGCTTTAATGGCAGCTTGTTGAAAATGGAAGGTGTTTCAAGCTAATTTGATTTCTCTTCAATTCTACGTTGTCTGTTACCTAAGTGAACAATTCAGAACAAATTTGAGAAAGTTATATTGGATCTATTTCAGGCTTTGAGATTGTTGCCAACTTTCATGATGCTACTTTCGCATTTTAGATAAAGCCATGTGAAAACCAAGATTTGTGAATGTGATGTTTTCCAGGTAATCCTGCTTGGATGCCAAGACCTGTACTTGCTTAAGCAAGAGAAAATTCAAACTAAATGTTCAATGAAAAGCTGTAGTTTAAATCGAACACTGGCTGATGCTTTCATTTACTTTGTCAGAAAGTTTTCAAGACTGCTTGCTGTCATATTAAGTGAAGTGAATAAATTAGAAGTCAAAGACAAGGGACATGATTAGCCATATTACAGTAGATTCTTTTTCTTATTATCTGTTGATTTCTTTCCCTGGCAAGGACGTGCGTGTAGAGATTATAGTGAATGAATGAAACTGTAGTGCATTTATTTGTTTGCTTTGTTTTCGGTTAAAATGGCTGGATGTAGTGTCCAAGTTCACCCGGTTGTTACATTAGTCGAGTGAAAACTTCGATTATACTTTGCTATTGATGTTGGTCTCTGTGTTTCGTTGTTGTTTTATACCAATTTCGATTATACCAATTTCTACGTCATGCTTTCTTCTTTTGGTTGGCCACAAAACCCCGTCATCCATTAGAGAACTAGCTCCTCTTTGTGGAATTCATAATATTTTGGACGAATTAAACTACAAGCAAAGCATTCTTCAGAAGACGCTTAAAACTGGAAGCATGTCAGCTTTCCAACAAGTAATATGCTATCAGCACCTCTAACACGCCACCCGGAAGAATATTACCTTGCATAAACTGCAGGAAGAGGGTCATGAACTGACTATAGTACTTACTCAGCATTGCTTCAGGGCTACTTCATTACACGAATGCTAATGAAGTTTTAAAAGCTTGGAAAATTGGAAGTTTTCCATTCTCTGAAGCTGAAAGGACCCGTGTCTCATTTCGAGACTTGCTCAATGTTCACTATTTGTCTGTGTGAGGCTGGGAAATCAGAAGCGTTACAACTTATAAATTGAATGATGAATAACCGTTAACTATGCAAGCGCATTCTTTAACTTGTTATATATTGAAACAAAAGTTAGCGTTGAAAAGGGAAGGCAAGTTCCTTAGCTCTATTGCACTCATCTATGTCTATTCAATTGCATTAACTATTGCACAAAAAAAGTTAGCATTGAAAAGCTAATCTTATAATACTTGTATTATCTATTCAAGCGTCCCTTCAATTACCATGTAATTTGCAAGTTTATCATCCTCAAAAATTAGGCATTAGTGATCACTAATTAGTGACGTGGATAATAAGATAACGGCATTGTTCTAAGATTGTCTGCGTGCGTCTATAAAATACTCTCTTTTATTTAAAATAAAAGTCGTTTTGGAGGGATTTTAATTATTTAAAATATGTCATTTATAGTTTTTTTATGTATGTTTATAATTTTATTTTCAAAATTACCATTTAATTTCTCCCACATCTTAATTACACAGATCATATTTTCAAGACAATTCAATATGCAATTAATAATAGTATATCAAATATTTCATTAGCTTTCTTAATAACCGTGTATCTCTCTAAAACGACTTTTATTTTAAATAGGAGGGAGTATTAGTTTATTGATTTGGGATCTAATAATAAATTTTTGTTATTGTCGAATATTTTCTTTTGTTGTCGTGTGTATAATTGTCGAATCTCACTCGAGCTTGGATATGATAAGGGCTTATTGAACAAATATCATATGTGTTCGTATGTGGCCTAATGTTAGGCTTACTAACGAATAAACCTAAGCCCAATTATAATAATTAAATATCTAATTAATCTTGATAGTTGATCTAGTTATTTAATGGACATACCAGAATAAAATTAATTGATATAAATTGGTCTTGTCCTTGCCTATTATGTTTTACGCCGCTGTAAGAAGAGAGGGTAAAGGGAAAGAAATTAATTTATCGAGTATTCTGTAAGTTTGCATCATGACATTTCAATTGAGCTATCTAGATATATTTATTGTTTACTATCATGTGATAAATTTATATGTTTAAGATCATATTATAAGTATGCTTTTACCTAAAATTATGCTCACATTGGTATCAGAGCATCGTTTAAAGTTAAAGTTAACGTACCCAGTGCACAAGACTCTATACTTTGCGAGAGTTATGATGTACGTTGCTTTTTCCTTTATATTTTTACAAAAAACAGGTTCATATAATCTTATGATTACAAAAAGCAACTTTACTAGTTGTTCCAAGGCTCACCCTTATATTTATAGTAAATTTTATATGTTTCACTTAAAGACAACAAATTAAATTCTGGTAAATCATGCAGATCTGTAGGTTAGGGTAATTTTGTTTTTAAAAAATCAGTTTTATCCCTAAACCATCGTGATTGTTTCTAACTAGTAAATCCTTTCTTTCAAGTCCCTATTGAATTCTGCTTTTAGCTTAAGTTGTAGTTCAGTCTTTATGACAGTTTTGATTGAATTTACATGTATTAATTCTGTAAATTCATATGTCTAGTTATGTGTAAAGAAAATTTAAACCTCTTAATTTCATTTATCAAAATTTTACACTATTGATTTATAGATGCAAATCACCAAAAGTATGATTATTAATTTATACATGTATAACTATGTTTTTATCGTTCGTTAGTCACCTAAGTGATCAACCTAAGATAATATTACATGCATAAATAAAATAAATATTAATTTGTGCATGAATTATGATTATGTTATTTGTTAATCACCAAAGTGGCCAAACTATAATTGTTTTGTGCATATAAATTTAGGATAAATTATCCATAATGTTTAATGAAATGCCTATATATAAAGTTACTATTTTGTAGCCTTGGCGAATCAACCATTCTATGAAAGAGTAAGCATGACGAGAGTGAATTAATTTTGATCAAGCTAGCATATTTTATATCTAAAGATGTCATGTGTGCTTGGTTGAAAATATTTGTTTACTCATGATGATTATCATTGGCATTTTATTTGTGATAGTTTATTGTAGTATTCACCTAAAGGGAAACTGTAATATACTTTAATGTTTATTTTGAATCCTGTAAATAATGTGAGCATTATGGATTATTTTGCAACAATTTCTCTTTATTCGCAAGCTTCTTCTATTACTATTTTTAATGGTTTGAATTTCTCGTAATGGAGTAAACAAGTCACTTTCCGCTTAGATTCCTTGGATCTTGACTTGACACCATTACGGGAGGATGTAAATCAGGTACTCAGCGGCCCGCTAAGGGAGAGGTGAGCAACCCACAGGCCTACAAAGAGCCCACCCTCAAAATCCACAAAGGGCTCAAGAATATTGCTCTCACACTGCAAATCGTGGGATTCGAACCTTACACCTTGGAGCAAATCTGCCCCTCCGGAACCAACTGAGCTACGCCCTGCGGGCAGATCAGCCTCCTACTCTTATAAATGCGAGTAGTGAGGGGAACATTCTAAAATATTAACCCTTATGTTTTTGCGAAGGAATACTGCCGGCAATATTAAGACAACTCTTCATCAAACTAAAAGTGTAAGACAATACTTCAATTATTAAGATTATTAATAATACAACAAAGCTAAAGACACTAGGTATGAAAATGGATGACTCACTGATGATGCAATTCATTTTGAACTCGCTCCCTCATGAGTATGGACCTTTTCCAATTTAAATACAACACTACAAAGGGAAAGTGGGATGTTAATGAATTGTCCAGTAAGCTTATTTGGGAGGAAGCAAGACTAAAGAAACAAAGAGACATACTATCAACTTAGTACACCAAGGAGCTAATAAAGGATTGAAAGTGAAAGTCAACAAGTTTAAGAAGAAATCATCTACTAATGCTCCATAGATGATTCAAAAGGAACAAGATATATAAAATTGTAAGTTCTATAGGAAAGCTGAACACTGGCAGAAAGATTGCCCCAAAGTATAGCTTGGCTCCAAAAGAAAGATATACATTATGTTTCGGTATATTTTGAATTAAAATTAACTAAAAATTAACTAAAATTTCATTAAATTCTTGGTGGTTTGATACTAGTGCTATTACTTATGTTTCCAATATGATGCGGGAATTTCTTACGATCGAAATCACAAACCTAAATGAGAATTTTCTTTTTATGGAAAACTATATAAAGGCTCCAATTAAAGGAATAGGGACTTATTATTTGATCTTAAGTTTTGGTCATCATTTAGACCTTATGGAAACTCTTTATATACCTTCAATTTCTAAGAACTTGGTTTCTGTTTCAAATCTTGATGTTATTAGGTATAAAGGGAATTATGGTTATGGCTGTTTCAATTTATTAAGAACACCTTTATGCATTGGTACTACTATTCTTACTGATGGCTTATATAAATTGAAACTTAATAATAACTTTTCTAAATCCTTGCTTATTGTTCATAATAATGTTGGAACTAAATATGTTTCATTGAATAAAAATTATGCTCACTTGTAGCATAGACGCTTGGTTCATGTATCTAAGGAAAGATTGGAAAGATTAGTAAAGAATGAAATTCTTCCGAATCTTGATTTTACTTATATGAACTTATGGATGAGAGCTAGTTGGAATCTTCTGTAATCAACTGTATGGTGCTGTAATTAACATGTTGAGGTAACAAATCCTATTGTAATGGTATATTAAGTTGATACTTTAGTCAATAAAATTTAAATTTTCCATAAAAATAATGAATATAAAAACAAGTCATATTTTTTGTATTACCTTAAATTTTCTTGCGAAATTAAATTATAGAACTTACAAAGAAGAAAGGGAATATCTAATTATCTTGTCGCAAGTCGACAAATCTATAAAAAATCGGGTTGATTATTTCTCGAATTAAATTGACCATGTATACAGAAAACTGAGAATTGTTCTGTATTATTGATGCCATTTTACAAAAGAAAAAGAGAAAAGAGAAACTGGTAAATCACTAAATCTTGCTAAGGATAGCGATAAACCAAATGAAAATGATTTAACAGTACGCTCTACTCATTTGGAGTAGCCTGCCAATGAGTAGGAATTGGCACACGCAGATGTACTCTCAAGCTGCATGTGAATGCCTACATGGAATGTGCCTAAGAATAATAGTCTCATAAGCCATCTCTAGTCCCTTTCACTCCTAGGACTAAAGCAACAAAATCTATGCTTTCTTCCCCATCTTGATTTCTTTCCTTCCATCAAATTGTTTTCATATACACCATTTGCATCAAGCAGAATCTTATGATAACCTTGTGTAGTTTCGTCTGCAACAGGCATCTCTACATTTTCAATTCTGGAAGGCGATAACAAAACCTGGTCACTTTGACCAGAAAATGAAAAGCATTGTTCTGGTGACGCTGGTGCAATCTTGTTATGGTTCACTTCCAATGTAAAAGAAGTTGAACCTGCATGCCTGCATAACAATTCAACCAAGATGCCACAACTATATCAGGATAGAATTAATGAAACCGACTAGGATTTAATATACAGAAAACTAACAAAAGGTAGGGAAGGGAGATAACAGGATCCTGGTCTCTTGGCAGGAATACAATTTGCTGCACAACAAGGAAAGCAGAAAAGAGAGGAGGAAAAATTTGGGAGACATTTTAAGATCAAGACACACAGTATGTGGAATAAGGAAACAGGAACTTTTCATCATTATTAAAAGCAACATTGGGGAAGATATTTCTTAAACATGCCTACCTGATGTCACGATTGCTAGAGCTAATCCTAGGTTCATATGAAATCTCCTCTACTATTTTCTCTTTTGTGGATGCTTCAGCAGATGAGTCATCCAGATCAACTGCAATGGCTTCTAGAGGAGTTGAGTCATTTTCCTGATCCGAATTGTCTTTGTTGTTTAAGACTGGTAAAGGCTCCTCTATAGACTTAGATCCATATTCACGAACCAACGTAATGACTTTCTCTAAAGTCTTTAAGGCTTGCTCTACCTCAGGACTGATAATTGTACTTCTATTATAATTTTCAAGTCCCTGTTGCTCAATCTCTTTCATTCCAGGTTGATCAATATCCCTTCCTTCCTTTTCCAACCGACTGTTATTCTCACTGGCTTCTTCAATCTCACTGAAAGCTTTCCTTTCCGTGGCTATTGTATTGTTGTACTTGCTGTTACAAATTTCATGTTTGATGTCCCTGACTTCATCATTCAGATTCCTTCTCTCTTCACTAGTTTCTTTGACAATCCCACCATAAAGTGGCTCAGCCCAATGTTTCTGATTCTCCAGCAAAGATTCACTTGTTTTATCATACCTGTGAACATTCTGTTCCATGTTGTCTATGCTTTCGCCTGAAACTTCAAAAGAATGCTGCAATTGTAGAACAGAAGAAGCATCACGCAGGACTTCTTTACTTTTTGTAGCACCATTTTGCTCATGGCTAGAATAAAGGGCCTCACGTATTTGAGAATAAAATGGATCATCCAAAGCCTTTCTGTAATCTACATTTTTGTTAGACAAAGAAGCCACAGCCTGTCATATATCAAAGAAGATAGTCAAACAAGAATCACCCCATGAATGCAAAGACAGATCCTCCACCATGTATTCAGATGAAGAACCTATGTCTGAACTTTTGACTTAAGCCAAGAAATAGGAAATCTAGGATCTATGATTCCACCACCACTTAAACCCCACAATAGATCAATCACATAAGTGCAAGATTAACCATATAAATCTCCTTGTGATTGTCTCATCATATTCATACGTCAAACCCATATCAATATCTTAACTGAATATGATAAGCATGGAAAATGAAAATGTATGACCTGCTGATAAAGTCTGAAACCACTGCCGATTAGCTGCCTTGATATAAAGTTTATAAGGAATGGAGGCACGAAGTCCAGCTTCATATCTATATTTGCAATTGTCCTAAAAATTGAGGTGTGTCAAAGAATCACAACAAAGAAACAAGGAAAATGCTTCTTATACTCTTTTTTTAGCAATAAATAAATAATATTATAACTCTAGCAAAGCTATTACAAGGGTTGTAAAATAGTAAGAGACCCTGTCTACTAGCTTATGGACAGGATGACAGTTTAACTACAAAGATCAGAAGAAAAAAAAACAACACAGTAATGGTAAATATAACCCTAGCTCTACCCCCTCATATATACCATTACGTCTTCATATTAACAGTGAGAGCGTAGCCAACGTTGTTGATTAGCCAACCTTTTTTCTCAAGATGCAAATTAAGTGGCTTTCTTTCATAATGCAAGAGAAATCACGATTTGAGAAGATAATATACACATTAGATTAAAATGAAGAAATAAAGGGCTCAAGTCCACTATGGATGTAAAACAGTAAGTAGATATATATCTGCTAAGTTTCTTTACATGATGAAAGTTCTCATTTACCTAAAAAAGAATAAACAAGTTCACCAATAATATAGGCGATAGCCAATAATCCAACAACATAAGCAATACAAGGATTTACGTGGATGTTCATACAAAAAGATTGGACTTCAGAACCATCTGGTCTTAAGTTCTTTGTTTTCTCAGATCAACTATAACAATCAAAGTAGCAAACACAATGATTTAAATGATTTTGGACTCAGCATACTGAGACATCACAGAAAATTGTATTCCACTAGACAACAGTATGGTTGAAATGTGAGATGATGAAAATAAAAAGCTCCATGAAGAGAATATCTAAACTTTAAGTAGTTTAATACAGAGGATTAATCCAATTACCAACTGCATTAATGACTACAAAAAGATGGAGGTCTAAGTCATAAGGTCTAACTGAGTCGAATTTGTCATGTTAATCATTCAATCATAGTGATAACTTGAATTTTGAATGCTAAGAATTCCATTTGCAGTACCTAATGGAGGGAATAATATATTATCAGCAGCCCATATGAAAGGAAATTTAAGATTTAATATGTTTATACCACAGCTTCTGCTTCTCTCTGTAGATGTTTTAGATTTTATCATTTTCCTGTGTTCTTTGTGAAATTACAAAGAAAAAGACATCTTTGATCAGCTACCAAATTATTAGACTTCATCATGTATATAGTTACGTCCACAAGATCATATTATTCACCTTCTTTATGTATCGTCTTGTTTTAACAATAAGAAGATGGTATATCATCAAGATGATCAACTAAATAATCACTTATTGTGAAATTAATTAATGTTCTTTTTTTTATTTTGCAATAGAGACAAAAACGAACAGGAATATATTTATAAGCATTTAAATGCAGCAGAAATTTTATCAAATTATAAGAAAATTGTCTAAAATGATTGCACCACATGCAGCCTAGGCTTTGGAGAAACAGATACATATACTACTTTTTAAAAGGCCAAAAAGGGGAAAAGAGCTGCTCCTGAAGTAACATTGATATAAAATAAAAGAAACTCAACTTTGAACCATCCCCATTCAGAAGTTTGTTTAAACAATATGCAAAAAAAATATGCACATCAGTAATATCTTAATGAGATGAAACTAAGTTGAACCTTATTACAACAAGCAACTACGACTCACCGAAAGTAACTTCTTCCTGAAGAAACTCTTTGAATGGCAAAGCCTCCCACCAAATCTATGCGCACAACATCCTCAGGCTCTGGGATCCCTTCCTTGGTGAACCCATGTGTACTACTATCAATGCTCTTTAGATCTGAAATCTGCAAGAAATGATGAGACATTAGATTTCATTTTTATCTAAATTTTCAAATACTGGTTAGAAGAAAAACTACAACTTAAAGAAACATGAAGTTCCAAATTATCAATTAATACCGTATTCAAAAGAGCAACAACTAGACCATCTTGGAGGTGCTCAAACAAAAAAAAGTTGACAACAGCTTCCCAAGCAGATAGTGGCCATGTGACCTTCACCCTTTCTTCCCAAATATAGGGCAAAGATTAGCATGTGAAATAACACGAGATAAGGCAAATGAAACTAACTGAAAGACATTCTGCAGGTGTTTAATAATGAACAAACCTCACTAAAGATAGTTGCTCGCTGATCCGAACCTTTTGCAAGCATCGACAATCGGTTATTTTAAAAGGGGGGAAACTAAACTGAGGCCACCTACAATGTACAAAAAGCAAAACATCAATAGAGTACAATGGGCTTGAGTCTACATCACTCCACCATGAACATACTGCATTAATAATTAATTTCAACCACAGAATTCCAAATCTATAATGTGATGGAGACAGCAAGAAACCCAAAGGAAAGCAGTAGAATTTGAACTGAAGAGAAAAAAAGAAGAAAACATCAGAAAATATAACCATGCATATAGAACCTAAACTCATATTAAGAGAAGACTGATTTCCTGCAACTCCTTGTTGAAGCACTAACTAATAATCAGTGCCATTGAAATGATACTACTATTCTAGCCTACATTCTTTCATCAAGGAAACCAAAAAGAACAGCATACCTGACAAAGTCTTAAAGTTCAAGAATGGGTAGCATCGGACGAATGACTAAAAAATCTTCATTTGCTCCTCAAGATTATTAGGCACTGGAGTTATTAGTTGTCTAGTTCAGTTATGCATGTGTGCACTTTTAAGAAGTTATAGTTCATGTAAATGAAGATGAAGAATTTTCACATTTTCACAAGAAAAATCAATTCTTTACCCTCAACTGAAAATCTTATCTCTCAAGTGATAAAATTTTTTTATTGTTAAAAAATGCAGTGTACAACCCAAAAGAACAATTGCAGTATACATAGGACACTGAGAATTAGAATTAGAATTTTCTTTAATCAAAGGGCCAAGCGTATTCTTAATTGCAATTATAGGATTGCTAATTATTAATAATTTAACAATTTTTTTTCATTTATAGGAACAAAGAGAGTTAGATCTATTCTATATCCAATGAGTATTACTATGCCCTAGGGGCTGGTCCAAAAAATTGTATCCTTCTTGATGTTTCTCTTTCTAACCACACAATTACTCATATGCCTATTGCAACTCCCACAATAGGATCGATCTCCTTTCTGTTTGAAGAACTCCTCCAATTAAGAAAATGAAAGGCAAACTATATTTCAAACAAATCATTGATATTGCAATTGTATCATCTTCCTTCAAAGAAACAAAAAATTAAGCCAAACAACATACAATGGCCATCTACAAGATGGAAATTGTGCTTACCATTTCTTATATAGGGTGGACTCCCAAGAGATGCACAGACCTGCAGTAAAATGTGGTCATTATCAAAGAACTTTCCACTAATTGCTACTTCTAAAATAGCTCAACAACCAACTCTCCTTTCCCTCATTTAAAATGGAAAATTGTTTTACTAATCCAGGTGAACTTACAAGCATCAACTGTCCCATCCACATATCCTTCAACAAGTAATGTATGAAATGGAGTACCTTGAGGTCCTTCACGGTACATTACACGATACTCTTCATTAGCATCTTTTAACTAGCAACAGTAGGATTCAGTGAGTTAATATTCCAAACTGATTATGTGACAAAGATAAGCCCTGTTAAGAGTTTAAATCCTCATGCATAGAAGTAGTTTAAAATAAGCTGATTCAAACAAAAACCAACGTTCAGATCAGCCATGATTTCTTCTTTTCTTCTGGGAGAAATGACGACTAAACAAGGTCAAATATTCATCGAAGAAACTGAAAAAAAAATTGAAACTGATCCAGGAAACGTACTTTCCATTGACCATGTGATGCCTCAGCAGTCTTGGACATTTCATTGTCACTTATAGAAGCACTCCTCAACATGTCAAGAAAATGAGACACTTCAATAGTTCTTTTTTCTATTATTTTATCACTGAATCCTGTAAATTCGAAAGCCTTAAATGAGTTTTTGGCAGATGCACTAAACGCACACAAAAGTATCTCCTAGAACATCACCCATATATATGACGAAGTGAACTAGAACGTGCAAAATTACCAACCTTCGGATTCATTTGGTGAAGAACGTAGGAGTTGATTCCTAATAAGAATTTTAAGCGAGTCATGATTCGTCAATTGAGGAGATGACAATGTCTTGTCCAGCCTCTCTCTGTACTCAGAGATCTTTCCACTCTTGACCATGTTTGCACCTCCTAAAAAACAAACTAAACTTCTCCGTTGCAGATTTGTTCACAAACCAAACGAGGAAGTACCTTCACCTGAATTTATTATCACCAAATTAATGCGGAACAGTTCACTCATAATAAAATTGCATTAGCACAATGATCTCGAAACATAATCAACATAGAGATGCACAGTTGCATGTAAATTTGAGTGTAGCTATGCCTAATCAAAAGAAATTTTGTGGTTTAAATTACAAATGCAGAAACTAGAAAGTGACTCTGATGGGCACCCGGAAAACAGAGCTCCTGATGATTTACCGACTATCTTGTCTATTAAATTCATCTTTCATCAACACGTACGTTATACGTATATGTAATGATCTTTGAGCAACACAGTAGGAAATAAGACCGATCACAATGACCAAAGCAATTCAGAAAAGAAGGAAATAAGATGATGGACTAAAAGACTGCGAAGTTCCACACATGCACATTCCCACAAACAGTGGCAGAAATTGTGTAAACCACGACCAAACAACTCAATTAATTGAACAATTACCCGTAACCAGAAACTGATTAAATCAATCGAAATCGTTCTCAGGTGAAAGCTCCATCCCGGTTGTCCTCTAAAGAACTTTGAAGAATAAAAGCTCAGAATCCAATATAATTTAGAAATTGAATTCAACACTCAACACAGAACTGAACAAAACTAACAATGGAAGTAACAAAGACGCACCTCAGGCGTGGTCACCCAGGCGGATAAAGAACATGCACTCTTCTTGGATTTGTCGAATTCTGACACAAGCTTGACGCACCTGATTCACTGCCGCCAAAAAGATCACGCCTTTTCAAGTGATAATGAAAACCCACAAGGAACATATTTAAACGTTCTCAATGATAAGAAGACAAAAAACGGAAGCTGGACGTTGGTTTCAGACACTAGCATAGCAGGTCGGTCAGAGGGTCCCACACGTGGGAGAATCTTCCTGGAATTTTGGCACTCAATCCACTTGCCAACAATTTCACAGCTTCGATCGAACTTGTTAAGATGGTCCAGAAAAGGAGCTGTGAAGTGATTGCCACAAACAGCGAATGCAAAGAAAGACAACTTGTCCTCACTTGCCAGCCAAAGAAATTTTATCATTTCAGTTAACATATGGAAAAAAACAAACTTTTGTAAATTCAAGAAGCAGCTGGAAATAGTTCAGCTCAACGCATTGCAAAGACACTTACAGGAACCTTTATCTTATAGCACTGTTGCTTTACACGTCAAAGTAGAGGCAGCCATGCCAACTCTCTCGTTGGCCCTTAGCAGTGATGGAGTTATAGGCGTAGCAGCTTGGCCTTCTGAGAGGTGAGTCTGTTTACGAGGTTTCTCGAATTTAAAAAAATAAATAAATAAATAAATAAGATACCAACTCTCACTGGGAACCAATTAAATTAATTGTCACAACCATCAAAAAGCATTACGAGGGTTGAAGATAGAAGTCAGATATGTATGCTACTCAACTTACAATACAAGTCTACTAATCACCTAATCTTTAAATGTGATTATACTGGTATCATTGGAAGCATAATGCTACAAGTAATGAGATTGCAATATCCTCAACATATTAGTTTGGGCGATAAACTTTTCAGAAACAAGGGTGGAGACCATACCGATTTGAGTTTAGCTATAAGTTGCTAGTTTACTCTATTTGAAGAGAAAAGAACCGGAGGTTATTCAATATAACTAGCTCATTTTGTTCGTTACTGGATAGGACGATTTTACAAACTCATGCCGAAGAGAAAATGTACGCAGCATTGATAAGAAGATGGAGACTGGCTTTAGATTGATACTGTTGTAAGTCTACAGATGAAAATGTGTTGGTTTCTTGTGTTTTGACTTTGTTGTAATTGTATCTTTCTATCTACACCTTGTTATTGTAAATGACTTTTTTATTTTTTTTTGATAATTAAAAGAGCTAACAAATAGCTAGAGCTAATAACAAGATTAATGTGTCGAATGCGACTAACACCCATACGATCATCATTGAGAGTTTGCAGTATAACCACCGGGGGCTGTTGAAAAATCACCACACCCAAAGACACCTCAGGTCTGATTCGAGCCATAGCATCAGCTGTAGCGTTTCCCTCCCTTAAAACGTGATGAATCGTGACTTGCCAACTGCGGGACATCAGCTCTCGAATGCTACAGATGAGTGCATTGTCCGTACTCTATTGGAGCTAATGAAATTTTCTTTTTTTTAAAAAAAAAAAGAAGAAACCAATATTATACCAAATTACTAAATAAATTGGTCTTTAGAAAATCCACAATTTCAATTTTATTTTCAATTAAAAAGTAATAATCCAAGTTCAAGAGCTAAAGACCGATCCGCATTTATGCTTACTTTCTTACCTTTTGTCCTAACTTTCACTATTGTTTTCGATAACGTTGAAAACTCCATTTATTTAATATTTTCAATTTCCCGTTGAAAAATTTGCACTTTTCATTTGCTTGTGCTTTATTTATTTTGTAAAATTAGAAATGTGATTAACCATTACTACTCATAATTAATGTTTTCAAACTCAATTCACGAGATTTTACTTCTAAAAAAATACTCGAATAATGAGAGTGTTGAATGGAAATTGAAACATGACCAGCTTGAATTTTAAAACTACAAATGCACCCTTTTTAAACTACTCTTTCTTCATTCTTTTTTACAGTATTTGGATATGAGAAGTACAAGAATTTTTAATAAAGCAAAATGCGACATACCCATCTATAATCAAAGCATAAAGCAAGGCTGGGGCTCTAAAATTCATGGGATCAATTTTCCAGCGTTCGTTTCATAGTGCCATCCTGGAATTTATATTCTCTATTCAATATTACTCTGTCTTATTCTATCTCATAGAATCTCAGTCATTTATTTTGCAAAACATACGCAGGATCCATGCGGGATCCACATAAATAAATGACTAAGATTTATTGGACACAATAAGACACCATAATATTAGACAGAAAATCTGAACTCACCATCCTGTGCCCAAAATTCATTTGACACACATCACCGTAACCTCTCCGATCACTTGCCAGAACATCTTTTAAAACGTAAATTGATGTGTATGGATTTGATCATTTATCAGAACACCTCTTAAAACGTAAACTGACGTACGGATTTTTGAACTTTAAGATTCTCTAGACTAAAAAAATGTGATTTCAAGAATTGCTTTTAAAAAGGCTTGCAAAACCATTTACTAGAATATTTTTTTGATGTTTGGCTTATAATAAACAAGTTAGCAAAAAGTAGAAAGATGAAATATAATACTCTGGTAGATAAAAAATACCATCTTTTGTAAGAATAATAGTTAAATTTATAATAATTTGTGGGTGCATGAGATTATGGCACTTGTCTTCATCTCCTACTATATTCTCTTAAGTTTTTGTTAGCCTTTGGTCTTTAAGCATATTTAGACAAGTGTCAAAATATTCTACTTTTTATTTTAGTATTTGAACATAGTGGTTTGTCAAACAAGGATGATTCTCGGGATAAGTCTACGAGTAGATCTAGCGTGGACTTGGGTCATCTCTAACTATTACACTAAATTTTTACATCAAATTTGGTGTAAAAGAGAATATTCTATAAATCATTTTACATCAAATTTGGTGTTACTCCAACCATTATACACCAAATTTTTAAATAATATACCACAATAATTTATTTATTAACTAAATTAATTTATATTTATACAATAATTTATATTTATTTATTTATTTATAAAAATAAAATAAAATCATTATTCTTAATTAATTAATATATACTTTATATGAAATTAATATTATTTAACAAATATAATTTTTTAATTTTTTGTTTTAATTTTTTAAATTAATGTTGCAGTTTAAATTTATGTACCTTTTATTTCGAATTTACTTTTTATTCTTAACATATTTTATTAATGATTTATAACACTTATAAATAAGAATTATAAATAAATATTTTAAATAAATTTAATATTATATTCAATATTAGTGTCATTTTAAATGTCTCAATGAGGTCTTTATAATAATATATTTTTTATAAAGTAATATATATTTTAAAATTAATTACTTAGTAAATTATGTAAATAAGTCAAATTGTGAAAAGGACATAAAAGGAATATGTTAAAAAGATAATGGACAAAGTTGTCTTTTTACAACTTTTAATGGATGAATTTAGTGTTTTGGTGCAAAGAAATCACTCCAAGGAAGACACCAAATTTTGCATGAATTTAGTGTTTTGGTGCAAAAAAATCACTCCAAGAAAGATACCAAATTTTAACACCAAAATGGTACAATGAATAGTAACACACCAAGACCAAAATGGTGCAATGAATAGATATGACTTTAGATACAGGCCTATAATTGTTAATAAAAAGGAGCATAGTACCAGTAGTGATGGCCACTTGCTCTTGAGTCTATCCTTAGTCTTATAGAAAACTCTGAGGTTGAAAGATATGACTTTAGATAATTAGATTTATGACAGATCCAAATAACATGAGGTTAAACTTTGTTATCCTTTTATATGTGAGGATTCAAAAACTATAGGCCTATAAGAGAGTAAGTTTGGTAATCATTTATGATAATAGTTTTAGGTATGGCCTGAGGTTGCCATTTAATAATTTTTGTGTTGATTTATTAATGGAAACATGTTTGAGCTTAGCTTAACTTCATCTTATTTATGGTATTTGATGTTAGGTTTTCTTATAATTTATCATTTAGACAATATAAAGTTGAATGCCAATTTTTAGGTTCAATCATTAATTGAGGCCTATTTGGAGATTTTTTTGGATGATATAAGTTTAAATGCCAAAACCTGACATTGGATTCAAAGTGAGGAAGCATCCCAAGGAAACTCATAACTGAAAAAGGAAATTTATGTTCCCTTATTTGAAAGATGGTACTAAGTGTTGGTTTTAGTCCTGCTTGGAAAGATCCAAACCTCAAGTTCAATTTGAGAGATAAGCTTAGTGGTCCGTTATTTGATATAAAAAAAGTCCTGAGTTAAAGATGGTACGTCTCTCTCTAAAGGAAACATCGCCGAAGAGTGGTTGTTGGAGGCTAGAATTGTAGATGAATAGACATGTAGGTTTTCAACTGTTGAGTTTTTGGCTCTTTTGTTTGTCTCATATTGGTTGGGAAAAATAATTGGGGCAAGGTTCTTGCCTATATAAGGAGGTTGCTACCTCCTTGATTAATGTACCAATACAAAGTCAAAGATTTGTATGACAAATTTGACTCTAGTTAAGTTCCTCTTTTGAGGTGAGAGTTGGAGAGTTTGTTATGGGTAATTTTTGTGGGTGTGTTAGTGTATTGGGGATTGGATGAAAGGAAAAATTGTGTGATTGTAAGAATTTTTTCACATAATGGATTTTCTTCTCGGTGCTCGTAGTTTTTTCTCTGATTTGGAAGTTTCTACGTAAATTCTCTTGTGTTGTTATTATTTCTCTATTTTTTGATATTTTTGTCTATAAAATATCTTTGGGTATGGGTTCGAGAGGTCTAAATTTTCAACAATTGGTATTAGAGCCAAGGTGTGTTTTTTCTTGAAAATTCTAAGTATGCTCTATAGTCGCATTTTTTACTGATCTTCCACATCAGAAAAGATTTTCTTGAGAAAGGTTCATTTGGTGCGATGGAGTTTTGGTGTGGTAGTGTGGAAGTGTTTGTCTAGGAAATTCTGGCTAAGGAAATACTTAATATTTAAGTGTGTCCTTTGTGACCCACCTCTCTTTCCTAGGAACTTACCTGGTGTACTATTCATTTTTACGATAAAATTCATCAAGGCAGAAGAGCACAGAGAAAATGTCAGGAAATCGGGCTTCAAATCTCCTTAGATTTGAGGTGGAGAAATTTGAAAAGAGAATTAATTTTGGCATGTGGCAAGTGCAAGTCAGGGACATTTTGATTCAGTCGGAGTTACACAAGGCATTGAAAGGCAAACAAATCCCTGATATTAGCACAACTACTAGTGATACTAGCAAAACGGCTAATACGGGCAGATTTAGTATGAGCGATGAAGATTGGGAGGATCTAGATTTGAGAGCAACAAGTGGGATACGATTGTGTTTGGCTAATAATGTCCTTGCAAATGTGCATGAAATATCTATAGCAAAGGAGCTTTGGGAAAAGCTCGGGGAGTTGTATCAAACAAAGGGCGTCTCAAATCGGGTGTACCTAAAGGAGCAATTTCATACACTGCGGATGAGGGAAGGTACTACAATTTCAGATCATTTAAGTGTTCTCAATGGGATCGTCTCTGAACT
>JANKOE010000001.1:6303133-6322439 GCA_026284465.1 Erythroxylum citrifolium | reverse complement strand
CCCGCCCCCCCCCCCGGCTCTGGTTCCAGTCTACCGACATTGCAAGGGGAATAGGAAATCAAGATCTTTTCGGCTAGCAAAGGGGAACCAACTTCAGGCAACATATTGTTCAAAATACCAAAACAAAAATGACATGGGGAGTAATAAACAAGGAATTCCCAGCATCAGATCATAAAGTTATGTCTATGGAGGGAAGCTAGCGTCTTCATCCTGTTGGCTTTAGCGTTGGCATGGGGACAATAACTCTTTACTTGTTTTAGAGGGATGAAGTTTAAATGCCACTCAGAGACTCCTTCTCTGACAATTTGGGATGCATATATGGCTTGCTTTACAAGGTTCTATCTGGTGCACATAGGCTGTGAAAATATGTTATTGTATTGTTGATTGAGGGTGCTACTGGAACTGGGTTGAGTATCTTGTGTTATTTGCCAGATTTGTTAGATTCAAGTACGTTTGGGTGGAAAATGATATAGAGTAGGATGATTGAGTTTATTGTATGGTTTTAGGATGAAAGGAAGTGTTGTACATTCCTTTGAACTCTTTTGCCAAAATCTCTTGACTGTACATATCTTCTATTATTTGTATAAAAGCCTTTTGATTTATCAAAAAAAAAAAGAAAGAGGAGTACTAATAGTTTAGTTTTATGTTTGGAACATATCACTGAAAAGCTTACTGAATGTTTGGAGAAATCTAGCGAGCAAATAGCTAAAGTTGTAGAATCTATTGTAGGGCCGAATCAGAAGGAATTTAAGAATAGGTAGAAGTTAGATGAAGAAGTTAGCAAACTGAAATTCTTAACACAAGCTAAATGTGTTAGAGCTGGAATAAAACTTATAAATAATCCAAATCATATGGATTATTTTTTCACTCATCAGGATGCTGACAAAGAAGAATATCTAAGGCAGATTTAAAGAGTAATTAGTTTTTAAGATTTATCTTTGTACTCGGTTGAGGTTTTTTTAGTATTTTTCAATACTATATTTATGATATAATAGTATTATATGATTAGAATATCAGAAATGAAAAAAAATAACATTTAATAATATAACTTGTATTACAAATTAACATTATTTAACGATTTCAATTTTTATTCCATTTGTAGAGATATAATTGGAAACACAAGTTAAAATTAAATTACATTCCATGAAATATTGTTGCATACTAAATACTATAATAAGAATCCACCTAACTTTTTTATTAAAATTCTTATAAGTATCCAAACATTTTTACTTTCCATAGATTTATTTTCCGAAGAATCAGATTCTAAATTCACTTTACTTTCCCACCAACCAAACGGGGCTTAATGAATTCCAAACTTAACAAATATTAAATAATTAACAAAAAAAATTATATACATATTATTAGGTTGTATTTATCTCATACTCATGGTATATAGGGACCTTCAATTCTTTCCGACTAAATTCAAAACCAAGTCTCACATTCTTAGGTATCGGCGTTCCAATGGATCTTCTACAAGCATACAAGGACGACAACGACGGCGAATTGACGGCCGCTGAGCACCAGAACCCTAGTTCCTCCCCGGACTCCTCTCCGCCCCGCCTCCTCCCGGCGAAGTCGACCGCCCCGAAAGTCGACGACACGATGCTCGCTCTCACGGTGGCTCAAGCCCACCAAACCCTAGCCAAACCAATCGATCCAGTCCAACACGCCATCTCCTTCAATCCAACCTACGACCAGCTCTGGGCTCCGATCTACGGTCCCCAGCACCCCTACGCTAAGGACGGTATAGCACAAGGCATGCGCAATCACAAGCTGGGGTTCGTCGAGAATGCCAATATCGACTCCTTCGTATTCGACGAGCAGTACAACACTTTTTACAAGTATGGCTACGCCGCCGACCCCTCAGGTAATGAATATGTCGGTGATTTAGATGCTTTGGAGAAGAATAATGGGATTTCGGTTTATAATATACCACAGCATGAGCAGAAAAAGAGGAAAATTGAGAAGAAAAAGGAGACGGAGGAGGACGGCGGTGACGGCGAGGATGTTGGCCCCGCTATCGATATGTCGGAGGTTGAGAATCCGGCGACTGATACGTGGTTGATGAAGAACAGGAAGAGTCCATGGGCGGGTAAGAAGGAGGGTTTGCAAACAGAATTGACTGAAGAGCAGAAGAAGTATGCAGAGGAGTATGCTAAGAAGAAGGAGGAGAAAGGGAGTGGCGGTGATAGAGGTGAGAGCTTTGTTGATAAGAGTACTTTTCATGGGAAGGAAGAAAGAGATTATCAAGGAAGGTCATGGCTTGCGCCACCTAAGGACGCGAAGGCCACCAATGATCATTGTTATATACCCAAGAGATTGGTGCATACTTGGAGTGGCCATACAAAGGGCGTTAATGCTATAAGGTTTTTCCCCAAATATGGGCATTTGATTCTCTCGGCGGGGATGGATAGCAAGGTGAAGATATGGGATGTATTTAATTCTGGTAAATGTATGCGAACATACATGGGTCATTCGATGGGGGTTAGGGATATTTGCTTTTCGAATGATGGGACTAAGTTTCTGAGTGCTGGATATGATAAAAATATAAAGTATTGGGATACTGAGACTGGGCAAGTTATATCAACATTTTCGACGAGGAAGATTCCCTATGTGGTTAGACTTAATCCGGATGAGGACAAGCAGAATGTATTGTTGGCAGGTATGAGCGATAAGAAGATTGTGCAGTGGGATATAAATACTGGGCAGATTACTCAGGAGTACGATCAACACTTGGGAGCAGTGAATACCATCACGTTTGTGGACAACAATAGGAGATTTGTTACCTCAAGTGATGATAAGTCACTTCGTGTATGGGAATTTGGGATCCCTGTGGTTATTAAATATATCAGTGAGCCTCACATGCATTCTATGCCATCAATTGCTCTGCATCCAAACACTAACTGGCTTGCAGCACAGAGTTTGGACAACCAGATTCTCATATATAGCACTAGGGAAAGATTTCAGTTAAATAAGAAGAAGAGATTTGCTGGGCATGTAGTTGCTGGTTATGCTTGTCAAGTCAATTTCTCTCCTGATGGACGGTTTGTTATGTCGGGAGATGGTGAAGGTAAGTGCTGGTTTTGGGATTGGAAGAGTTGCAAAGTTTTCAGGACTATGAAGTGTCATGAGTCGGTGTGCATCGGATGTGAGTGGCATCCTCTTGAACAAAGTAAAGTAGCAACTTGTGGCTGGGATGGCTTAATTAAGTACTGGTTAGTATCTGCCGAACTGCAATATTGTATTGGATTAGAGTGTTGCATACGTTCCTTTGGTTACTTTTATCTCATTGCCTCATTTTTCTGTTTAATTAGCCTTTGGAATTTAAATTCAAAAGTGCTTGTTAGTATTGGCATTTCGTTTTCACTCAATGTTAATATAGTTGATAGTTTCGACTTTGAAAAATAAAATGATCAAAGACAACTTACTATCCTATCAAAGGTTATGTTAAGTTCTTGAGCTGCCAGTCTGATCAACTTTGACATATACTAGTTGTATATAAATATTGCTGCCTCTTGATAGTGAGGTTTATTGAATTATAGAAAGTACTAGTGTAATTGTGGGTTGTGACTGGACATTAGACTTATCTTGTATATTTATGTTTCAGACATGTTCTCTATATGGGTAGTTTGAGAACAGTTATGTTTTGTCCGCGTGTTTGTAGATATCTTGGTTCCTATAAACAGGCTGGTTACTTTGGATCTGGTGCCCATAATGATTGATAAGTTTTCCTGTTTATTTTGAGCTTCTATCCTCTTCCGGGTAGAGCATAGGCTTTATCAATTATAAAATAAAGGAGTGGCGATGCTCATCAGTTTCACTGAAAATGTGCTTCTTTCTGCCCCATGATTTACTCCTGAATAATGACAGAAAAGTTGCGATCATTTCCATGTTAGTGTGTTACTCATCAAAATTGCTATTATTTGTGTGGAATCTTATACTTCGTTTGTGAACCATGTGTAAGAACTCAAGTTTTTGGTTTGATTTCTGGCTTGCAGGGACTAGTTTCATTTCAACTCTGTGACGCTTGGTTCTTGTGTCCATATGCCGACCCACTTGATAACCTTGTTAGACACGAGAGCAGGGCACCATGTATTCCCTATCTAAGAGGACTTTCGTAGCCTTCTTTGATCTTCAATGGTGTGTTGAAAGTTGGTGCATCATTTGGAGATAATGGACATGTATAACAACATCATTGTCCCTCGACTTTGTCCATTTCTCTTCTTTGCTAGAAGCCCTATGTTGGGAAGCTACATGATGAACTAGCTCGTCCTAGCTCTTGCTCGGAAACTGTTAGTTGTGTGAACCAGGGGTGTAACTTTATTATAGGCTTTGCTAGCTATTCGTTAACTGGGTTTTTTTGGCCACTCGACAACTGTATTAACCAGTCTCCTCTCTTCGGCCTCTGCTCACCTGTTCTTGTATGTTAAATCACCTGGCCCAATTGGATTAATTATAATTAACCTGTGACTCGGTCAACTCTAACTAAAATTAGGCCTAGTCGGCTATATTTTACATCCCTAACTCTGATCTGATGATTTATTCGTTCCATCTTACACAGCCAGGATGGAGTGTGAGATAGAATGAGAGGTTACTTGCATTCTTTCAATTGTTACACTCCAAGTTCCAAGGGGTTAAGCCACTTCTTGCTTAGACGACAAGCAAAGCATGCGAAAGCAGCCATTTTGGCTACTCAACTGAACTTCATTATACCTTTTTAAAAAAAGTAACTTTATTATACATTTATCTTATGACAATTGGGCTAAATAATTATATAAACTCTATCATAAACACAACAATAAATCATATTATATTTTGCTAAAAATAAAAAATAAAATACTATTTAAAATTTTATAATATTAAAAATTATATTTAAATTATAAAGTAAATAAATCATCGAAGAAATCTCTTTATTAAAAAAAAAAAGGCATTTGCGTTTCTGAAACTAAAATAAATAGTCTTTGTTCGCTTCGATAAGTTAACGGCCCCTTTAGAACGGTACGTGATGTTTTACTATTCGAACATTTAAAGTTCCTCATTTCTCACTCCTGATTGGCCCGTGTCCCCCACGCACATGTGCAACCTCACTTTTTGGCGGCATCGCATCAACGACCCCTTTCACTGTCTCCTTCCCCCCTAAGCAACTCTTCATCTTTAGCTTCTTTTCAAATTCCCATTTCTCTGTAACAGCAAATAATAACCACCTATCTGCATCTCCAGTCTCTAGAAATATCTGAAACTGTTTCATTTATAGTTTGGAGTCTTCCTTTCTCTCTGCGTCTCTCAAGTTGATCTCTCTCATCTGTGACTACCAATGGCAGCTGATTCGAGCGAGGATTTCTCAAGCTGCTTTTATCCGGACCGCCGTTATTCGAAGCAAGTTCGCGATAACGTTCATGGCTACATCTACCTCGATCCGGTATCTGCTTCTCAAACTAACGTTTAGTTTCTTCTTCGTCTTGTGTTCTCTAGAAGCTAATTGATAAATGGACATGGATTTGTGTTCTTCTTTCATTTTCCGTTTTTCTGTTCCTTGCTTTCGTTTTGGTTCCGTCGGTTTGGATAATACTGAGTTTCTTATCATATTTCGAGTTGGTTTGCTTTCCACTTTCAAAATTTGTGTTTTAGCCTATGCAAAATCGAAAACAAAGCAGAGTAAATAGGTATAGTTTTAGATTCTGAAAAGTTTGGTAGGTTTATGAATGAGGAGAAACTGGAAATAAAATAGAAGCAGAGTTGAGTGATGAATAAATTTTTACTTGGCACCGGACTAGGAAGATAGATCGCAAAGCAGAGTATATTAACTTCCTGTTATCCTAACCTTCTACTATGATTTCCTTAGATATTTAGTTTCTAATAGAACGTACTTCTCCAGAAATCTTCACTTGGTTTTTACTATAAGATTTGATTTAAAATTGCGATTTTCCATTGTTGTCTTATAGATACGATTGACATCATTGGTTAATAATCCTAAATCTACAATTGCACATGCATATGTGGATGCATGTGCTCATGAGATGTTATTATGCATAAGAAAGAGGAAATTTCATGACTATGGGTGTTAGTTGAAAATTGATGTGGGTGCGTGTTTGTTTCATCCACTAGTTGACCGTCTCTTTTGCTGTTTCTCCTGGAAAGAGCCAAAAGATGTGAAAAATCACTTGCTTACTTGGATGATTGGAACTCTGTTTTGTATATGTTATTATTAATAAAAGTTCAATGGATTCGATTTTCCTTGGTCGTTGATTTGAATTTGTTTAAAACTTTAAACTATTAGAAACATTGGCTGTCCTAGTTAAGACTCGGAACAAGTATAGTCGAAGTTGTAACCTAATTACTCTCTCTGCTTTTTCAGCTCTGTCTGAAGTTTGTTGACACTGAACAGTTTCAGAGGCAAGACTATGTCTATTCTACTGTGTTGAGTTCTCCTAAGGTTCTGTTTTGCCTATCACTTCTTAGTGAGACCGTTACCTAACAATTTTACTCCATATTGCAGACTTCGTGATCTGAAGCAACTAGGTGAGGATCAACCTTTACCTTGAGAAGACGCTAGTCCTCCAATAACAACAGCCTTGTCCATTTTTGTGCTATCTTATGCCCTTAGATAACATTAACTGCGATTACTGAATCATAAATATAAAGTTGCAGTATTTCTTCTTATTGCTTAATCATCCATTTCATTTAACTGAGCCGTATATTTACCTTTGTTGAGACTTTCTCATGAATGCTTTGTGATAGTTGAAGGTGCTCTCTGCAAGAAACTTATAGTAGTACTTCAGAAAACATTTAGGTATTTAAGAATGTTAGAAATTCAACTATAAAAGTTATCTAAGACCTCCAGTTTGATATGCTTCATTGATGATCATATGTGAAAGTACAGTGACAGTTGTCTTCAATGATATTTGATATAACAGTTCCTACTTACTGTCATGGATTTCCATTGTACTGCGGTACCTAGTAATTATGAAAGTACAGCAAGATATCGGCTTCCATTTTTCTTCCTACCCGGAGATTTTGACTCAAAAGAAACGATTTATGGTGAATTACCAGATTATGACTGGGTAGGCTGCTGTTTGGTTATGACCTGATTGCCAAATGCTTACTTTCATTGTCTATACAAGTTGGCTCAGAGTATTGACCGTCAGAGTTCATGACCAAACAAGCCTAGTCCTGCTCCAGGAATTAGCAGCAGTTCATGTTTATTTTTACTTGCTGCTTAGAAGGTACGTCCTATGGATCCATTCAGAGAACTTTTTTTCTTATACAGGGTTGACTAACATGGTTTATCCGGGAGCTGTGCATTCTCGCTTTGAACACTGCCTTGGCGTGTATTGGCTTGCTGGTGAAGCAGTTCATAAGCTAAGAGCTTATCAAGTATGAATAACTCCTTACTCTGATCTTTTCGTTTTGGTATATGATGTTGGAAGCTTTTCGTGATAGACATGTTGTTTTGGTAGGGAAAAGAGCTTGGAATTGAAAACTTAGATGTAAAGGCAGTGAAACTTGCTGGTAAAGAAACGCTGTGCTATTAAGATTGCACTACATGCTGTTTGTTCTGCTTGCTAACCATCGTTGAGTTTTTATATTAGGGCTTCTGCATGATATTGGTCATGGTCCATTCAGCCACTTGTTTGAACGTGCATTCCTCCCTCGGGTTCTAGGTGACTTGACATGGTAATCTAGTATTGTCGGTAGGATAGGCTGTTGGTCTTCCGAGACAAAAGGTTCAGATATTTTAATATATTTCGGGTTAAGCTTTTCCAGTTTCCACGCATCCAGTGATTCTGCAAAGATGTGCATGGTTGGCAAGCATTAATGAGTGAATGTAATTTGGGAAATGAGAAGAAGAAAGCCACAAGATTAACTGTTCTTTCAAGTAATACAATAGTTAACATTCGATCATAATATAAAGCTTAATAGTTCTATTATGTGAATGGACAACTTGGAAGATGTAATGTTTTCGAAAATATATCAGGCTTCATTTAGATTCTTGATTTATAATTGAAATAGCTTTGTAATTCTTATGCTTGAAATTATGTAGTTTAGGCAGGACCAGTGAAAATTGAGTTTTTTAGGGTTGTACTTTTAGTCTTAGCTTATGATTAAAACTTTAATAAAAAAATTTGGTAAATGAGAGGACTTCCTGATGAGAATCCAATTATTTAACCTGCGTTTCCAAATCTTTTTCCAGGTCTCATGAGGACATGTCAGTGAAGATGATAGACTACATTGTTGACCTACACCATATTGATATCGATTCTGAATGCCTAAAGAAAACAAAGGTTAAATGACATTAATTTTCTTTGTCTACTACTTTCGTTTCATGATTGCCTCTTTTGCCCTTTTTTTAAAACTATGTTTGTTAAACTATCAAATATTACTCCCACTGCCGCACCAGAATGCTCAAATGTTTTGTTTCACTTATCAAGATTCTTTTGTTCTTAACTTCTTTTATCAGCATGTAATAAGAGTAGTTTCTAGTTCATGTATAACAGGATCATCTAATAGAATGTAGGCCCCTAAATATGTATATTTCATTTTCCAGGATATGATCATTGCAAGCACTGAGCAGGCTTCTCAAAAGGTAAATCATCTTATGGTTAAAGCCTTTATTATCTGTGATTTTCAATTCTTTAAGCATCTACGGTTAATCATCGAACGCAAAAAATTTGATTTCGCTTCCAATTTTGACTATTCAGAAGAAGCATTTCTTATATGACATTGTTGCAAATGGTCGGAATGGGATAGATGTTGATAAGTTACTTGACCTCTCTATCTGACTTCGTATTTGTCATCAAAATTTTCATTTGATAATAATCTCTGATGCATCTGTTTTTTGCACTGCATTTCAAGGTTTGATTACCTTGTTCGTGATTCTCGGGCCTGTGGACTGGGCTGCAGTTTTGAGTTTGCAAGGTATGAAAGATTTGTTGGGAAGCTAGATTTAATAACTAAAGTATAGAGGGATTCGGTTTATGCCAGTATTGACACTGGCATATACTTCTTTATATTTTTTTAATCTGTAGGTTAATGGATTCCATGAGAGTAATAGATGATGAGATATGTTATCGTGCCAACGATTGTGAGTAGATAAAACTTCTTTTTTTTTTCCATATTATAGGTAATCTATGTAATCTAACATGTATTTGCTGGTTTTTTATCAGATCTTACTGTCCACAAATTGTTTGTTACACGCGCTGAAATGCATCGGACAGTTTATGCGCATGCAAAAGTAAAGGTGCTTATGGGTTGCAACATATTCTCTTGAGGTTATCTAGAGAATAACTTAGATTTTCGTCCTAATCAACGGTTGCAATGATTCCACCGAATTGCACTTCATCATTCCGTATTGTGGCTTTTTCGATGTTTCTTCCATGGCTGCTTTCATGAGTTGAACCTGTATCCTGTGCTGTCATATGTCATACCATCTTTTAAGCTAGAGCTGTTATCTACGTGATGAAGGATTGGGTTTAATGGTTTCTTTTCTCAGGCTATTGATTTAATGGTTGTTGATGCCTTAGCAAAAGCAAATGACAAACTTCAAATTTCTTCGCTAATTGACGAACCTGATCAATTTTGGACGGTCAGTAAGCTTAGACACTAATTCGAATAATTATTGCTTCAAGTATATGGCCTTACAGACGTCCTTTTGAAAATGTAGATAGATGACACGATTTTGAAAACCATTGAAATTTCTAAAGATCCAGAGCTCAAGGAAGCGAGAGATTTGATCCTACGTATACGTAGAAGAGATCTATATCAGGTATTCTGATGTATTGCAAAGAGAAAATACTACTTCCTATGATGCATTGTGATATACAGGCTATCTTCAGCACCTTTTTAATTTTTGATGAATAATAAGGTATTATGGGTTTGTTATCTTTTGCAGTACTGCAATCAATTCATTGTTCCAAAGGACAAAATGGAGCACTTCAAAGACGTCACTCCTCAGGACGTTGTTTGTTCCCAGGTCTGTTAAGAACCCGCTCTAAGCTTTTCATTCCTCAAAGAAGTAAAATCATCATCTCAAATAATAAATTTGAAATCAGAGTTCTGGTAATGTTACACTAAACGAAGAAGATGTTGCTGTGAGCAATGTTAAAATTGATTTGACACGTGGAGAATCCAACCCTCTTGAACGGTATGTATGATTGGCCCATTGCTTCTTGGCTTAAAGCTTTATCTGTGGATGCCTTATGATACTTTGATCTGACCACAAGCTTTCTCATCACCTGCATGTATTCGCTGATCCAGCATCAGCTTCTTCGAGGTACTAATTTCTCTTACTAGACTTACCAGACTCCTCGTTGAACCTAGTGCTCGTTTCATTATGGACTCCTGTAGTATGTTTGATACTGCTCACTATATTTTTACCAAGAAGAACAGGCAGGCGATTCACTTTCATGAATGAAAATGGTCATTGTTGACTCTGATAACAGAATAGGAATAGACGAGCATTGTATCATTTATAGCAGACGTCCTTCTTAGTCCACAAAATGCAAATCAACTTCATTTAGCATTAAATCACAAGATATGGGAGAGATAATTAATATGAACTGTATTTCATCTTATGCATCCACCGGACTTATTCCTCTTGAAATTGATTAAGCTCCTAGAGATCATTGTTTCCATGCCAAAGATATCTAACAGCTTATAGTTTATCAGGACTATGAGACTGAGACGAAGCTCAGAATACCAGAGGAGAAAGTTACTCACTTGTTGCCTGCTTATTGCCGAGATACGATCGTCAGAGTGTACTCTAAGAAACCTGAACTGGTTCGTGAAAAAAAATTAGTCCCATAATTAACTTGGTGAAACTTCACATATCGCGGGCTAATTATCAATTTATGGCACATCGTCTTACAGGTGGAAGCAGTTTCCGAGGCCTTCCAAAATTTTCAGATAAAGAAATATGGAGTAAAAGCACAGGTGCACAATACTCCTAACAAGAAGAAATACCGAAAACTGTTTTGTTGATAACTGCTTCCATCGAGGGTGGTACTGTTCCAACTTCCAAACATGTAAATTGTCCTACCAATATAAAACTCTTGTTAGATTTTGTATATATGTACTTCTTATCCATAAGAAACAGTTGTAGAACATATGAAACGTAAAAATCCATATACGTTGTGTTGCCTTTGCTCATCTCCATTACTTGCGTGCCCACCGCACCAGCTCTATTAGCTACTCATTTCTGCCATATGCACTAGCATTTGACGCCGATGGATTTTACGACATGAGAGTTCTTAATATTCTTTGCCAGTCGTAGTCATCTATACGTCATTATTCGTAAGGATAGTCCTGGTGAGCGCCTTTAACATCAACGTCAATTAGCACAAAATGTGCAATCATGCCACTACGAAGTTTTGGACTGACCGATCAATACCTAAAGTCTGTTACTCCGGAATAAGATCTCTGCCCAGTTTTATGGTGTCTTATTGTATCCAGTAAATCTCAGTCATTTATTTATGCGGGTCCTACGTGGACTCCATATAAATAAACATGAAGCTCGCATAAATAAATGACTGAGATTCACTAGACACAATAAGACACCATAAAAACTGAACAGAGGATCTGGACCCTGTTACTCCGAAGCGAATTAGACGCCGCGAAAGTCTATAGGAAAAATCAGAAAAATCATAATTGAGATTGAATATATATTTTCTCGTTTGCACGTGGTCATTCAGAAATAGTTTCTTTATTATGTAAGAATAAGATTATGTACCATCGACCTCCTCAAATCTCACTTTAGTGCGGGACTTCGAACTGGGTGTGATGATGAGGACGACGACGGAAAATTAGAAAAATCATAATTGAGATTGAATATATATTTATTGATTTAACACAATTATTTAGTATATGAAATTAATATATCTTAAAGTTTATATACCGTGACCATAAGCTTAATTTTATTTAAACTCTATATTCTTATTTTTTTAAAGAAATATACCGTCCATATCAATGTTATAGGATTTGACCTATCACATATTTTATCTATATATCATATATTATAGACACAGATCAATGTATTTATCCAGACTACTAATTAACGCATTCAGTGATTAACATAAGACTTTGGCTTGGATTCCTCCCACAATCATAAATTCCTATAACATTTGGAATTCTTACCAGAGTAGAAATTATATGTTATTTTGGGTTTTGCTCGCAAAAAGGAGACGACATACTTTAGGAATCCTTATTCGTGACAACATAGAGAACCTGCCTTTCTTATAAATTCCCTCAAATCAATCAATAGGTACGCACATAGTTCCATAAACGTACACGAAAACGATCCTCCATTAAAACCCCAAAAAAAAGTTGTCAACTAAGCTCAAAAGACCTTTTCTCCACGACTCGTCACCACAATCAAGAAGTTCAATTTCCCATAAACAAGAATCGTCCTGCGTACTCACATTCTCGAGATGACGATGGATTTGAAGAGCTTGGAACTGCTTGACAGACACCTAGATAACATATGGAACATGCTACACGTCGATGAAAGGGCAAAACAAGAGTGGGAAATCGATCCCAAGAAGCTCCTCCTTAACCATGTTATTGCTCGAGGAACCTACGCAACCGTTCATGGTGCTCTTTACGAAGGCCGAAAAGTTGCCGGTGAGTGTTTGCGTATATTATATCGTCTCGCTACTTTGGTTTGTTTGTTTTTTTTCTTTTTAAACCATGCATGGCTTCACGTTCTGCAGCTAAAACCCTAATAAAACCTCGTGCCGTGACTAGCTTTTCTGTGAAGAATAAATAAGTTGCTTACTAGTTTCTACAATTTGGTTTTGCTTATTATCTTCGAATTGTTTATACGTTGTCATCAGTTAAAGTGCTTGACTGGGGACAAGAGGATACGAGAACAAAATCTGAAATAGATACTCTCAGGAGAGCTTTTATGCAAGAGGTGTCTGTTTGGAACAAGCTTGATCATCCCAATATTTGCAAGGTAATGTTGATAAATAACTGCACCTTATTATGATTTTTTTTTTCCTGGTATGCCTTAGATTATAATCATTATGTTTTGATTGTTCTCTTAATATTAGTGTTAAAAAACTTGAGTTGTTTTTTGTTTTTTTCAGTTCATAGGTGCTTTCATGGGTCCATCAGGCGTTGAAATAAACGCCAATAACGGGAAATTGGCAGCCAATATGTGTGGTGTTGTGACAGAGTATTGTCCTGGTGGTACTCTAAAATCTCACCTTACAAAGAATCTGGAAAGCAAGCTGGCTTTCAGCACTGTCATGGATTTTGCTCTAGATCTTGCAAGAGGGTCAAGTTTTCTTCCAGCATCATCTGATATTAGAATCTGTTTACTGTAACTATATATCTCGTTCCTCTTGGCTTTTTAGCACTTACAAACTTGTACTTTTTCTTCTTACAGGCTGGTCTACCTTCATTCCAGAAACCTTGTGCACAGAGACATAAAGACTGAGAACATGCTTCTTGATGAAAATCAAACACTGAAGATAACTGACTTCGGCGTTGCTAGAATTCAAGCTACAAACAATAGCGAGATGACAGGCTTTACTGGAACACTTGGTTATATGGCTCCAGAGGTATACGATCAATAAATTTTATGATTCTTTTTCGTCACCGTGTCAAGTAACTGTTCACAAATGTTCTTTAGCGTAACCTTGCACTTGAAATTTTCAAAGATCATCGACCCAAGTAGTGGATCAGTTATAAAACAGAAGTTGTCCAATCGATGTATGACAGGTTTTCGATAGCCTTATCATATGGGAATTTCCCTTGACGCAGGTTTTTGAGAGCAAACCGTACACCAGCAAATGCGATGTCTACAGCTTCGGAATTTGCTTGTGGGAGATATATTGCTGTGACGTACCATATCGTAACCATAGCTTCTCTGAACTGACGTCAGCTGTTACTTATAAGGTGAACATTCTGCATATTCTTATATTCCTTGCTTATACCCAATGAAGGTTTCTAAGAATAGTAGAGTTAGTGAAAACAACGTTTAAAGCCTCATAAAAGGACATTACTGGCACTGCAGAACTTGAGGCCATCAATACCCAAATGTTGTCCGAAGTCTCTAGCAACAGTGATGAAAAGATGTTGGGACGCAGACCCCAACAAGAGACCTGAGATGGAGGAGGTAGTCACAATGTTGGAAGCAATCAAACCATCCAAGGGTAATGGCATGATACCTCTTGACCAGCGTCCAGGCTGTTCTTGCTTCTTGAGGAGACTAGTCAAGGCCTTAAACCTTTGAAGATAGAAGAAAGTCACCAACTTATCAGGTGGTGGTGATGCGAATACTGAAAGTAAACCAGTAGCATCAAAGCTTTTATGTCATTTTCTGATTCATTCATTTATCAGGTAGCTGTAAATAAGGTGCTTGTGACATAACTGAGACAATTATGAGTGGCATATTTGTTTAGTGCAAATTGAAAACGATCTGCTTGTCATCAATAACCTGAAGTTGAAAGTCTGTTACAATCTTCTCAAGAAATTGTCAGCAAAAGATGCGCATACGTCTTCATAAGTATGAACAGCATAGCATACAAAGAGAATAGAAGCTTCCAATTCCAACACAAAGGTTGGATTTTAACATCAACATACTTAAAAAGCTAGTGTAGAAAATTTGTTGCATTCCATCATGAGAAAAGCTTCAGTCTTTCATATATAAATTCGCACCTTCCTTTCCTTTTTCCTTTGGGGTTGCCTATTTACACGAGTGAGCAGCCAGAATTGAAATGAAACAAACAATACAGCAGTAATGGTGTGTGTAAGTTGCCTTGTACACCATCACGTCAGTAGATCCACACTATTTCAATTTCCATTTCAATTCCAATTCCCTCATGTACATTAGAAGTGTCATCTAACTCACCAAAAACTGGTTATCATGGAAATATCGCGGACAATTTCAGATGACATGTCAACGGCATCTGAAACATCGCCATAGGCTATGCAAAAGTACTATGATAATCCTTTTGCATATGTAAAAGGATACGGCATGTTCTGTACGTCAATAAACTAAGTGCGCAAATGAATCAGGGGGAACCATCATCCGAGGACTGAGCAACAGATTCTATAGTCGGATCACCCTCGCTTGCGTTTTGGAACTTTTCCAAAAGCAATTTCCGGATTTTCACCCTCAAACTAGAGGCCTCTTCAGGTCTGAACCACTGCTTGCAAAACTGAAAATGAAAACATCTACTGAGGAAAATAGTCTCACTTCAAGAATGTACACAAGAATGCAGGTAAGTGGAGATACCATAGTCAGATCTCTCTTTTTCAGCCTCTCAGGAGCCTCCTCAATGAAGCGTTCCATGAAGAAAAGAACAAAGAGACCACAATCATAGTCATTTTTCTGTTGGGGAACCTGTTTGCAATTAGAGACACCTTTGCTAAGATTAGTCAAATTGTTTACTTCAGAAACACCTGGATTTATTTCATATTAGTTCACAGTGATCAAATTCTGACAAAGCCGACAAGGAAAATGGAAACGCAATGCAACTGTATGACATACATTTGACAATAACAGTCATGAGAAACCATTGACATAAAGAATATAAAGTGATAACAATGGTTAGAAGTATAATTGAAGAGAGGTTATGAATGCACTTAAATCTATGCAACACTCACGTCAATCTTTTTCTGATTAATTCTCCCTGGCAGATCATTCCATATCTTATCTGAAATTGGATGGTCATAAGTCCCATTTTCTTGATTTAGATAGTTCCATTCGTCTTTCAGATAGCTGTAGTACAAAATTCACCATTCTTTAGGATGAAGAATGTTAAAAAAGGTATGACTTGAGGGTAATTAAGAGAACATGCATGTCAAAATATATACGTTGAATAGAATAATTGCCCAATTAACGTTGTCATGAAAACATTTTAACCAAAGAAGTCACTCTGCTCACACTAGAACAGCAGAACATGTAATTGCCACAATCAATTTAACTTACTAAATTTCCTAACAGGCAACGGCTGAAAATGGCATTTCCTTCCCGCTGACGATCATTTTTAATACAATTGTGAAATCTTTACAGAATCAGGAATAAAACAGAGGAATATATAAATCCACTAATGCAACATGCGTCATGTGTCTTGAAAGGGCTTCTAATCTGTCAAACCTTTTTATGTTATCAAAAACTGATCTGCTGGCATGAAGCCCCAATGAATCCAGGTGTAGTATTATTGGTCCTGATTCATCTTCCTTATCAGGGATACAAATAATCCCCAAACTCCAGTGAAGACTGAATCAGAATGCACAAGCACCTCAAATAAGCCAACAAATAAGAATGATTTGGCCAAAGAAGAAGAATAAATGGAGAGAGAAAAAAAATACAGCACTATTGATTTCTAAATTGACAAGATGGAAACTGAACCAACACATGCACTTGGCTCAACGCATCAGATGACCAACAAAGACACCATGCCAAGTCATATATTTATTTTTCTTCTTAAAAGATTAAAAAGCTAGGGACCTAATTGGTTAATCTTTCATTTTTGGTCTTTTGTTTTTGTTTTCAAATTTAAAAAAGAAGTGTGATTAATTTTCTATTTTCAATTTTTGTTTTTGATTTTTTCCTATTCCATAATTTATAACAAAAGATAAAAATTAGTTTTCGCAAGTTGAAATTTTTTTAATCACAAAATTATCTAATTATTTATTAATTAATATAAACTCAATAAAAAATAATGGCCATTCTAAGTTTACTATTGAATAATAAACATTTGAATTTATTTTTAGAAATAATAATGATTTTAAAAGATTATAAGTATTTTCAATTTTGAAATTACTTCAAGAGTAAGCATAATTTAAATATTTAAAATTATTTGTATAAACTAAAAATTTCAAATAATTATTTTAAAATCCAAAATTTTTAGATCATAAAAATAAAATTTTATTTTAAAACTTGTATTTTAGTTCAAACTCGTATACATCATTTCATATACTCACAGTGCACAGGTCCATTCTAGGCACTTGATACTGAATTATTCTGAAATATGTATTTCAAAATCAACTTAAAACTTCACATCTTTCTGCGAACAAAATAGCAAGAAGTCAACTATCGGGATGGATCACATTTGAAATGCCAACAAGTCATCTTACTTGCACATAATTAAACCGAAGCCAGAGAAATAAAAGAACTAGAAACGCTAGAGTGCAGAACAGTCCACAACAAACAGAATAATGGCCTTCAAATTCATATAGGAGTAAACAGGAACAAATCACACCCCAGATATCTGGTTGTAATCAGCCACCAGACCTAAGGTCAAAGTGGCTTTCTAATAGATAAAGCTCAGATATTCTTACTCTTCGTGTATGGGAATAAGTACATACGCCTTCCGAAATAAGTTGACACCCCTCCACCATCTTCGGAACTTAGCAAAAGTTGATACCTTGTCAACCCCCTAAACAAATGAGCATGAATGGGAAAAGAGAATGTATGATTGAGCGATAAAAGATAAGAGCTAGAATAGTAAGAAATCAGCGACAATCAACAGCTAACTACAAAGAGGAAATCAAAATAAAATGACGAAGAATGTTCCCATACATGAAAAGTTCTCAATTTTCCCACTACATCACAAATTTTCTTCAGGATAATATCATCGGCAAAAATATGATGCTAGCTTGTCCATAAGCCAAGAAAAAATGATTTCACAACCAAATTGCAGATCATTCACATTATTCTGGAAGCAATCAATGAAGTAGTTTTACAAATCAATCAAGAGTGACAAATGATCACCCAAAGAATTTAGAATAATCAATATCTTCCTGTTCAACTGGGAATACCAAGAAAGGCACTACCTTGTATGTTACTGCCTGTTTTAGCTTCTCGTAGAAGAATGTATTGAAGATGTGGTAGTCACAAGTTACCCTTTTTGCTGGAGAAGCATTCAACCATAAGTACCTAGGAAAAGGAATCAAAAGTGACCATGCATAAAATTTTAAGAAAATTTGTCCCATACCTTCCACACAGACAACAGAACATGTATCCCAAAGGGAGAACATTTCTATTACATAGTCAAGAAGTTCTAGGACAGCATATGCAAAATGAAACTAGAGAACAACATGAGAAAAACTCACTTATCTTCCTACCGCTTAGATATAATCATTTTACAGTCAATAAAAATGGATTATTATCTCCCATTTGTTTTTGTTTCAACTTAACTAACTCAGGACAAGTAAACATTGAACCTCATTCAACTAGAACCTTCAACTCCATCTTACAAAAGTGATCAAAAAGTGATGGGGTAAACAAAATGACTAGCTTCTCTAAGATAACTTCCCCCTAAGCTTTCAAACTTTACCACCCATTCATTTCCTAGATAGAACTCTGCTGTTGTGTAACATGTTTCTCCATGGATATACTCATTCCACTGCATAAAGCAGATTATCCTTGGTACGCTCCCAAAGAAGTTATTAGAAAATACAAAAGTTTCTGGTTCATGAACCTAGCTCCAAATCTGTATCTATGAGTTTGATATTATCTACAGTAGCACTCATAATTTTCCTATCACCATGAGTCCAAAAGGTCAATATTTAGTTGCCTCAAGGGAGCTTATTTAGCCTCATCACACTGATGCGCTTGAGAAAATTTGACTTGCTCACCCATTAAAAGACCAAATAACTAGCTGAGCCAAATTATAATCTCAAATCATCCCATGCTCCTTGTATGCTTCTTCAAGGTAAGTCAAACAAACCACTAGATCAATAATCAGTGAAGGCTCAATTATACCCCTGCTAATAGTACCCATTATTATTACTCAGTTACAGACTAATAAGGCCCATCAATAGGAAAAACAAAAGCTACAATCAACTCCACAAATCCAATCAGCACACTTAAATTCTTGAACACAAGAAAAGGAATAAATGGAATTTCAAACAAATTTGTCATGCAATGTGAATCTCTGACCTCGGCTCAGAAGATACCAGAATAAGAACATCAAAAGAAAAGGGCATCTGAACATAATTACCTGATGTAAAAATTCATGATTGGTGATGTTAAATAGCCTTCAGGACCAAGGCAAGTTATATCCGTGTGAGAAATTTCAATAGACTCAGGATCATCTCTGGGTAACAGATAACATGAATTAGTGAGCATATTTTTAATCTTTTTATTATATTTTATTATTATTATTAATTATTATTATTATTATATTTATTATTATTATTACTATTCTGATTTCTATTATTTTATTATTATTTTAGCCTTTTCTGTATTACTTAGTATTTTCATTATATCCCTTTCCTTTTTTTTAATGAATTGTTTTCTATATCATGCATCATTATTTTATTGTCTCATTTGCATGTGGGTCCACCGGAAACA
>JANKOE010000001.1:6193509-6218960 GCA_026284465.1 Erythroxylum citrifolium | reverse complement strand
AAAAAATCTGTTTTGGAAGAAACGAAAACCTGTTGTCAAATATTAGAGAAACGTCTTTTTCTGATTTTCTTAATATGATTGTGATTTTTTTATTTTTTAAAACATGGCAACACAACAATAAGGACCAAACAGGTTTTAACATATTGATCTATTTCAACATGTTGTCTTATCATGTTAAACTTAATTTTATGCAATTTCTATAACTGCTTTATTGCCACAAAGCAATTTCACAGTTGTCCTAGATGAGTAGCCAATTTCTTTTAACAACTCCTTTGATTAAAGAAGCTCATAAAATTCCTTAATCATGCTACGAAACTCAACCTCTGTACTAGATAATGCAACCACCTTTTTCTTCTTAAGCCTCTGAGTTACCAAGTTATCTCTAGTAAAAGTAAAATATTGTTGTAGACTTTCCATAAAAAATGCTTCTAATTTAAACTAGATTCGTGTATCCATCAATATTTAAGTGATTATACTTCTTAAACATGATTCTTTTTTATGAGGCCTCTTTAAGAACTTTAGGATTCGGATTACAACTTCCATATGTTTTTCACTTGGATTGTATATGAATTGAATTATTAAATTCACGACATAGGCAATATTTGGTTGTGTGAGACAAGTAAATAAACTTGCGTATGAGCCACTAATATTTTTCAGTTGACGGGTATCTGATTTGGAAGTTCTTGTTGGTTATGCTCTAGAGCTAATCAGTTTGGTTGTAATTTAGTGTCAAAATTGTTTAAAGACATTCTTTATCTTGTATGTATTTAGATGTATATAATAAAGTTCATAAGATAATTATACATTGTAAATAAAATTATGATGAAAATATAATTATAAAATTCATATTACATTTATGTGTTATTCCTAAATTGTTATGAGTTATTGCTTTATTAAGATTGAACAATAATAGAACTTAAACAGATTGACACACATTATGTTTAAAAAAGCAATTAACTTCATAGACTAAAGTATGAAGATATTTAAATAAATGTATGAGTGCTTGTTAGAGAACAAGTTCACTGAACTGACCTCATATAAAAAAATCTATTTGGAACATTACTTGTATTTTTGTGAAAATTCTCATTATGATGAGTGTATAAGTGATCTTTTAACTTGAGATCTCCAAAGTTATTTTGTATAAAAATTGCTATATTTTGATACTACTTAATGACTTATTCTAATTATAGGTAGTTCAGTCGATAGTCATTGGATGTAGCATGAACTATATGGAGGTAGTTGAGTGATCAAGATAAGATTCATCACCCTATAGGATTCATTATCCTAAAGTAAAGAGAGAATATTTCATTGTTTCCGATTAGTATTGATTAGAAAAATTCTTGGTCAAAATGAAATGACGTTTTGTAAATAGTTTACAAATGTTATTAATAGAATCAATATCTAATAGTGGAGAAGTAATAAGATTAGAATAAAAATAGAGTTGACATTAATTATATGCCCTATGTCTAACCGAAACATTGTATAATGAAAGGATTACATTATACAAAAAATCATGCATGAAAAAGTTAGTCGGAGCCACTTTAACATTTTTAAATATTTAAACAGTCATGATATATTGCTAGATGCTAATTTTAATCTATAGATATAAATTGTTTAATTAAATAATTAAAGATAAATTAAAGGAGATTACTTTATCTAATTCTAAATATGATTTAATGTTATAATTTATATCCTTTGTCAACATATTTGAGAACCTAATAAGTCTCATATAAAGAATGAGTTAAAGAGAAAAAAGATATGTTAATCAAGTTAGACTTGATTATAAATTTTGAGAAACTTTATGATTAAATATGAGATATTTAATAAATAAAGATTAATATGAGATATTAGATCTTATTTGGATATAACTGATATTTAAAAATTATTTGTAACTCTAACTAAAGCTTATTAAAATTAGAATTTAATTTCAATTAAATTAATAAAATGTTCATAACTTATTATAATTTTGCTTAAGCTCTAAGGAAGCTAATACTTCTTGCTTAACCCTCTCTGCAATAGTTACAGAATTCTCTTAGCTCGTTTTGTGGACACTGTTAAAAGATCAAATACTTGTGTTGCTTTGATGGGTGAGATGAACAAGTTTCGAAAACGGATTGAGAGATACGATAAGAAAAGGATCAAGTTTTAAAATAAAGTACAAATTAAGATTCACACTTCATTATGATTTATATGTTAATCATATTATAGAATTTTAGTGATCTTGATTTTCGAAAATTTAAATATAAAAAAATTTCGTAATTATTTTGTTGTTGGCGGAATCGGATCTGACCCAATTTTCCAACATTTCTACTATGTGATTTTTAAACTAACGGCGTGTTTGCCGATTTATAGTTAAGCATGCCTCTCTCAGCTAATAAGTCAAGTACACTCTTCTTTTATGAGAGAACCATCCTTAACTTGATCAAGCTACCTCGATTTCAAAAAGTATTTTAGCCTTCTAGAAATTTTCATTTCAAACTTACAAGAATCATATTATTTATATAAATTATAATAACGGTTCCCAACTCTCCTTGATGGTTTAGGAATAAGGTATGATCTAAATTGTTTTGTTTGAACTCATATTCAATTCCATTCTATTAATAAACCTCCAATTAAACATAGCCTAAGACCTTGTTTGACAATTAGCGGATTGTATTAATTGTTAGCCAATTCTATCAACTGTTAGCTAGCAGCTGATTATATTAGCTGATTTGACTAGCGGATAACATTATTTATTTATTAAACATGTTTGGTGAAATTAGCTGTCTAATATTAACTGTTTAAGTGTAAAATGATTTACAAGGGCATGACGTAAAAAAAAAGAAGAATTTATAAGGCTATGATTAGATATTTAATTTTATAAAAATTTAAGTTTTTAACTCTAATAAAAAACATAGAACATTATTTAAAATTGCCACCATAACATATTTTTATTTTCTAACAAAAAACTTATTTCATTAGTAAAAAGAAACCCCAAATTTTGTAGCTAAAAAACTTCATTGTAAAAACATTTTTTTTGAGAAATTAAAAAATTCATTAAAGTTTAAAGATGTACATTGGAGACTTAGAGCAATAAGTCAGCAAGGCATAACTTAAGACAACAGATATTTAAACAACGTCGTTTGAGCTCTTCCCAACTTAAAACAAAAACGACCTCGTTGAGAAACCTCCCCGACTATTAGGGTAAAACTACCCCGACCTTTCGTGTATCTTCAAGAAATTTCCCAATTCGACTGGGCGATGAATCGCGATTCATCTGACGCTAAAGAGCGGCTCTTGAGGTGGAGAGATCGACAACGATCGACAAAATCGTGGATCATCTCCCCAAAGATTGTTGTTTCCAGGTAAGCGACGTCAACTCGTTACGTATATAGCGATTAGGGTTTAATCTGGTGACCTCCTTGTAGCTTGTAGGTGTACCCGAGTCAAAGTTGCCTGCGAGCCTTCTTCCAAAACCAGCTGCATATCACAAGTGTCTCCTTCTCAAACAAACAGTAGAAATTAGGGTTGGAACCTGAAAAAGTGGTTGTCGTTTTGAAGGAGGAGCTCGGATTTGCAATCCTGCAGGGCTTCTACTACCAACTTTCTAAAGAAGGCGGGGATGATCTGAACCAAACCAGGTAAATTCGATTACTCTCATGTAGCTATTTTCTATCTTGAGTAGTAGGAGTCTGTGAGTCACAAAATGTGGTCTTCCTTGAGAAGGGAAAGATCAAATGTTGTAGATCTGAGTTGTAATCTTGTTTCTGCATAGTTTGGTGAGTGAGGTTGTGTAGCTCATCTTCTGGGTAATTAAAGCCTCCATATATAGGCTATTCTCCTACCACAGTGTAGGTGTAACTGATTAACAATTAGTTGCTCTCTAATACTTGTAGTGATGAGCTCTATAAGAGAGGTCATTGAGGTGGTCTGGTCCTTGAATTGTCTACTATTTCTCTCATTCCATATCACCTGGACACATGTAGCCACTGAAAGTAGGGTTATATCCTTGTCATATTTGGACATGTTCAAATTAGAAAGCCCTTGCATGATGTCTAGGAGTCTCCAGACATTAAGGTCTGGTGCAATGAGGGTTGAGATTCTAGACCAAATTGTTCTGGAGAAACCACATTCAAAGAAGAGGTGGTCTCTGGATTCATCCACTAGGTGACAGAAAATACCAAGTTTAGGGGCGATTAGGAAATTCAATCAGTCCATCGTGCTCATGCTGTTCCACATTGCCAACCATAGCAGAAAATTCACATTAGGTCTGAGGGTTTTATTCCAAACTAGAGTGTCCCACCTTACACTATTTTATGGCCTTACACTAGGTTCCTTACTGCCTTAGTAGTGATCTCTGAAATTGGGATACCCATCCAAAAATAGTTATCTCTTTCCCCTTGTCTTATGAGAGGAGGAATGTGTAGGCATGCTATCTCATCCGAAGATAGAGTCCACTCACCATTACTCATGATTGCTTGGAGTTTAGCATCTCCAGGGATGCGACTTAATAGAGAAGTAGCCAAGTGATTTTGAATTAAGAGACCATTTCCTGACCAGTTGTCATACCAGAATGAGAGTCTTTCCCCCTCCCCTATTTGGCAAGTTATATGCTGATAAATCTTTCCCCTCATACCAAGGAGTTGGTTAAAGAGTAAGTGTAGCTGGGCTTAGTTTTTAGAGACCAGAAACTCCTTCCTTTCAAAATATAGGTATGCATCCATTTGGCCCATAATGACTCCTAATCACTTAGTAGCCTCCAAATCCTTTTAGGCATTAGGATTATGTTCTTAGTAACTATGGATTCAATTCCCAATCTCCCTTCTTCTTTGAGTTGGCATATGGACTTCCAACCTACCTTTGCCATACCTTTCTCCCCATTCCTTTTCCCCTCACATAAATTGTTTCATCAGCCTTTCTATTATTTTAGCCAGTCCTTTGAGAGGAAAATGTATGAACTCCAGTGGGTGTTCTTGAACCAACATAATATTATCTCCAATATCTCTGCTTGCCAAAAATGCCCATTGATTTTCATTAATGAGAAATTTAAGAACCTCCTTCATCCTATTGGCCAATATCTTGGCTATGATCTTGTATAGGAAGTTTGTGCAAGAGATAGGCCTGTAGTCAGTCCACGATTTCGGGCTGGGGTTTTTAGAAACTAGACAAAGGAAAGTCTTATTGATTTCTTTTAGAAGCACTCTTTTTAAGAAAAATTCATGTACTGCCTCTTTGATAAGTCCACCTAAGTAAGACCAAGTTTTCTAATAGAAGAATCCATTTAAGCCATCCGGACCAGGGCCTTTAGATCCATTCATCATTGTAAAAACTTTTATCAGTATAGAATACATGCATAATTTTTAGTTTGAATTATTCATAATATCACTATAGCATAGTTAGCATAATTCAAAAATTATGAAAGGTGGGTATAATTAATTTTTTACATATTAATTTTTGGTTGATCATAAAAAAACTCCTCTTATGGAACCTTTAGAAATTAGTTTATTGGAATTAAATAAGTTAACTAATAAGCTATTCATCAAACACATCAATAACTTTTTAAGATAGTAAAAAAAGTTGACTTTTAGTTAATAATCTAAAATGCAGCTTTTCAGCTGTTTCTAAACACCTCCTAAAAGTCAGATGAAAGGAATGGAACGTGTAAAAACATTTAACTTATAGGACCGACTGAGAACCACAAGAAGTAACGTCGTGAACCTTGTGAAGAGACTAGGTGGTTACAGAATTATGGAAAATCTATGATTATGGAAACACTATGACCCATGAGAAGAAGAATCAGTGTAAGATATATGTAGATGAAAGGACCAAAGGATACTTCTTCCAATAACCTTGAATTGGATTAAAATGGATTTAAAAATCATAGTCACGACTAGAATATAAAGATTTACATAAATAGGGGTCTTCAAAGGAATACTTCCAGTGAGTCATGTAGAGGGTTGCAGCTAAGGGATTCCAACCTTGAACAGATTGCTGTTATGTCAAATGACCCAGAACCAGGCTACAATCGATCCAGTTGCCAAACCAATAGCGAGGAATAGTACAATTACAATCCCAGCAGTCTCTGCATGATTTATCTGGACAACTTTTGGAGCCATGATCATCACAACACTAGTCAAATAGCCATTAGTCAGGCCCAATAGGCATGTTAATATCGACACTGGAATCTCCGTCCGGAAGAAAATTGGACCACGTATGCAGCCTAAGAACAGGGGAAAAAAGAGCAATCTTGCAAAACAGCCACCAATGGCAACCTTATCGTTCTCAAGGAGGGACAATGCAGTCAAAGACTTGCCAACAAGGTCAAATACATTGAAGCCAGTAATGAGAAGGATTGAATACCAGTCTTTCAGAATCGCAGAGTGCACGTCCTCGGTTATATACCCAGGAAATATTGACAGTGTCACAGCATAGATAAGGAAGATTCCAATACCATACCATTTGACCCTCCCCACAATTTCCCACAATGTTGATCTCCACCGAGCACCTGTCAAGGAACCTCTCTCTTCTTTTTGCTCATTAACGACCACAGTTTTCAAGTCCGAATAGTACTTAATGACTGGAAGTCTGTGGGCCACGTTGTAGAAAACAATGCATATACCCATAACCACTATCCCAACAGCAAAATAAAGGTTTGCACTGTTTCTCAGCCCATGGGCATCTTGTGTATAGACAGCTTTAGTTAAGATCCTAAGGAATGAAACAAGGACACCTGGATTCACCAACTTTAAAAGTTATAAATGCCCCTGTTGGAGTCCAAATAACTTGCTTAAATCATAGCTTGGTAAATTACTCTAACCTACTTTGTAAATTCATATTGAAAAGCAAAAGTTGATGACTTAAACATGACTAAAGTAACTTGATGTTATAAAACAAATAGAAAGCAAATCTTTCAAAGATTAACGTACAAGGCTCAGCTCAGAGGCGAAGGCAGAAGCAGAACAAAATAATCTCTCCAACAGGGTTAACTAGGTTGGCTTCAGAACCATCTGTATACCATAAAAAGTTTCAACCGAAAGGACTCTCGAAAGCAACATGAAATGTGCAGCAACAATAAATTGTAGCATCTTAAAAATATGAATAGGACAGCAGACCAAAATTTTGAAGCTTTCAAGGCTACAAAAACATGTGACGACCTAGTTTAATTACCTGAATGCAACATTGCATACCTACAATCGATTAAGAAAGGAAAATCAAGTATGAGATCTTGAAGTTTTTCTGATTCGTTGACTCAAAATTAGCATTTGTTATCTTCCATTTTAATGCACGCTAAGGAAGTGAGCTAAACAAGCTTGGTGAGCCAAGTAAACTGATAAAAACCAAAAAGGGGAAACTTCAGGTGACTGGATAACCTAAAACCAGCAGTATAACTGGGTGTTTGGGGTCTAACTCAACCTAATCCACAACTATTTCAATTTTTTGCATCATCATAGCAGCTGAACCACTTCAAGAAACAAAAACCAGTAACATTCATCAAGATACATGCAGAAGCCTATAAAGAGAAGAAAAATTGAAATTCATTTCAAAGCAGAGAACTCGCAGACAGCTATAAATTACCAGAACCAGCTGTGCCAGCAACAATAGCCTGCATATACCTCTCCGGTAACTCTCCGGCAGCCCCAATAAGCCCACCTTGGACAAGCGCATCCGCCATACCCGAAAGGGCCAAGGCGGTAACCGTTGCATAAAACCCACCATAAAACCCGACCCGACCCTTTATATAAACCGCGTCCATAATCGGGACCACAAGCAAAGACACAACGAACAACGCAAGGCCCACATTGATCCTAACGTAAGCATCGGACTTATGAGCGTAGAAAACAATAAGCAACAAACACAGGAGTTCCACAAGCATGTAAGAGACGGAGAAGATGCGATCAACTGAGACGTCAGGATATATGTAGGAGAAGTAATCAACGGCTGTGATGAAGGCGTTCCACGGTAAGAGAAAGCCGAGGCCGAGTGTAAAGTAGATGATATATGCCAAGTGGAACGTGTCTTCTGGAGTTTTCCGGCGAGGTCCAAGGGTGGTGTCGGCGGCGCAGAGGAGAAGAGATGATTCCGATTCGGGTGGTCCCCATTGATCGGAGCTTTTGTCTGCGGCACCCATTTGGCGGGTATTGCAAAGCAGAATATTGCGGGCTTCGTATTGGTCGATTTGGGATGCTGAATTCAGGGTCAGCAATAATTAATATATAATTACAACTCATTAAGAGTTGGCACCACTTTCTTTAAAATTGAATCTTGGCTTTGTGCAATGTACTTTGAATCAAACTCTGCTTTTAATCAAGGTTATGTGTACGGCCGACATGTACGTTGGGTATCGGTTCAGTTTGTAAATTCAAAAACTTTAGGACTAATTTGTAAGAAAAAGATTGTTGACCCTAAATCTCCCCTCGCTCTCGATATTTGCTTCAGATGAATCAGACATCATCTTCCTCACTCTCCTCGCCCCCTCTCTCAGCACTCCAATAACATCCTCGCGTCGCACAGTCCTCACCATCACTGGTTGCACTGACGCATCCGTTCCGTCGCTCACATCGCTGCAGCCCTCGCCTCTCACACTGTCTGTTCACTGTCGTCGCTCACCGCCACTGTCATCCTCTGCCTTCATCTTTATAAAATAATCTTTCAGATACTTTATAGTTTTAAATAAACCATACTTTTAAAAATTATAATAATAAAAATTTAAAATAACAATTTATTTATTTTTATTAATAATATTTTCATATATTTCATATATAAATAATAACCATGAAAAAATTATTTAATTATCATATAAATATAATATTAAAAATAATACAAATTATTTAAAATATTACATTTTGTCATATAATAAATAATAATTACATCAAAATATCAAATAAAAAAATAAATATTCATTATTATCTGAGAATTACAATTTACAACAAAAGAATTACAATAATAAATAGTCAGGTGATAAAAGGGCATTTTCCAAATAATCTAAGGCAAGAGCAACGAACTAGATCATTGAACATTGCAGTTGGGCAGCAAAGAGGTTTAATTAAAAATAATTTCAAATAAGTCCTTCAATTTTTTAAAATTTACAGTATTGAATTATATTTGGTCAGTATTTCAAATGTTGGCTAGTATTAGACAACATTGCCGGTACCGCCGATCGATACCAAACAATACGATTTTTGTACCATTTTCCGGTTGGTATGATATGAAATCCATAATATTGATATAGAGTAGATTATTATAGATTTGGATAAGAAAATCTGAATGAAATATTGTGTTGTCTTATTTTTAAAAAAATTATCGTGTTGTCTCTTAAAGAGTTGTAGGCTTGTAGTTTTGTTATGTTAATTAAAATTAGTAAATGAAATATTGTTCTAATAGAGAATGAAAAGTTAGTGCAAAATTAGTGACTGAAAGATTAAAATTAGTGACAAATTAGTAAATAAAAGATTAAAATTATTTTGTACATAAATTGGGTTATATTATATATTGTGAAAAAGTAGTTGCCATAAAATAGTTTATAAATTGAACCATGTAATCATACAAAATAGATTAATCTATAGTTAAATTATGTCATCACATAAAATTAGTTATAGTCTTAAATTTATGCTTAAATTATATAAAAAAATAAGTTAAAGTTGTGAATTTATGTTTGAGTTTTGTAATCACACAAAATAGCGGATTTTTTCTCAGCAATTTAGATAAGAACTTATATAATCGGTCACCTAGGTTATGAAATCTCTAATGTAATTAATAATTCCAAAAAATTGTTGAATTTGCTTTGTGTTGAGATTTTCATTAGGAAAATGAAATAACTCACTGGCTATATGTGAGTCAAGCTGATAAAATCCATTATAAAAGTTCATTCCCAAAAATTTTATTTAGGTTGCTTCAATGTGACTTTTCTTAGCCAATAGAATAATCTCATATTGCTTTGTGAGATCCAAAAAAAGAAAAAATGGAGTAGTACCTTATAATCCTTATAGGTCTTAGATTATAATAGAATGTCATCAATATAAATCAAGACATTATTAAGAAAGGCTCATAGATCTTTGTTATAGCCCTTTGAAAAAGTGATGGAGCAGCTTTAAGTTCAAATGTTATAACAATCTATTGATATTGGGCATTAGGGACGTAAAAAGTTATTTTGTACCTTTCTTGTAAGTGTATCCCAAGTGCCAAAAACCTGCCTTTAAGTTAAACTTTGAAAAGATTTTTTCTTGTTTAAGAAACAAGACTAATCTTTGGTATTAGAAATTTATCATCTTGAATGAATGCATTAGAGGTTAATAATCAATCATTAACCTATTTTTTCCTTTTTTTTGTTTTGCTCTTTTGTTCACATTAAAAGCTTGACAAGCATAATATGATTTTGTAGGCTCAATTAATCTTATTTGAAGCAAGATATCACACTCCTCTTATGCTAGCTTCAAATCATCAAGATTCATTATAGGATGAGTGGCTTTGGTAGGATTGATATCCTAATTTTTTTTTGAAAGGTAAATGAATGAAGAATTGTGGATTCTTCCAAAGAGGATGTCAATGTGAGAATTGTGCAAGGATTTCAGGACAATGGTCCAAAAATTGATCTCGTAATACTCCACAATGATGAGGAACTTGAATAAGTTCAAACATGTTTGTATATTAGTATAAGCACTAAAATTGGCTTTGCATTTAATACTAGTAAGTAGAATTTGCAACAAAGATGCCTTACAATATACATCCACACCAATTAGGATATCTGGGTCAGAGAGATGACTACCAAGAACTTTTGTCCACATAACACAATTAGGGAAAAACCTTATCATTATTTTCTTCTTTTGTAAGCCCAATTTTAAATGAGTTTTCATCAACAGCTGTGAAATATTCATCATGAGGTATCCATGCTTCTGAAGGTAAGATGTTGGGCTTCATAATACTGTTACAAGATCTAGTATTCATATATCCAATAGCTTTAATTGGGTTATCATATTTGTCATATAATAATTGGATATGAGCATAAAGACGTGGGACGATGATAAGCTTTTAGGTTATTTTGAAACATGGTTGCGGTAGCATATATAGGTTATCATCCTTAGTATCATCATTTGTAAAATCTTCAAATGAGGCAAATTCACCATCAGAGTAATCGATAAGCATAATAGTCTCAATAGATTCCAACAGTTTCAAATCCTTTTTTGTCTTGCTCGAACATTGTCACGTAAAATGTCTTGGCTTGCCATAAATAAAACATTTATCTGCATCTTTAGAATGAGGAGTTCTCTTTTAAAAGAATTGAATAGATCTAAGCCTTTTACTTTTTCTGAATGGCTTTTAATAACCTCCATTAGAAGTTTAGAATTGTTGAGATCACCTAGAGGAAAACTTCTTATGGTGATATTTCTTTTTAGAAGACATTCGTAGTCTTTTTTCTATTTACATTTGATATGTAGATAAGGCTTGTTGCAAGCCTTCTTCAAAAGAGGAACCCTTTTAATCATGTTTTTGAAAAATGTTTGTTAATCATAGAGTTTATCAAGAGAGGCTAATACAAGTAGATAAATTTCAATAAAATATATTTCTCTCATATCTCTTCATAAGGCATCAATGGTCCTTTGTGATTCAGGTTAGAGTTCATCTAGAAAGGATGCAATGAATGTATAATGGAGATTGACATCAGTAAAACCATTAAGTAGGTCATACCATTCCATCATATGTTGATAATATTTGTAAAGATCTCTCTGATCTATAGAACACCATTTCATTTTGAAATATTCTTACTGGATTTGCTTATCACCAAGACGAATATATACGGATGCTACATGAATATATTAGAGTTTTCTATAATAATCCAAACTTTGCCACCATTCCCTTAAAGTATCAATAAAACAGGAAGTGAATTTAGACAAGTATCAGGTCGAGTCATTTGCAAATCAATCCAAGCATACAATTCATGTAGACGATCTCTCCATTTTTTTGGTGGAAGATCATCAAAGATAAACAAGGATCCTAAGGTAGGACAAGGTGGAGTTACTGGCATAAGTGGTGGAGGAGGTCTAAGGGGTTCAATCCTTATTGATTCAGCTTCACTTATTTTTAGTTCAGCCTCAATTTGTTAAGAAGTATATGGCATAGTCATCATTATCTGAGCTAATTTAGATAAGTTTGCAAATTGTTCTGAGACCTCGTAAGATTTTTCAGAAATTTCAGAGTCTTTAGATATTTGCCCTTCATATTCAACTGTGTTAAAGTCAGATATTAGTTTTAGAGTTATAATGAACTTTTGTTGAGGAGCTTTATCTTTTCCAATGGATAGAATAGGTTGAGTTTTTGTTAGTGAAGAAGGTGGAATTTTAATTTGCAAAGGTTTTGTCCTAGGATCAATAAGTTCGGTGTATGAGGGTGATGGATCAGCTTTCTTTTCAACCTTAGGTTTTTTTAGGTTTTGTTGGCCTTATTTAGCTAGTAGGCTGGGGAGTGGCTTGTTATTTGAATAAAAGATAATTCATTTTGGACACCTTCTCATAATCAACAGCTTCAAGATAAGTTGGAGTTGAATAAATAAGCTGAATAACTGGAAATAGTGTAGTTCCATAAATAGTCTTTGACTGTTCTATCTGTATGATTGCTTTCATACACTAAAGTACTTTTTTGACTCATTTGAGTTTTTGCTCTTTGGTAGTGAAATCAGGTCCTTTATTATATGTTTAGCACATAAATAGGTACCTAGGCCAACGCCATTTACTCTAGAGCTCGAACAGTGTAAAGGTTGGTAAAGTACATGTTAAGTACATGAAAAATCATCAACAAAGGTCACATAATAGTGTTTTCCTCCCAAAGAAGCTGTCTTAGAAGGTCCCCATACATTAGAGAGAACATAATCTAAAATACCTTTGGTATTATGGATTGTTGTTCTAAATTTTACACTTGTCTTCTTCCCTTTGACACAATACTCACAAAAATCCAATTTACAAGTTTTCACTCCTTTCAATAATCCTTGTTTTACTAAGAGATTCAAAGATTTTTCACCTGCGTGCCCCAAGCGCATATGTTATAACGTTGTTGCTCCTAACTCCTTCTCATCACTAAAAGATGCTATTGTTGCTCCAATAACAGTATTACCCAAATACTGGTACAATATATTATTTTTCTGTACCGCTTTTAATACTATAAGTATACTAGAGATAATCTTCATCACTCCATATTTTGCTACCACCTTAAGACCCTGTTCTTCTAGGGCTCTTACAAAAATGAGATTCTTCGACAAACTCGGCACATAACAAACATTTTTCAAGATTTTGATTGATCCATCTTGATTCCTTAAACGAATGAAACCAATCCTATGTGTGGTAAAAGAGAAGTCATTTGTTGTGTAAATAATTCCATCTTTTAGTTCTCTAAAATCATAGAACTAATCCCCATTAGGACACATATGATGACTATATCCTGAATCAAGCAGCCATACACTAGAAGAATTAGTTGATGACGTAACAGCAAGTGAAAAATTTGAGTCTTCATCATTACACTCAGCTATATTTGAATCTGCATCAACCTTTCCTTTATCAGGTTTGCCCTTATTTTTGAACTTAGGACAATCCTTCTTCTAGTGTCCTTTTTTTTACAAAAGCCACATTCATCTTTGCTCAATTTGGACCTCAAATTCGATCTCCCTTTCTTTCCTTTAGACTGGCTTTGCAAACGACCTTTGACCAGCAAAGCATTTGTTACTCCACTTGTACATTCTTCCTTTATCTTCCTTCTCAATTTATGATTGTACAAAGCAGTTGTAACTTCACTAAGAGACAAAGTAGCCTTCCCATGAAGTAGAGTAGTATTAAGAAACTCAAACGCCTCAGGAAGGGATCCCAACAACATCAAAGTTAGATCTTCATCTTCAAATGTCACATCCAAATTTATTAAATCAGTAACTAACTGATTAAAACTGGTGATGTGCTGATTTATAGTGGTACTCGAAATATAAGAAAAATGAAACAGTCTCTTCTTCATATGGAGCTTATTCTAACTACTTTTCTTCAAGAATTTTTCCTTCAATGTTCCACAATTTATATGTTGAAATTTCTTTCGAGAAAGCATACTTTTGCTTTCTAAAATGACACAATCGAATTGTACCACATGTTAAACAATTTATAGTCATCCAATCTTTCTCCTCAACGTCATCTGATTTCTTTTCTTCAATGGCAATGTCAAGACCTTGCTGAAAAAGAACGTCTTCAATCTCACTTTGTTACATTCCAAAATGACCCATACTATCAAAAATCTCCACCATAAATCTTGCATTTGTCATTACAGTTCTCTCCAAAATGGGCGAGGAAAAAGCAGTCAACGTAGCTGGCGTGGAATTTTTTTCTATCTTTTGTCATCTCTACTATAATTTCTATTCAATAGCTGTCGATGCGAAATGCCAAAAGCCCAAGGAAATCTTTTCTGATGTTAAAGATTAGACTACACTGTAACCACGAAGCATACTAAGAAGAAACCTTGGCTCTGATACCAACTGTTGCAAAAACTTAGGTTAATTTCCACCAATGATAACAAATTCACCTCAAGCACTGTTACACAGATAAATAAAGTGTGAATGATTGTACTAAAAAATCACACCAGGAAAATTCTTAGGAACGACTGGAGAAGTCATAAATGGTCCAGCTTAAAACTAAATCTCCTTGATAGAATTTTCCTAAATATGTAATTTAATATCACAATAATTCACTATATTTATACTTGACAATAGCTATTAAATAGACAAATAAAGAATACTAGAATTTAATAAGGTTCAGCCAATTATGCCTACTTTCTCATACACTACTAAATTAATATTTCACCATTTCAAAGGAAATAATACAAACAAAATATTATAATGAAAGAGAAAATTTTTGCCTTACAGAAAGATAGATAATTTTGAAATGTATTTATCTAAGGAGGGGAGGCTCCTTTTATAACTTTAGGAGCCTCCACCATTTCCACAAATTTTTGATGCAGGTGAAATTGTGGGATGAGCCTATGAGAGATTTGAAAAAGTGGAATTCACCAAAGTGGAGAATTGTCGAGTTTTAATAAGCATTTTGGCTTATCTCACAATTTAACCAATATAAAAAATTTGTGAGAATTATGGAGGTTTTTTAAGTTATAAAAAGTTATACGGTGTCCTTGTTCTTCTATTCTTTAAATTTTCATTTTCCATTTTCTTTTACATTAACAATATTGATAAGTAACAGGGAAGAAAGAGATTCTTTCTTGCATCCAAAGACTTGAAATTGCTGTTGATAGTGCTACAGGTCTTTGGTTTCTCCACAACAACCCAGAAGGTTGTATTGTTTATGGAGACATTAAGGTACAAAATCTTTCCAGCTTTATGAATGATGAATCGTGTTTCTATCTAATTTGCTGAATACATGCCGCATTGCAAAGCAACCAACATCCTCCTCACTTCTGACTTTCACGCAAAACTCTCAGACTTCGGATTATCAAAGGTTATGGACGTAGGTCAGTCTTTTGTGAGCTCAGAAGTGAGGGGTACATTTGGCCATGTGGATCCTGAGTATCAAAGAAACCAACCACCATGAAATGCTAAAGGGGATGTCTGTAAACTTTTGAGAATAATTTGTAAAAACTGACGTAAAACTTTATTGTCAAGGTGTACAGTCAATTTATACAAAAGAATTGATGAATGTTGTCCATTGATCTTAGGTTGTTATGATCCAATGGCTATAAATCCTAACTGATTCTGACATGCTATTATTGTACTAGATATTTTGCTATGTGGCATTTTCGGGTATCTTATACAGAGGCATGTGACAGATTGGAATTCTCTGAAAGCATGTAGAGTGGGCTTGGGCTTCTGTATTCTCTTGGGTTATTGATTTGGTTGAGTATGTGTGTGGTGGGTCAAGTAAAGAACCGACCCATAACCTCTATCTCCATCAGCCCCTCTCAAGCAAAAATGGGGGTGAACGACGACATTGAGCTTGGGAAGCAGCGTCGTCGATCGGACCGTTGTGAGAGGCTTGGTAAGTACATCAGCTACTTGATTTTTGGTGGGTATATAGGTAACCTCTAGTTCCTTCTTCTCTATTCTGTCTTGTATGAAATGCACATCGATCTCGATGTGTTTTATCCGTGCGTGAAACACCGGATTTAGGGCTAGAGATCGTGCTTCGTTGTTGTCACACCAGAGAATAGGTGTGTTTGTGAGAGTGAAACCAAGTTCCTTCAACAGAGAATGCAACCAAATCACTTATGTAGAAACTTGAGCTAGGGCACGATACTTGGCTTCGGTACTAGATCTGGCCACGGTAGTCTGTTTTTTGGATGTCCAGAACACTAAGTTACCCCCTAGGAAGACGCAACCTCCTGTTGTCGACTTCCTATCGTCTGGATTGCCACCCCAATCGGAGTCGCTATAAGCCTGGAGAGAGAGAGGATTAGTTAAGGGTCGAAAATGGAGAGCATAACTAGCGGTACTCTTGAGATACCGTAAGACCCATTTGCAAGCAGCCCAGTGAGAGTCGTGAGGAGTAAATAGAAATTGGCTGAGTTGATTCACGACATAACTAATGTCTGGTCTTGTGTGACATAGGTATTAAAGAGCTCCGATGGTGCTGCGGTAGAGAGTGGGGTTGGAGAAGAGAGGACCATCAGTAGCAGAGAGCTTGGTGCCAGTGGCCAGAGGAGTCGAGCAAGGATTGCAGTTCAGCATGTTGGTGCGGGCCAAGATGTCCAGGGTATATTGGCACTGAGAAAGGTACAAGCCAGATGCATTTCGGTAAGCTTCAAACCTAATAAAATGACTGAGATTGCCAAGATTTTTTAGGGCAAATTTTGTGTTTAATTACATGATTATGGAATTGATTGTTGTGGTGGAGTTGTCGGTGACTAGAATGTCATCAACATAGATTAAGAGTAGGAGTGTAGTGCCATTGGTAGTTCTGTAAAAGAGAGAAGTATCAGATAGTGATTGGTGAAAATCCCATTGGAGAAGGGTGGATTTGAGAGTGGTGTACCAAGCTTGGGGAGCTTGCTTAAGGCCATAGAGAGCCTTATTTAATCTGCAGATGTGATTAGGAAAAATAGGGTCCTCAAAACCTGTAGGTTGTCTAATGTAGATTTCCTCAACCAAATTGCCATTTAGGAAGGCATTATTAATGTCCACCTGCTGAATATCCCAATTGTGACTTACTGCAAGGGATAGAATGACCCGAATAGTTGAGGACTTCACTACTGGGCTGTAGGTTTCGATGAAGTCAAGACCTTGGATTTGATTAAACCCCTTAGCTACAAAATGGGCCTTGTATTTGGAAATGGCCCCAGTAGAATCATACTTAATACGAAACACCCATCTAGTGCCAAGAATTGGTTTAGAGGAGTCATAAGGAACCAAAGTCCATGTGTGATTTTTCTGCAGGGCTTGAACTTTGTCAGACATTGCTTGAGTCCACTTAGGATCAGAGAGAGTAATAGCTGGTGAGGTAGGTTCAGTGAATTTGTAGGCTGAAGGAGAAAGAGAAGTAGTGTAGACCTTTGGCTTGAAAATGCCACTCTTAGATCGGGTCTGCATAGGATGTAAATTGAAAACACTGGAAGGACCAGAAAAATGAGGAGGGAGGGAGGCAGATTCTGGGAAAGAAGGAGAAGAAGTTACCTGATCTAAGTGTTCAGAAGAAGAAGACTGCAGAGAAGTATCCACCGTAGGGGGAGCACTGGAATGGCCTGCAGAGTATCTGTGAGGGTAGAGATAGGTAGACTAGAAGGAGGATTGTGAGATGGAGGAGAGGAAGAAGAAAATAAGGTAGAGTAGGGAAATTCATGTTCATTGAAGGTTACATGGCGAGAGATGTAGATGTGGCCTGTAGGATGTAAACATTTGTAGCCTTTGTGAGTGGGACTATAACCTAGAAAAATGCATTTGCTAGTGTGATAGCCAAATTTGTGTTTGTTGTAGAATCGAAGAAATGGGAAACAAGCACAGCCGAAGACTTTGAGATGAGTATAGGAGGGAAGTTTGTTGAATAATTTTTGAAATGGAGATTTATAACCTAGCACAGGGGTAGGTAAACAATTGATAAGATAAGTGGCTGTTTGAAAAGCCTCTAACCAAAATTTGATAGGTAAGTTGGCATGATAAAGTAAGGTGAGTCCAGTTTCAGTCACATGCCTATGCTTGCGTTCGGGAATCCCATTTTGTTGATGGGTGTAAGGGCACCTGAAACGGGTTTGAATACCATGGGCAGTAAGAAAATGTTTTAAAACTGTGAATTCCCCTCCCATGTCACTATGTAAGGACTTGATTTTATGATTCAGCTATAGTTCAACAAAAGATTTAAATTGAATTAATGCTGCCATAGTTTCTGATTTGTGTTTAAGTGGATACAACCAAGTGAATCTGGAGAAGGCATCAACAAAGATGAGATAGTTTTTATGTCCAGTGGTAGAAGGAAAAGGACTAGGGCCCCAAACATCGGTATAAACTATTTCTAGGGGCTGTGAGACAGAAATTGCATGTGTTTGAAAGGGAAGCTTGTGGTGCTTACCATACTGACATGAATCACAAAATTTGAGAGAAGAATTAGGAGACTGAAAATTATAATTCATTGATTGTAAAATGTGTTTCAATACAGTAGCATTTGGATACCCTAAACGTGCATGCCACTCATTTACACTTGATTTAGCTGATAAGGCAGAATAGAAAATGGAGGATGAAGAGTGGATTGGCCATCTTTGAGGAGGTGCTGGTTTAAGGTTGTACAGGCCATTCTGGAGCAGCCCCTGGAGTAGAGTCCTCCCTGTAGTTTTGTCCTTAAAAACACAACAAGAATCAGTAAACTCAACAACAATGTTATTATCCTTTGTCAATTGGGAAATGCTTAATAGATTTTTGGTGATGTTAGGGACATGCAGAATGTTATTTAACTTAATAGGAGAAATGGAGGATGAAGAGAGATAGGAAGAGCCAATATGGGTTATAGGAAGTTTAGAACCATTACCAACTGCTAGTTGTTCTTTCCCAGTGTAAGGATTCTGAATGGTGAGATTGGAGAGGTCAGCTGTAACGTGGTTGGTGGCACCACTGTCAACATACCAGTTAGGATTAGAGGCAGCATCCGAAGAGGTGTGTGAAATGGACTAATGAGTAATGTAGGCTTGCTGATTTTGCTGATTAGGAGGAGTGGACTGTTGAGTAGTGTTATAAGAGTGGTGGCCCTGCCAATTGGTGTCAAAACGTCTGTAACATTTGAGAGCATGATGTCCTGGTTTGTTGCAAAGCTGACAGGAGATTTTATGAGATCTACCCCCTCGTCCTCTATTTCCTCTGCCACGATAGGGTCCTCTACCACCAGTAGAAACATGATTGGAGGGCTGAGAATAAGCTGCCATGTTGGCAGTAGTATTCAGAATAGAGAATTGAGAATGAGCATGTTGTTGCTCAAGTCGAGTTTCATGCATCATGAGGGTATAAAGAACATCCTGAAGAGAGGATAAAGCCATAGAATTTGTTAACATTACTACTACTGGATCATACTCACTACTCAAACCACTGAGAGCACTGAGGATTAATTCTGGTTCAGAAACAGCATGCCCTGCCATCTTTAGAGAGTCACCAATAGACTTAACTTGTTGAATATACTCAGAAATGGTTGAGGCTCCTTTTTGCAGAGAGGATAGCTTTTGTTTGAGCTGTAGGACCTTAACAAGGGAGGTCTGCGCATATAGGTGAAGTAAAATTTGCCAAAGCTCTTTGTAAGAGCTTGCATGATTCACTTGTCCATTTACAGACTCACCAATAGTGGTGAGCAACCAGCATAACAGTAATTGATCCACTCTCATCCAAGACTTGTGTGCAGGGTTAGGAATGAAAACAGGAGCAGAAGAGTCATGATTAGGAGAGGGAATCAAGGCTGGAGGACATTCATGGTCGGATGAGATATACATCTCCAAATCCAAGGCGCGTATAGCAGCCAACACTTGAGGACGCCAGTTCAGAAAGTTGGTTTGATCCAGCTTTAATGGTAAGTTGAAATTGAGTGTTTTGGCTAGGGCTGAAACATCAAAGGAGGTAGAAGAAGAAGAAGGTGTGATGTTGCTGGTTTCAGTCGTAGAAGAAGAGGAAGCCATAGGAGAGTGTAGACGATTAGTCAGTGTGGAGCTCTGATACCATGTAAATTTTGAGAATAATTTGTAAAAACTGACGTAAACTTTATTGTCAAGATGTACAGTCAATTTATACAAAAGAATTGATGAATGTTGTCCATTGATCTTAGGTTGTTATGATCCAATGGCTATAAATCCTAACTGATTCTGACATGTTATTATTGCACTAGATATTTTGCTATGTTGATATCCTGTACAGATGCATGTGACAGATTGGAATTATCTGGAAGCATGTAGAGTGGGCTTAGGCTTCTGCATGCTCTTGGGTTATTGATTTGGTTGAGTATGTGTTTGGTAGGTCAAGTGAAGAACCGACCCATAACCTTTATCTCCATCAGTACCCATTTTCAAGAGGAGAACCAGTCGCTTAAGACTAAATTACAATATAGTGAAGAAAAGTTAGAATGAAATGAACAAAAGTTAGAATGTAATGAATGAAAGTTGGCTACGCTTGAAAAGAAAGTCAAACAAATACTTGACCAAAATTATGTAAATAGTAATAACGATGAAAACGAATCTTAGTTTGTACATAAGTTTTTTTGTTAACATTTGTAATTAACATTTAATGATATTTAATTGTTTATATAAAATGCTTCTATTTTCTAATTATATTTTTGTATAATAAATTATAAAAATCTAAATATTACAAACAATAATATGGATTAAAAATGTGACCAATAATTATAATTAACCTGATAAAATTTTTAATAATAATGTCTATTAAAAAATAAAAAAAATCGTCACAAAAACTTTTTAGCTACGTTTTGGAAAACGTCATCAATAAGTTTTGTTATTTGCGACGAATATTGAATCGTCACAAATAATGTTAAGCGACGATTATAAATTAGTTAGTAAACGTTATTATCTACATTTATTGTATCATAGCTAATAACATTTAGCTACAAAAGAAAAGCGTAACAAAATATCATTGGCGATGATTCTACTTATTATCGCATATATTTTTGGCCTATATATTCTACCTGTTGTGAAACATAATTTGTGACGATTCAGTAAAAACGTCACCTATAATTTTTTGCTACCAGAATTTTGCGACAATTTAGTATCGTCGCTAGACATTGTCAACGACATTTATTTAAGCCCATTCTATTGACTCTTCGACCTAAGACTTCTCCTAATTTTAAATTCAACTCTTTTATTTTTATTTTCTTTTTCAATTTAACTCAAAATTTCCTAAAAATACAAAATTGATTTCTAAAAATTTTAAATTAATCTATAAGAAAAATTAAAACTAATGTAATCCAAATTAATTGTAACAAAAAATTAAGGTAGATGAGTGTCCAAATCTGTCACCAAAATATGAAATCTTCTCTTTTAAACAAGTGTATATGATTAAGAAATTGACAAAGACTGACATAAAATAAATCATTAATTTTCAAGAGTTTTCAAACTGTGCTTTACTATTAACAATCTCAAAATTGCTATCATCTACACATCCTATAACGTTGTTATATATCCTTTATTGGTAAGTTCTTGTTATTTTATATTTCTAGTTCTTCCCTTTATTTAAAATTTATTTCACTTTTGAATTTATAGAAGATTATTTAAGAACGCGATATATAAAAAGGATGAGATAAAAAAATTAACTTGTAACTTGATAAAAAAGTAATCTTCTTATTTGTTTGTACAACAACAACAACGCAGTAAAAATTTCGTTAAGATGTAAGTTTGGGAAAATCTAATAGTACGCAGTCTTACTCTTAACTTATAGAAATGTTGTTTCTGAATGACCATGATCATATTTGTTTGTAAATATTATAAATATAGGTAAAAGAATGTAACTAATATTTTAATATTTCTAATAGTTGTTAGAGTTAACAAGCACCATAGTTTTTAAAATTTGTTTACAATAGTGATAATTTTTTAAATTTTGTTAATTAAATTTCATATCTTTAAAAAATGCAACTTATCAATATAAACTATTTTTTTGATTGAAAATAAGATGGTGTCATCTTTAAATTTTCTTACTGATACAAAAATTTGTAAAAATATTGGAAATTTGACAAATTGTTATTTATATATATATTTTATTATATCATTTGTCTTGAAAATTTATAATCATTATCATTGGATAAATAAAATAAATAAATGCAACAAAGCTAATAAAAAATATAATGCGTTCCATTCTCATACATATTTGAAGCGAATGTGTGTATGCCAAAGATTAAAATTTAGAAAATAATATTTTTAATAATTAATGGCAATATTTGATTTTCTTTTTCTGAACTGAAGAACATGATCTTCTATTAATGCACTTTTAGAATAACAGAGAACATTTAGAATTTAGAGTTTATAGTCACAAAAATTACCAACATTAAATAACTTACATCTCTAATTACTATTATTTCCCCCCTTTTTCACGTAATGACCTTTTTTTTTGGGTTATAGTAATCAAAACTGTTTTGAGTTCCATAAAGAGAACTGTCCTGCAACATAAGCGAATCCAATTTCTCTGTCTAATTTTATGGTGTCTTATTGTATCTAGTAAATTTCAGTCATTTATTTATACGGGTCTCATATAAATAAACGTGAGACCTGCATAAATGAATAGCTAAAATTCACTTGATACAATAAAACACCGTAAAAACTGATAAGAAGATATTGATTGAACATAAGCTTTCAGGCGTCGACCTGCGATAACCTCTTTTCTTATTAAAGTTGTAAAGGTCGAATGTATTGCATTTAGCACCGATAGCTACTTTTTCGAGTTATGTGCCGCCATATCTTGCATTGGGTCAGTATTCATCAGTTGAAAACTTTGGTTTACGTATTTGCATACGTGAACTAATTAAATATTACGTACTAACCCATAGAATCACTAACCCATTCTATGGGTCAGTACATAATATTTAATTAGTTCACGTATGCACATGCGTAAACCAAAGTTAAGAGAATAAATAAAGATAGCTACGGTATCAATATCTATTACACGACGAATAGCTACGGTATCGGCACGAACCAACGTGAATAAATAAGAGTTAGTTCGCAAGTCTCTTTTCGCCTTTGCCACATCTACACCACCCTATACCCCTAGTAGTTACTACGACAACACAACTTTTCCTGTTCTTATTAACTTGAGAGTACAGACTATTACTCTTCACAGTATATCCATGGAAAACGCTGGCTCAAAACCCCACTTAGTGTTGTTATCTAGCCCTGGATTGGGTCATTTGATTCCCGTACTTGAGCTTGGAAAACGTCTGGTAACTCTTTTCGGCTTTGACGTGACCGTCTTTGTAGTTGCCTCTCATTCATCGCCGGCCGAGACTCGAGTTCTCCAATCGGCAATGACTCCAAAACTGGTCGAAGTCGTTGAGCTTCCACCCGTTGACATCTCAGGCCTCATTGGTCCTGGTACAGCCGTCGTCGCACAACTTTGCGTTATGATGCGTGAAATTAGACCCATCTTCAGGTCTGCGATATATGCCTTAAAGATTCGTCCGTCAGCAGTGATCGTTGACTTTTTTGGGTCAGAATCTTTGGCCATTGCAAAAGAACTTGGAATTCCAATGTTTGTGTACTTTCCTTGTAACGCATGGTTCGTTGCACTAACTACGTACGTTCCAGTACTTGATAAGGTGGTGAAAGGAGAGTATATAGATCAAACGGAGCCATTCCTAATTCCGGGTTGTCGACCGATTCGACCTGAAGATGTAGTTGATCCGATGATTGACCGCTCCGACCAACAGTACTTGGAGTATGTTCACATGGGAGTAGAGATTCCGAAATGTGATGGGATTTTGGTGAACAGCTGGGAAGATTTGCAGTCCACAACTCTTGGAGCATTTAGAGACAGTGACCTTTTGGGACAGGTAGTTAAAGTACCGGTCTTTGCAGTTGGGCCGTTTACTCGAACCATTGAATCACCGAGTACGAGGCTTCAAATTTACAATTGGCTAGACAAACAACCAAAGGTTTCAGTAGTTTATGTCTCTTTTGGGAGTGGTGGAACATTGTCACGCGAGCAAATGACCGAGCTCGCTTGGGGTCTTGAGCGAAGCCAACAGAGGTTTATTTGGGTTATTCGACCACCCACCATTAAAGGCAGAGATGGGTCGTTTTTTACCACGGGGAACGGCGGAGATGACATGTCAATTTTCTTGCCAGAAGGGTTTTTAACGAGGACCAAAGAGGTAGGGATGGTGATACCACATTGGAGTCCTCAATCGGACATTTTGAGCCATCCATCTGTTGGAGGATTTTTGTCACATAGCGGTTGGAACTCGGTGTTAGAGAGCATAACCAATGGCGTGCCAATGATTGTTTGGCCTTTGTACGCCGAGCAGCGATTGAACGCGACATTGTTAGTGGAGGAGCTTGGCATAGCCATCAGATCAAAAGCTCTGCCGTCGAAGGAAGTGACCGGAAGGGAAGAGATCGAAAATTTAATAAGAACAATTCTGGTTGACGAAAAAGGAGCGAATATCAGAAACAGGGTTAAAGAACTGAAGCTCAGTGGAGAGAAGGCGTTGAGTAAAGGTGGTTCTTCTCGCAATGCATTGTCTGAGGTGGCGCAGCAATGTCAGACAAGTTGGGAACGCCTGAAGGCGAAAGCATAGTATTGATGATACGACTGGTCGCACTTGATATGCTATTGATCGTTCTCCGGAAACCTAATAACAAATGTCTTGTCTTATGTGATGGCTAGTAATTATAAGTATTCATCTATTTATTTGTTGTGAATTTCATTTAATAAATGAATGGATGCTGATGAATGACGAGTGCTGATGGATGTGAATTTCATTTAAACCTGCACATTTTCTAAGGGTGATGATAACGGTGCTGTGGATGCCTTAGGCCCTGTTTGGTTGGATGTTAATTAATGGAATGGAATGTAAGGGAAGGGAAGGGAATGAAACGGTTTATAATGGAATGGAATGTAATATAGCAAAAAGTTGTTTGAGAAGGATAGAAGGGTTCATAATGTAATGTAGTGAAATGTTGTTTGGAAGATGGATAGAATGGAATGGAATGTAATGTATAATAAATGACTTTTATACCCCTTATATTAAAATGGTTGTTGTAGGAAGTTTATTATTTTATTATTAATTATATAAAAATATTAGTATTAATTATTTAATAAATTTTATTTTATGTGATTTATATTAAAAATAATTTATTTATATAAAATATATACAAACAATTAAAGAATTTTTTAAATAAAATAAATTATTATTATTAATTATTTAATATATTTTATTCTATTCTATGTGATTTATATATAAAAATAATTTATTTTATTTTCATTTATATAGAAATATATACAAACAATTAAAGAATAATTTTTAAATATATTTTCTATTTTTCATTAA
>JANKOE010000001.1:6172408-6193409 GCA_026284465.1 Erythroxylum citrifolium | reverse complement strand
TCGGGAAAGTCCCGGGAACAAAAATTTTTGTTTTCCGCTGCCTGGGCATGTGATGTCCGTCCCGGGATTTTCCTACAAAAAGAGCATAATATGTTTATTAGAAGGGAATGGCCAAAGATGTGTACATTAATCAGTGTTTAACATGTCATATCTATAAAAGCATAATACATCAAGTTACATTGGTTTGTTTTAACCAGTACCTACACTTGAAAGATATTAAAGGGATACAAACTTAGATTTCACCAAAGGATTATCATTATCAAGAGATAACTTATTGATTTGTAGTAGTGTATAGATTCAACAATTAGTTTATTGCTATGAAACACCTTGATTATGGATTTAAGTGGCTTAATTATTTATTAAACGTATTTTTAAGTTCAATGGGATACTGAAGCAATAATAAGTAATCTAGACCCTTCGTTTCTAAGTAAATTTCAATAAGAAACTTTTAAATTGTAAGGATTAAATCTATTTTTTGTAGTTTGTCACCCTCTTTTTGATTGACAAACAAAAGCCATCAATAAGATACTTAAGACTTATTTGAGGTGTTTTTATTGTGATGCTCCATATAAATGTGTTCATTAGACTCCTTTAGTTGAGTGGTGGTATAATATAACATACTACTCGATCAATAATTCAACACCATTTGAAGTTTTATATGGCTATCTGCCTGCCATATATGTCCTTTACTTTGTAGGAGACTCAAAGGTCTTACTTGTTGATCAGACAATGTAGGATAGCAAAGCAGCTTTAGTAGTAACAAAATTTTACTTAGAAAGGCTTAATGTGGCATGATAAAGGATAATTTGACAGGGAATTCAAAGTGAGAGAGTGGGTGCTCCTTAAATCACAATCATATAGGCATCATTCTTTATAGAGAAGAGTTAATCATAAACTTTCTCATTATATTATGGAATTTAAGAGATTATGAAAAAAAATAAGGGGGCATATAAGTTGATATTGTCACTAAGGACTTTCATTCATCCTATATTTCATTTAGTTTAACTTAAAAGTATCACCTCATTCACATTACATTTCATATATATAAGTTCTAACTTAAAAGCTACATCTAATCAAGCTTTTATATATATTGATTTGCTAATGAATTTTGTTATAATAGGACACACTCCCATGACAATTTTAGGAAGGAGAGTGTTTTAAAGTAAAATAAGTTAGTAACCAAACTATTAGTCTAATAGCGAGATAGAACGACTAAAAGTGCAACATAGACTATCTTTTTAAGCTATAGAGAAGATTTTTATAATAAAAATTGTAAAAAAAGGTTCTTAAGTAATTAAAAAGGGTTTTTAAGATGGAGGAAATTGTTGTAAATAAAGGAGTAATAAGTATGATGAGAAACAAAGTTTAAAAGAAAGAATGAAGATGAATATGACATTATTTCAGGAACACTAACCCAAACCCACCATATTTCCATCATTTGAATAATAAACAATATTCATGAATATTTTATATGTTAGAAGCTTTCAATTTCTATTATATTATATCCATTGTGAAATGGCTCAAATCAAACAATAACAAAATGAAATTCCTTTTCTTTGTATAAGTTGTTCTTTTCTCTCTTCTCCGTTAATATTTTCTCTTCTCAATCGTTCATGTATTTGGAATTTTATAGTATAATAATTTTCCAAAACATTTGTTATCAAATCATGCAATCCTTGATAATAGCACCCACATAAAAGGAATTTGAGATTAGAGTTATGATAAATTAAAGAAAATGTTAGAACTATTATAAAAGTGCAAGCCCATAATGAGTAATATTATTGGAGATACAAATTGGTTTAAAAAACAAGAGCAGAGATGAATAAGCTAAAGTCTATCATAAAAATTAGTAGCAACCATGAGCATGTCAACTGGAGGTAAAAAGAATGTTGGAGCTATCTAAAAGAACTTTGATAAAAATTACAATTATACTACTCTGACCATGTTCAATAAAATCAATTTTTCGCATAAGCACATGTGAAGGTATGGCTATACAAATGTGATCGATTATTTACCCTAATCAACACCCTTGATATATTGAAGGTAGAAAACAAGCAGGAGTGATACCTATTATATTTGAAAAATCGAATGAAATTGGACTTAGTATAATAGGAGAAATTTGTTGTAGCATTTAGATAATGTTTTTATGAAGAAATATTTAAAGATTTAGTTAATGATTTTAAACTCCCAGTACATCAAAGGAGGGGGTATTAAATTGCCCCATTATGTGAGAAACCCAAGCAATGATTCTCCAGTGAGAGGTACATCTTTAAAAATTTTCACAATAAAGACCAACTAATCAACATATACCATTAATCAATTTAACAAATTAGGCCATTTAAAAATTGAGTATCAAGGTCAATCAACAATAAAAAAAAATTGATGAGGAAAGGATTAGGGTTCTCTACTTCTAGTATGATGAGAGTTATATACCGAACCATAAGTATAAGAAAAAGCAATTGCATTTATAAATGGTGAAAAGACACAGTGATAGAAAAGAAGAGTTAGTAGGAAAAAAAGTTATAGAACATACCATTTGTTTGTTTTTCTATAAGTTATGGTGTGAATTGAAGAGGAGAGGGAGTTTAAACAAATGAGGATCATCAAGTACGTAAAAATATAACAATACATATTTTAGTAGATAATAGGAGAACCTATAATTTTATAAATGTACCAGTGATTAAGAAGAGCAAGTGTGATTTCTGTGAGATAAACCCCTTTCAAATCACAATTTGGGGAGGATTAAAACTGAAGTGCAATCAATGTTGTATGAATTTCACCTGGATTATGCAAGGAGTGTGATTCACTCTAAAGCCTTAGTGATAGCATTAAGAGTGTGATGTGGTATTCAGAATACAATAGTTGGTGGGTATCAACAATGAGTTATGGAATTTCAAGAAGAAGACTTTAACCTTCAAATGGCAAAATTGATTGCTGATACTCATTGAAAATCTAGAAAAAGGGGTTAAGGTTATATCAGGAAAAGAGTTTAATAAGGTGTTTAAACAACCAAGTATAGGGAATATCTATATGTTACAACTAACAAATATAATATTATAACAAATTAATATGAAGGAGAATTAATTAAATACTTTTGATGAGATCAATGAAGTGATGAATGAGTATGCTTATGTTTGTCAGGAACCATTCCATTTACCTCTAAAGAGAAGGTAAGATCCCGGTATCTACCTAAATAAAGGAATATAAACAGTAAATATTAAGCTTTATCCATATTAGAGTTACAAAAGGATATGATTGATCAATTAGTCCAAGACCTAGTGAAGTAGAGATTCATTCTTCATAACACTAGACTATATGCGTCTATGGTAGTTCTTGTCAAGAAGAAGGACAGTTCCTAGAGAATATGTATAGATTATTGAGACTTGAATAAGCATACAATCAGGGACAAGTTTCCAATACTCTTAATTGAAGAATTATTGAATAAATTACATAGTTCTAATTGTTATTCTAAGCTGGAGTTAAGATCATGATATGATTAAATAAGGATGCACCTTAAAGTCATTCCTAAAATACCCTTTAGAACTTATTAAGGCCCCTTTGTGTTTTTTGGTTATCCTTTCTGTAAACTTTTGAGAATATTTGTAAATCTAACGTAAATCTTTATGTCAAATTGTTCAGTCAATTTATACAAAGAGATCAATGCATTTTGTCCATTGATCTTAAGTTGTTATAATCCAATGGCTATAATTTGTAACTGATTCTGACAGATTATCATTGCATTAGATATTTTGTTATGTGGAATTTTCGTGTATGATGTACAGGTGCATGTGGACAGATTGGAATCCTCTAGAAGCATTTAGAGTAGGCTTGGGCTTCTGATTTCTCATTTGTTGTTTGGGCTGGTTGCACATGTGTTTATCGGGTCAATTGAGAAACCGACCCACAAGCTTTATCCCCATCAGCCCCTCTCAAGCAAAAATGGGGATGAACGGCGACATTGAGCTTGGGCAGCAACGCCATCAATCGGACCGTCTTGAGAGGCTTGGTAAGTAAATTAGCTACTTGATTTTCGGTAGGTATGTAGCGAACCTCTAATTCCTTCTTCTCTATTATGTCTCGTACGAAATGCACATCAACCTCGTTGTGTTTTGTTCGAGCGTGGAACACCAGATTCAGGGCTAGAGATCGTGCACCGTTGTTGTCATACCAGAGAATAGGTGTGTTTTTTAGAGTGAAACCGAGTTCCTTTAATAGTGAGTGCAACCAAATCACCTCTGTAGAAACTTGAGCTAAGGCACGATACTCGGCTTCGGTACTAGATTTGGCCACAGTAGTATGTTTCTTGGATGTCCAGAATACTAAGTTACCTCCTAGGAAGACGCAACCCCCAGTTGTCGACTTCCTATCGTCTGGATTGTCACCCCAATCGGAGTCGCTATAAGCCTGAAGAGAGAGAGGATTAGATGAGGGTCGAAAAAGGAGAGCATAACTAGTGGTACCCTTGAGAGACCGTAAGACTCGCTTGCAAGCAACCCAGTGAGAGTTGTGAGGAGTAAATTGATTAAGGTGATTCACGACATAACTAATGTCTGGTCTGGTGTGACACAGGTATTGAAGAGCTCCGATAGTACTGTGATAGAGAGTGGGATTGGCAAAGAGAGGACCTCATCAGTTGAAAGCTTGGTGCCAGTAGCCAGGGGAGTTGAGCAAGGAGTGCAGTTCATCATGTTGGTTCTCGCTAAAATATCCAGCGTGTATTGGTGCTGAGAAAGGTATAATCCGAATTCATTTCTGTATGCTTCAAATCCAAGAAAGTGATTGAGACTGCCAAGATTTTTCAGTGCAAATTTTGTGTTTAATTGCAGATGATTGAGCTGATTGTTGTAGGGGAATTACCTATGACTAGAATGTCATCAATATAGATTAGTAGGAGTAGGATAGTGCCATTGACAGATTTGTAAAAGAGAGAAGTATCAGATAGTGATTGTTGAAAATTCCATTGGAGAAGGGTGGACTTGAGAGTGGTGTACCAAGCTCGAGGAGCTTGCTTAAGGCCATAGAGAGCCTTATTTAATCGGCAGATATGATTAGGAAAAGTAGGGTCCTCAAAACCTTCGGGTTGTCTAATGTAGATTTCTTCAACCAAATTTTCATTTAGGAAAGCATTATTGATATCCACCTGCTGAATATCCCAATTGTGACTTACGGCAAGGGATAAAATGACCCGAATAGTTAAGGACTTAACCACTGAGTTGTAGGTTTCGGTGAAGTCAAGACCTTGTATTTGATTGAATCCCTTAGCTACAAATCGAGCCTTGTATTTGGCAATTGCCCCAGTAGAGTCATACTTAATGCGAAACAACCATCTAGTGCCAAGAATCGGTTTAGAGGAGTCATAAGGGACCAAATGCCATGTGTGATTTTTCTACAGGGCCTGAACTTCTTCAGACATTGCTTGGTTCCACTTAGGATCAGAGAGAGCAATAGCTGGTGAGGTAGGTTTAGAGAATTTGTGTGCTGAAGGAGAAAGAGATGTAGTGTATACCTTTGGCTTGAAAATGCGACTCTTAGAACAAGTCTGCAAGGGTGTAAATTGGAGACACTAGAAGGAGCAGAAAGGTGAGGAGAAAAGGATGCAGATGCTGAAAAAGGAGGAGAAGAAGTTACCTGATGTGATGGTTCAGAAGAAGAAGACTGCAGAGAAGTATCCACCGTAGGGGGTGCACTGGAATGACCTATAGAGTATCTGTGAGGGTAGAAATAGGTAGGCTAGAAGGAGGATTGGCAGATGGAGGAGAAGATAAAAATAATGTGGAGTAGGGAAATTCATGTTCATTGAAGGTTACATGGCGAGAGATGTAGATGTGGCCTGTAGGATGTAGACATTTGTAGCCTTTGTGAGTAGGACTATAGCCTAAAAAAATGCATTTGCTGGTGTGATATCCAAACTTGTGTTTGTTGTAGAATCTGAGAAATGGGAAACAAACACAGCCGAAGACTTTGAGATGAGTATAGGAGGGAAGTTTGTTGAATAATTTATGAAATGGGGATTTATATCATAGCACAGGGGTAGGTAAACAATTGCTAAGATAAGTGGCTGTTTGAAAAACCTCTAACCAAAATTGGAGAGATAAGTTGGCATGAGAAAGTAAAGTGAGTCCAGTTTTAGTCACATGCCTATGTTTACGTTCTGGAATCCCATTTTGTTGATGGGTATGAGGGTAGCTAAAGTGTGTTTGAATGTCATGGGCAGTAAGAAAAGGTTTTAAAACTGTGAATTCCCCTCTCATGTCACTATGTAAGGCCTTAATTTTATGATTCAGCTGTAATTCAACAAAAGAATTAAATTGAATGAATGTTGCCATAGTTTTTTATTTGTGTTTGAGTGGATATAACCAAGTAAATCTAGAGAAGGCATCAACAAAGATGAGACAGTATCTATGTCCAGTGGTAGAAGGAAAAGGGCTAGGGCCCCAAACATCGACATAAACTATTTCTAGGGGCTGTGTGGCAGAAATTGCATGTGTCTAAAAGGGGAGTTTGTGGTGTTTTCCATATTGACATTAATCACAAAATTTGACAGAAGAATTAGGAGACTGAAAATTATAATTCATTGATTGTAAAATGTGTTTCAATACAGTAGCATTTGGATGCCCTAAACGTGCATGCCACTCATTTACACTTGATTCAACTGATAAGGCAGAATAAAAGGTGAATGATGAAGATTGGATTGGCCATCTTTGAGGAGGTGCTGGTTTAAGTCTGTACAGGCCATTCTGGAGCAGCCCCTGGAGTAGAGTCCTCCCTGTAGTTTTGTCCTTAAAAACACAACAAGAATAAGTAAACTCAACAACAATGTTATTATCCTTGTCAATTGGCAAATGCTCAATAAATTTTTGGTGATTTTAGGGACATGCAAAATGTTATTTAACTTGATAGGAGAAATGGAGGATGAAGAGAGATAGGAAGAGCCAACATGAAGTTTAGAACCATTACCAACTGCTAGTTGTTCTTTCCCAGTATAAGGATTCTGAATGGTGAGATCGGAAAGGTCAGCCGTGACGTGGTTGGTGGCACCACTGTCAACAAACCAGTTAGGATTAGAGGCAACATCCGAAGAGGTCTGTGGAATGGACTGATGAGCAATATAGGCTTGCTGATTTTGCTAATTAGAAGGAGTGGACTGCTGAGTAGTGTTGTAAGAGTGGTTCCCCTGCCAATTGGTGTCAAAGCGTTTGTAACACTTGAGAGCATGATGTTCTGGTTTGTTGCAAAGCTGACAGGAGATTTTATGAGATCTACCCCCTCTTCCTCTATTTCCCCTGCCACGATAGGGTCCTCTACCACCAGTAGAAACATGATTGGAGTGCTGAGAGTAAGATGCCATGTTGGCAGTAGTATTCAGAATGGAGATTTGAGAATGAGCATGCTGTTACTCAAGTCGAGTTTCATGCATCATGAGAGTATAAAGAACATACTGAAGAGAGGATAAAGCCATAGAATTTGTTAACATTACTACTACTGGATCATACTCACTACCCAAACCACTGAGAGCACTGAGGATCAACTCTTGTTCAGAAACAGCATGCCCTGCCACCTTTAGAGAGTCACCAATAGACTTAACTCGTTGAATATACTCAGAAATAGTTGAGGCTCCTTTTTGTAGAGAGGATAGCCTTTGTTTGAGCTGCAGGACCTTAACAAGGGAGGTCTGCGCATATAGGCGAAGCAAAATTTGCCAAAGCTCTTTGGAAGAGCTTGCATGATTCGCTTGTCCAATTACGGACTCACCAATAGTAGTGAGCAACTAGCATAATAATAATTGATCCACTCTCACCCAGGACATGTGTGCAGGGTTAGGGATGAAAACAGCAGCAGAAGAGTCATGATTAGGAGAGGGAATCAAGGCTGGAGGACATTCATGGTCGGATGAGATATACATCTCTAAATCCAAGGCGCGTATAGCAGCCAACACTTGAGGACGCCAGTTCAGAAAGTTGGTTTGATCAAGCTTTAATGGTAAGTTGAAATTGAGTGTTTTGGCTAGGGCTGAAAAATCAAGCGAGGGAGAAGATGAAGAAGGTGTGACGTTGCTGGTTTCTGTTGTAGAAGAAGAGGAAGCCATAGCAGAGTGTAGACGATTAGTCAGTTTGCAGCTATGATACCATGTAAACTTTTGAGAATAATTTGTAAAAACTGACGTAAAATTTTATTGTCAAGGTGTACAGTCAATTTATACAAAAGAATTGATGAATGTTGTCCATTGATCTTAGGTTGTTATTATTGCACTAGATATTTTGCTATGTGGCATTTTCGGGTATCCTGTACAGAGGCATGTGACAGATTGGAATTCTCTGGAAGCATGTAGAGTGGGCTTGGGCTTCTGCATTCTCTTGGGTTATTGATTTGGTTCAGTATGTGCTTGGTGGGTCAAGTAAAGAACCGGCCCATAACCTCTATCTCCGTCGATGTCTATAGTTTTGGGATAGTGCTACTGCAATTGCTCACGGGACGGAAGGTGTTCGATCTGAATACAAACGGGCCGGTGCAGCTAAATAAGTTGGTAAGAACCAATAAATAATGAGTCTCTATGTTCGGCACTTCCTTGTGGTACCAATTGTTCCTGATGCATATCTCCACTCCTCAGGCAAAATTTCTTGCAAGAGGTGGGGATGTGATACAATTTGCAGATCCCAATAATTTTTACAAAAATTAACAACATTCTTATTGTTACACAATTAGAAAGGAATTATACACAATCATGTATTTGTACAATGCCTCGTGAAAAAAACAGAAGCTGATATAGGATCATGGATATCAGCTCATTAAAAACAGCTGATATCACATAACCAAGAGAAAAGCAAACGACCATCCCTACGCAATGAGCGTATGTACATGGATGGATGCTTGGAAAAAACCAAAAAAATTTAGGCAACCCTCAAAAATTTGGGCTACCATACATGAATAAATCGTTCTCGAGAAAGCACTGAAGTCTTCGATGGGGAGGAGTTTCTTTCATAAAATTCATGGAGAATCCTGATGAGAGTACTGGCTTTCTTGCTTGCTTTCGATGTGCCTTCAGTGAGTTGGGAATACAAGGATTCCATAAGTGAAGCGTTCTTTATTAGAGCACCAACTACACCTTGGCCACCATTGATGCACAAAGCAAGTAACAAAGACACACATTGCTCCTTTGCTGTCCTTGAATATGAAGAAAGAAAGATCCCCAGGATCTGAGGCAAAGCTCCATTGCAAAGGACTTCCTTTGCCCCGTCAAAATTTTCAGCTAAAGTTGCCAAAACCGCCAACGAATCAGTGATCAGTTCTTCTCCTTCAGAAGATGTTAGAAGACTAAGAAGTAAAGGAACTATCTTGGCTGTAAGAACCCTCCAGTGATTCCCATGGTACATAAGCAGCCCATAAATTGCAACCAAAGCATTCTTTTTGCCTCGATCACTTCCTTCATTCACCATTTCTACTAAAGCTAGTATAGCGTTTGTACTTTCTCCTATCAATTTCCTGTATTCTTCGATGGAAGCAAGGTAAAATATTGTCGCAGCCGCATGCTGCATAGCCTCCATCTTCAACCCCCTCCGCAGAACATCTACAATCAACACCAATCCTCCATTCTCAACAATGAGAGCTTTGCTTCTTGAATGCTTGGAAAGATTCAACAAAGCTGCAATAGCGTTCTCTTGACACACAGCATCTTCAGACAATAACAAGTTCAATAGATATGGAATCACTCCGGCTTCAGCTAAGCAAGACCTATTGAAAACACTGGTCTTGCTAAGAATCCGAATCTCATAAGCCGCTTTGTTCATATCTTCACAACCTCCATTTTCAAGCCTGTTAGCAAGAAAACAAGCAACCATTTTGATTGCACCTTCCGCAGCCAAACTGCCAGCAGCAAGCGTCCTAGTCACGTCCCGATTCTTATGATTCGACTCCACAACCACCGGTAAGCCATGTTCCACACAGTATTGTTGAATCAATCGCTTGACCGTTAAGTTAGGTACAATTTCTGTACTAGTCAGCTTTTTTCCTGTCTTAGGACAAGTTTGATTTCCATTCCTGAACCACTTCAATATCGAAGACCGATCATAAGTATGTCCTGTCTCTAACGTGACAGGATCTTTCATGATCTCAAGCGTAATGGGACATCGAAAATCATCGCTGTTAAGGCACCTAACCCCATCTCTCTGAAATTTACTCTCAAGATCAACTTGTTGGGCGATTCCATTATCAATGGGATCAAAAAGCACGCACCTTGAATAAGTCATCAGCGCCATCAAGCTACTCAAAAGCGTCAAGTCTCCTTTTCCCTCTGAATATTCAAGTTCCATCTCTGCCTCTAGAAACTTCACCTCTTTTCGACAATCATTCCACTTTTTCACTCCAATGTAATCCAAAACCTCCTTCAGATCACTTTTCTCAGGATTCGCACCATCCTGAAACTGACTCAGAATTGACATAACTTCACCTATGACCCGTTTATCTTCCAGGTCGACTTCGAATCTCGCCTTACGCGCCTGCCTCGCCACCAATTCAACCAACTCCTTCACTTCGCCGGAAACGTCCAGTAACCAGAGCGGCAAAACATCCAGACTCATTGCTATGGATCGGATAAGGACCCGAAATTGACCCGAAACGAGCTCCGAATTTGTCAGCATCCATATGCGCGATCCATCTCGGGTACAATCCTCGAGCAAGAACAGGACCTTCTGTAGAGTGAGATGGAGCTCTGACAAGCCGAGGACGAAGGAGTCCGGTAGACCCGACCGGATGGCCCGGATTTCGTCAAAGAAATGAAAAAGATTGCTGACTTGACGGATCGTCTCGCGCCCAATTAGCGAATTGCAAGAGAAAACCTTGGATCTATAACCGCGAATGGCGTGGGCTAGATCGGTCAAGGAGGTTAGGAGCGTACTGGGAGCTACACTCTCGCATGGATGTACCGCCGGGAAGGTCAGAACCCGGCGAGCTGACCCGATGGGTATCTGGATCATGAAAATATGAGTGGATATGTTGAAAAGTTGGAAATTGGATTTTAGCTATTTGGGTCGTGTCTTTACGGTGGACTTTGGTGAAGGGGCGTATGGCGGTTATTGGCTAAATATAGGAAGGCGGGTAGCGGTTCCAGGTAGGGACACGCGTCGCTAGATTATTCGATATTGTTTGATCGAACGGTGCAGGTGGCGGAGAAGCACGTGAGAGATCGAGAGATGGGGGAAGGCGGCTTCATACAGAGCTTCGAGTTTGGGGGTCGAGTTGATGGCTAAGCGACACGTGGGCGGAGATTTTGGGATGGGTTCGTGATCATTAAGTCAAGCGAGGACGGGCAGCCGACAAGTAGTTGGAGACACAGTGCCAAACAAATAATAATGGGCAAGGAAGCTGCTGCCGACATCTTTAGGTGATTGAGACTTTAAATGTAATTCCCGTGATTTTGATACGTAGAATAGGTAATACTTTTTCATATTATTTGATGTAAAAAAAGAAAATATTAGAAAAATGTATTTTATTTAATATTTTAAAAATAAGTTAAATTGATAAGATAAAATTAAATTAAATAATTTAAAATATAATTGAAAGAATTTTTCATTATCTACTGTAAATTTAAAGTTTAATTAAAAAATATTATTAAATTAACATTAATTGAGTTTTTTATTTATAAAAACTTATTAATTTATATAAATTGATAATTTTTTATAAATAAGAATTATTAAAATAACTCGAACTAAAAAGTTAAAAATTAGAGTAAAAAATTAAACGGTTCAAAGTTTTTATAATTAAATTAAATAAATTAATTGATTTTTTAACCATTAATTTTATTTCTAGGGTTTAAGGTTGAAATTGTAACAAGTTGGCGACTTGAATGGCTACAAGGTGAAACACAAAATACGCATAAGTCATGAAAAGTATGTCCTATGCATGGGATCTAGCAATCTCTTTAGAATCTCAATGATAATTGCCATTTTTGTCTTCATTTCAGTTACAAAAAGTGAAAAAAAGTACTTATGTGTATTTATTAAGAATAAACTCCTAACTAATTAGACTTGGAAGATGAAATTGTGAGTTAATTATTAAATAATCATTTTGATATGGATGTTTCATATAAAAATGAATTGGAAGACCTTACTAGTCTCATGAGGGGAGAATAGAGTGCATCCTTAAATAGTCTTGTATTTATATGCCAAGATCCTGTACTTAAATAAAGAAAATAAATAAATAAAGATACATAATTTAGGTAACAAGTAAAGAGGTGATACTCCTACAAAACAAGATCATTTATTCAATTAATCTTGAATAAAATCAATTTCATGGGAAGACAAATGTCCAAATCAACAGCTACTTAAGCACCGGTATCGCACCAATCTTTGAAGCCCTCAAATCTTCTGTCCCATTTTTCATGTATCAATTCTGTCCCATTTTATCTCAACCATCTATTTATGTGGGACACCATCCATTTATGTGAGGTTTCAAAGATGAGGCATGATCTTCTGTCTCATTTTTCATGTACCAAACTCTGTACCATTTGATGTCAACCATCAATGGATGGTTGAGATCAAATAGGACAGAGTTGGTACATAAAAAATCACATAAATGGATGATTGAGATCAAATGGGACAGAGTTTGTACATAAAAAAACGGGACAAAGGATCATGTCTTATCTTTAAAACCCCACATAAATGGATGGTTGAGATCAAATGAGACAGTGTTTGTACATAAAAAATGGGACAAAGGATCATGTCTTATTTTTAAAACCCCACATAAATAGATGGTTGAAATCAAATGAGACAGAGTTGGTAAATAGAAAATTGGGACAGAGGATCATGTCTCTTCTTTGAAACCTATAAGTCGGGAAATGATTGAGTTAAAAATGTAAACGGACTCGTATGCATTGGCAAGATGTGAAATAAACTGATACTGGCCTGAATGAGAGTTTAGCTTTTAACTGCATACTTGTAATGCTCAAGCTCACAGAGGCCCATACTTTAAAGAAGTCACATCCAGGTAATGGAAGGCGAAATTACCTAGAATTATACAACCAAGTAAATCATAGCAAAGGCTGCCAAGTTTTTGGGCAGAGCTCCAGCGAGCCTCATCTTCCAAATAATTTCTTCGCCACCATCGCATTTCATACACTCTTATTTGCATGCACTATACATATTATTCTCAACAATCTTCAAACTTAACCAAAGTGTAGAAACCAACAAAGCTACTAAAAGGGTCTAATACAATCTACAACCATGCAGGATTTTTCAAGGGTGTGACCACTGACTTCACTTGCAAGTAATTCTTGAGACTATAAATACCCTTTTCTCTGCCTTGTCCACTCATCTTGTAGCCACCAAACGGAATGCCAGCGTCAAAAACGTCGAAGCAGTTAACCCAGACAGTCCCTGCTCTCAATGCACGAGTCAATGTATTGGCAGCGTCTATGTTCTGCGTGAACACACCAGCAGCCAACCCATAGGGTGTGTTATTTGCCCTTTTTATGACATCACCAAGGTCCCTGCAATTGTTTGTAACAGACGAAGAATTTAGTAAATCTGGACATGGTTTTTACCAATCAACTGTAATTGCTTACTTGAATTTCAAGATGGACTGAACAGGACCGAAGATCTCGTCCTTGGCTATCAGCATATCATCCTGATGCAAACAACGATTCACCTAGTTAGCTTAGCTTAATGTTTTATGTGTCGAGTTATTAATAGATAGGAAATGTACCTTGACATCAGAGAAGACAGTTGGCTTGATATAATAACCCTTGTTGCCAAACCTCTCACCTCCAGTTTCAAGTGTAGCTCCACTTTCAATCCCAGATCTTATGTACCCGAGTATCTTCTCAAACTGTTCTGAATCAACCTGTTTCATTTAAGCAGGTAAAGGATCAACACCGCAACTAGTTTGAATTCCTGAAGCTCTTCAAAGCAGTCAGGGTTTCCTTGTTTTACCTGAGGGCCTTGCTCAATACCACTCCTGAAGGGATCACCAACAGAGCGCTTCCCAGCTCGTGCCTTTGCTTTCTCTACAAACTCATCGTACACACGCTCGTGCACATACGTACGAGAACCAGCAGCACAGCATTGACCCTGAATGACAAAAATCGCAATCAAATCATTTTACTTAAGCCAGCAATGGTTTTGAACTGGTATTGTTAATAGACATACCTGATTAAAGAATAGAGCAAAGTGAGCTAGCTCCACAGCCTTATCTACATCGGCATCCTCACAGACAATAAAAGGTGATTTGCCTCCAAGCTCCAGAGTCACTGGCTTAAGATTGCTTTTCGCAGCCAATTCAAGTACAATTTTCCCTGTGCCAGTTGACCCAGTAAATGCAAGCTGCAAATAAATCATATCAGTTAATGGGCAGCAACAAAATTACTTGAAAACTTGAGATATTGTTCATAAAAGCAAATCAAAAGAATTGCTACTACATTCAACCGGAAGGTCATGGACTTGATGATCTACATTACCTTGTCCACGTTCATATGGCTAGCAAGCGCTGCGCCGGCAGTTGGTCCAAAGCCAGAAACCACATTGAGAACACCTTCTGGGAGTCCAGCCTGTGACAGGTACAAATTTAATTAAGGCAAAAATATTCGAACTACATTTACCATTTGCATTAGGAAGTCTAGAACATATAAATAGAAATGCTCGTCTAAAGAATCCAAACAGTGATGATTTCTGGACAAGTATTCGTATACAACAACATGCGTAGACGATCAATTGACTATATTCTTTGTCAGGTAATTTTAGTACGATATTCTAATCCTAGAAGGTCCTTATGCACTAGATTACATAAGAACAAGCTGTTGAAATATAAAGAATGAGAGTTGTCCCATGTTAGAGAAAGAGAGAAAAGTAAACTAATATATAAGTCTAGTGGGTTACTCTACTTATCACCAATTGGTTTTAGGATGGAACCTCACTTAGACTTGTATGTGGTATAACTTTCCTTCTCGTGTGGGCCTGTAGGTCCATTGTAAATTCTAACTTGGTATTAGAGCGGGTTAGCGGGTTGCTTTTATGTTAGTCGTTAACACCTCGAAATGATAGATTATGTCACGTGTTAGACCCACACGTGAGGGGGTGTGTTGAAATATAATAGTAGGAGTTTGTCCCACATTGAAGAAATAGAGGAAAGAAGATCAACATATAAGTCTAGTGGGCTACTCCACCTATCACCAATTGGTTTTAGGATGAAACCTCACTTGAGCTTATATGTGGTCTATCTTTTCTTCTCGTGTGGGCCCGTAAACCCATACTCACCGTTGCTTGGCCCTCCTACACTCATTTGGTATTTCGAAAAATGGTTCTTAGATTCATGGAACTATGATGTTCTGGAAGCTTTGTTAATTTGAGGCTAAATCCTAAAATTATTAGTATAAAGATACTACAAGCCCTTATTATACAAACATAAACACATCACATCGATTGCACCGGTAGTTTTTCAACCTCTATAAATGGATGCCACTTACATATTTTTGTGCAAAAATGGAGATGGCAAATTATATTGGACTCGGTACATCATGACAATTGGATTAAGATTGGAATTATGAATGGTGCTCAAAACTTGCATGTAGTACTTCATTAGATTCTAGGAAGTGCAACAGTGTGTTTATAGATACGGTGGAGCCACTTTCCACAGGATCCCCCTCCCAATGGCAATTACATTTACATTGACGTGGAATGATCCCAATTTATGTAATGCTCTACATCCACAAAAATAATAACATATACTTAACAGTGAATTATATTTATAATAAATCAAAATATTGTACATTTAACTAATTTTTTCATTTATAACAAATATTACAAAATTATATAAGTTTTCATATTTTATAATATAAATTACACTTCTAAATCTGCCCCTGCACTGCATAAATACAGTTGGAATCCTTTGAATGTACCGTTAACGATGCACTGCAACCTCTCCAATATGAAAAGGTGTTTAAAATCCTACTTCAATAGGAATGGCTAATTTGGGAGGTTTATGCAGGAATTATAATTTGGCGTAATGGTAATGGGACACACTAGCTTTAATGGTCACTTAATAAGGAGATCTGCTCATCAAAGAGATGTTTATTTTGTGATTATAATTAAAATTTGTTGTTATTTCGAGCCTTTTAATGGAGAAACATTAATTGTAAGGAAGAAAAGTTAAACATGTAAATTGCCGAAACATATTTTAAAGAAGGAAAGGACATAGTATTAAAAATCAGAAATAATACCGTAACTTCTACTTACTCAATTCAATTATCATCAACAAATTAATTTTACTAGATACATTGAACTTTGCTTTAATTATACATATAGAAAAACCTTAGTGTTTAATGAATGCTGTTTGCCAAGGATTGAAATGACAGTCCTTACCTCGTATGTACTCAAGGCATTGAAGAGAGATAATTAAAAGTTTTTCTAGTATTCAAATTTCAAACTTTATTTTTGTGTGGTATTATTATTGCTAAATAATACTATTAATTAGTGATATAAAAAATATAATTATTGGTTAGCTCGGTCGTGCTAGGCCCAGGTCTAAATCCAGTCATAGAGGCATAGACGGCCCATTCATAGACGGTGACTTCTCATTCATAAGAGAAGACCTAGACCTGGTAGGTATTTTTCATATTTAAGTTCATTACCTCATCATAAAGAATGTACGACTTTCGAGAACCCTAGTATTCTTTATTCCTAACCATCAAAACCTTCATACAGAGGCTAACTTGAGCGTCGGAGGGCCCTATCGACGGTCAACTCCCGGTGTGCCTTATTGTTTTGCAGGTATCTCTAAGTCAAAGTCAACCAATCTTATGGATCCAACCAGCAGCATCCTGCCCTACCAGAATCAGACAAGACCAATTACTTAATTATTAAAAAAGCCAAATATGATCTGTTATTAGAAAGATGACAGACATAAATTAATTTCCATTTTTAGAAACAGAGAATCCAGCCAAAATCCTTTAACAAACCGTAAAATAAAAAATATTCTGTATTTGGAAATATAAGCAAAGGAGAATTAAATTACGAGTCACACAAACATCGGCATGTACTCCCTGTTCTATATATATATATATAGATACACATCTTGAAGTAGCCACAACTATATCATTTCATGAGACGACCATCACACAACTAGAAAGCAGGAAGAAGAACACTATCAGCCCACCGTCATCCGAGTTAAAGAAATGGTAGGTTTTGGGAAGTCGGACGTCGGTGTCAAAGACCAGTCCACCGCCACTAAAAACACTCTCTCGCAGGATTATCTCATCAATCTCGACCAGTAAGTTCCTCTTCTTTATGTTCTGATAAACATCCCATTGTAAGTTAACTCCCCATACCTTGTTCATCATAGTGTCTTCTACGGTCTAACATATTCGGTGACTAGCACTACTCATCACTGTCAACGTAGGAGAAAGCACCCTTCATGATACGTTGGGTTTATCTTCTGTCGTTTTCTGTTAATATCCTAACCGTTTATATAGGAGTTTCGGTTTTACTGGATAATAACGCATTTTAACATCTCATTTTATTAAACAGTGGAGATCCTACGCTGTTCGAGCCATACTGGAGGAAGCTAGGGGACAAGTGTACGGTGGTGATAACGGGGAATGAATCAATGAGCTACTTCGCGGACCCGTCGAGCTTTTGCTGGTTCTTGGAACGAAGACTGTCAGATGCGATCAAAAGCTTGCATCGCGTAGTTGGGAACGCCGCTGTGGAAGATCGTTATATAGTGGTAGGCACAGGATCGTCTCAGCTCTATCAAGCGGCTCTCTACGCCCTAACTTCACCCGGTGGGCCGGAGCCAGTCAATGTTGTTTGTGCTGCACCTTACTACTCGGTGAGGCACTAACCCTCGCTCTATTATTAACAAGTATTTAAGTTCACCCAATTATATATGCGTACACATTGCAAAATGTACGTGAGAGATGCTAAGCTTAAGCTATCTCCTTGATGAATCATGCATGGAATTAAGAATAATTAAGACTTATCTATTATAAAATTTGAAAGAAAACAATGAACCTTTTAGAAATAAATGGAAAAGGTCTAAAGGTATCTTAGGTTTGACTTAGCTGCGGACTCGATGGATAAAGAACTCAAGTCGGTGCATGAGAATAATGGATTACACAGCCATACTTGATAGATCAGTTTTTGCAAACTAATAAAACAGCGTCTTTCTTGGGTGTGGTGTAGCTGTAGAAATTCATGTGAATAGCATTATATGGCATGTACTAATCAAAGAAATGAATTGCTCCATTTGATTGGTCCTTTTCTCTTCTTCTGATCTTGTGGTTAGTCATACCATGCGTAAACTTGTTGGAAATTAGAGGGACAAAGAGACAAACATGTTTCTTAACAACATACATAAACATTTAGGACAAAATTAATGTGGAAACGCGGTGTGGATCCTACTCAAACATGGCAACGTGACCATGTCTAAATCCATGTTTAGACATGGATTTAGACATGGCTAATGAGGAAACCATGAATTTGCCACATGGATTTAGACATGGCTGATGAGGAAACCATGAAACTTGCACACCTCGTGTTTGATGCACTCGCATCCCGTATTGATCGGCGGGTTACAGGAACTAAGATGATTGATATAATTAAGAGCAGACAGTCAAAATGCCATCTTTCTGTTTGCATATATGAGGTTTTATAATATTTATTGAGAAAGGTCGCTTTTCTCATAGCAAGCAGACATCTTGCATGTTACCCACATTTTTTCTGTAGAAATTGGAGTTGCTATTATTTTTTTATTTGAATTGTATTGTGTTATGTTGGTTGCTTTGCTTGCAGACTTACAAAGAGGCAACGGAGTACTTGTCTTCAGGACTGTACAAATGGGAGGGTGATGCATACACCTTTGACAAGGAAGGAGCTTACATAGAGCTTATAACCTCACCGAATAATCCTGACGGTACTATCAGAGAAGCAGTGGTGAACCGAGGAGATGGTAAACTTATCCACGACCTCGCCTACTATTGGCCTCAATACACGCCCATCACTAGTCAAACTGACTACGATATCACGCTGTTTACCTTTTCCAAATGCACCGGCCATGCTGGTTCAAGGATAGGGTGAGATGGACTCTCTCTTTTAAGTAAACTATTTCTTAGTAATTAAATTATAACATCTCCTTGAATACATACGTGCATACATGCTTCTTATGTTACAGCTGGGCACTTGTTAAGGATAAAGAGGTGGCCCAGAAGATGATCAAATTCATTGAGATCAATTCAATTGGTGTATCAAAAGAATCCCAACTTCGAGCCGCAAAGATTCTAGGAGTCATAAGCGAGGACTGCCAAAACTTCAGGGCTGTTGGCTCAGAGAACTTCTTTGAATATGCTCAAAGGCTAATGTCTGAGAGATGGGAAAAGTTGCGAGATGTTGTGAAGAATAATCCAAGTTTGAGCCTCCCCAAGTATCCTCAGGAGTTTTGCAATTTCACTGGGCAGTACACAGAACCACATCCTGGTAATGCACTCTCACACTATACGACTTTTCACTTGATCTTAGACAGAAGGCAGGGTGTGCCCTACTTTCACCAAAAACGAGTTGGCTAATTGGTTCTTTTGTTTGCCCCCTTTTTTGACCAATCTCAGGCTTTGCATGGTTAGAGGACAAGGAGAGTGTAGACTTACAGGATCTATTAAGATCGCAAAAGATAATAACTAGAGGAGGAGAGCGCTTTGGAGTTGATGCAAATCACGTCAGGATTAGCATGCTTAGTCCAGAAGACGTTTTCAACCTTTTCTTGGCAAGACTATCTTCTCTGGAATAAATCACTGGTACTAAGAAACAATCAATAAGTATAGGAATGGTAGGGACTCCTTCACAGCCTTAAAAGGAAAATGTGGTTATGTTATTAGTAATTAAGAGGACTTGAAATGAAACCCGGAGGGTGATGATGATTAGTGGTATACATCCGTCCATCCATATCCATCTGATGCTCGATGAATGCCTTATAAGTGACTACAAAATTTATTGTAAACCACAGGGAAGTAAATGTTCAATTTATAATCAAATATCTTTGTTGAAGTTGTAGCTGCGACAAAGCATGTATTACGAAATGTTACGCCGTCTTCTACTCAGAATAATTATATCGGGTTTCCAACTTTGACGGAGTCTGTTGTCCTGTGACACTTCAGTGAGAGATATACATCTATTCATCCGGAGAAAAAAAGTCAGCATCTAATTTATTCTATTCTATTGACAAATAAAAATATAACATTACTGGAAATTCTAAATCGAGTATTTGAACGTGTATAAGTAATTAACCAACTCCTTAATAGCAGTAATCATACTAGCTTTCCCGAGCACGCGTGGATATTCAGTTATTCTCCACTGGTATTAAAACTTCAATTTATAACCACTCTCAGTTCACAACAAATAGATCACAGAAAATAAAGGACGGACGTCTTCACCATTTTTACATTTCAATTAAATGATTAATAAATTTGGTTTATTATAATCATTAAAATCATTATTAACTGCAAATCTTGCTGGAGGTTACACTACAAGAAAATAGCTATTCACCGACCGAAATTACCGTCGGTAAAATGAATATTTCCGTCGGTAACATTAAATACCGACGGAATGTGGTGCCAATTTTTTCGGTCGGTAATTGACCCGAAGGTAAAATTAGCGACCGAAATATTCGGTCGGTATTTAGAGACGGTATTTACGACCGTTAGGTTCGGTCGGTATTAATATAACGACGGAAATTCACCAAGGCAAATCGGTCGGAAAAATGTAGCGACGGTCATGTATTCGGTCGCTGAAGGGAAGGAATATACTACAACGTTTACCGACGGAAAGGTTTCCGTCGGTAAAAGTGTAATATAAATTTTTTTTTATTTTATTATTATATTGTTGTTGTTATAACAATGAGTTTTTTTACTAACGTTATATTATTAATTCACAATATATTAATTTGTATATATATTGTGATTTTTATGAGAAGATTAAACAGTAATAAAACATATGAAAAATTCAATTTATTAACTAACATTCTTGAA
>JANKOE010000001.1:6104503-6119644 GCA_026284465.1 Erythroxylum citrifolium | reverse complement strand
TTATCCGACCTCCAATTCAGGTGATTTTTGGACCAAAAGTTTCGTAGCCACCACCAGTGTAATTCATCAGCCAGTCTCTTTTTTTTAGTGTGTCAGCCAGGCAGTCAGGTTTAAGTTTAAATCAGAGTAAGCTCACCACCAAAGTGAGTTAGCAGCAAGTGTCAAGTTTAGTATTGGTATTTCAGCCAGCAACCAGCGTCTCGGGAATGGGCCATCAGTCAGGGCTCATCACCCGGGACCGCCGGGGTCTGACATTAGCACAGGTTGCTTTATGGAAGTAATCTAGCAGTTAAGTTTTCAAGGAAACAAAGACCAAGAAATAGTTTCTATATTACCAAAATGAACTGTCCACTATACATGGACAAACACTAAAAAATGGGAAACTAAAATTAAGTCTAGTGTGGCTCTAGACAGCTAGCACAACATTGGTTAAACAACTACTTAGGCATACGATACCAAGAACTATTGAATCTTTATGTTTCAATACTTTGCAGGCATTATCAACATGGAAGATGGCAAGCTAGGATTGGTAGGTTGCAAGGAATAAGGACCTTTAACTATGGGACATTCAGTGAGTCTTGTTACTCTAAAGAACTACTTCAGTTTATTAAAAGTTGTGTGATTATTGCCTCTAGAAATGCTGACTAGTTAAGTTGCAGCTAAAGTAATAAAAGGATTTTTTTTTTTGACTTTAAAAAGTAGAGTCTTTAAGCCACTTTTGGCTAATTTTCTATCTTTATGCATCTTTGAGATTATGCAGACTTGGGATTATGAAATTATTAATTTTCTTTTGTATAGGTTTGAACTTCTAAAATGAAACTAAAGGATGAGATGGACTTGGAAGACTATGTTTCTCAGCTTAATAAAATAGTGCTGAGGTTAGTTGGATTTCTCTTCAAATTGTGTAGTTATTGTGTGATTATTGTATGTGGTTATCAATCTTTCTATTAGTGAATATGAACAATGTGAGAAAAGCTACAAAATTTTCTTTAGTTTTGACATTTATAGATTAGCTTATAAGAATCATGTGGCATGAACAAAATGAAGCATGCCCCTTTTATATATTTTTATAATAAAAGTACACGTTATTTGCTTTTGTGTTTTGAACATGTCAATGTTGCATTTTACAAGTCTTTATGGAATATTGGTGATGCTGTCGCCTGCAACCAAATATAAAAGGAATCACTTCTGTTAAAACAAATTAATGTGGTAGCGGTAAGCAGATATCGTTCCCACGAGAAATCTTTAACGGTAAAGGTTAGCGAGTTCAAACGGGACAAATAACGAAAATAAAGAGGGGGTTTTGTCTAATCACGACAATAATAGAAAATCAAAGGAAAAAATCACAAAGCGAAAACAATAATTTAATATGAAAAATCAATGAGAAAATACCTTAGTTTTGGGTCACCGATGTTACCATGCTATTATGGATCCTCGACATAAAATTGCAATTATTAATAAACATTCATTGGGAAAATTTCTCTTAAGTGTAATGTCTAAAAACATGTATCCTAGAATTCTTATTAAACAATAACCTAGATACGATCATAGGTGTAATTGAATAATAGCATTAAGAATCAAGAACCAATGAGCAAGTGAAATACATGTATGACATGCAATCAATCAAGCGAATATCTTCTTAGAATTTTCCAACTCTAGCGTAGAGAAGTCAATCCTAATTGCTACTTATGATTACCGAAATTAAATGTCATATTCCGCTAATCTAGCGATTGAACCAATTAATCTCTAGTTGCGCACCTAGAAACTAACGAATTCAATTAGAAAGAATAGATCTGAAGATATCCAATGTTTATTAACAACATAAAAAGTATCCGAAGTATCGCACCATAATAATATGTAACATGGATCTCCTCAACCAAGATAAGAAATTTAGCTACTCATAATCAAATTGAAAGCAGAAGAAATAACAAAGTAATCAGTCTCCATCCCTGGTCCTTTGATGAAAGATACGAAAATCCTAATTGAAATATGCAGAAACGTAAAGAACAAGAAAATAGAAAAGTGCAGCAGCCCAAAACCTGAAACCTATTCTAAAATTAGTCTAAAGCTTGTGTCAATCACCAACCCTCCCCTTTTATGCTTATCTCTTCGTTATCTTCTCTTGATTTTGTCCAGATGAGGCACTCTTCTATTTTCGGTAGGTAGCTCCCTTGAAAGATGGCAAGATAATCTTTAAAGATTGTGTTTACTTGAAATTGACTTCTAGAATTTTATCTACAGCATTATTCCATCTTTAGGCGTGCCCAAGCTTAGTCACTGAATTTCTGTCAAATTGGGAATTTCGGATTTCTTTGCTTCTTTTGCGTCTTTTTGATCCTATTTCATCCCTAAGGTGTTGAAAACCATCTGTAAACAATTATAAAGCAATTCCATTAAATTCGGATAAAAATTTCAACACCTTGACAATAATTAAGTCCAAAATAAGTGCAATTTCAATTACTTAACACCCACACACGTTGGAGATTTACTTCGACAATGATAGGAGACAAGCCAACACCATTTTGCTTTAGCTACACAATTGAAAAGCTCCCTACTAATTTCCAACACGCACACTCCTCTACTTGGTTTCCACAAAATAAAATTAAATATGGACTTCTACTGTAGATACCAGATATGCACAAATCTCTCACACAATCAGGGTCCCACTTAAATTTAAGCATGCAGCAATCTTATCCTTTTAATTTCATCAATCCATCTCTTATTTTTTATCACACTATAATTTATATCTTATACGTCCAATTAATAAATAAAGCCAAAACTATTTACTTTGATATATAACATATATCCTAACAATCTCCCCCTTTTTGGCATTGTTTGTTACATTGTTAAAACTCCCCCTAAAGGAGATAAGTGGACATATAACCATCAAATTCACAATTCATATGAGATGAAAAAAGAACTCCCCCTTAATTAAATATCAAGCTCTAAAGAACATCATAATTATCCAATCATCCAAATTTCTCCCATTGGGACAAAAAAGGTGCCAAAATGCACGACGATTAGTCATATATATACCTTGAAATCTCCCCCTGAATGGAGCAGTCACCATAAACAATCTGATCTTTCCCCTTTGGGACAAAACAATATCAAAACACATAATCATAATAATTAACCATAGATGTAGTGGAACAATCATAAGCATGCCAAGATGACAAATTACCACCATTCAAAACATTGAGAGATATGCCCAAAAGAGAGAGATACACAGGAGAGATGCCCACACTGATGAGTGAGCTGAGGAGCCTTCGGTGGAGCCAAATAGAAGTCACAATGCAAACTACTATACAAATGAGGCGATAATGACTACATAAAAACTAAAGAACTAATTTTTTTCTTTTTTTGCTGTTTATTTTAACACACATAAAAAAATACTTAAAAAATGTAAAGTACACAGTCTCTATGCTCTTTGAAGAATTTCAAACCTAGTCTTATTCCTCGTCACGTTATCTCAATCATTGGTTTCTTCTTCTGAAGTAATTGACTTGTCCTCTACTTGACCAATTACTTTAAACGCAGTAACTAACTATGAATTTGTATAAGTTCTTATTTTTCCTTTACTATGTTTTTGTGCTTGTACTAAACCCTTTTTAATCCAAGTGTGTTTCGGTACCATGGGTTGCTAATGGAAATTTAATGGAAAGTGTATAGATTTTCAGCTTTGACCCCTTTAAAACATCATTTGTAACATTTTGTAGCATCTCGGCCTTATGTGCCCAATAACTCCACAAAAATGACACGTCGGTACAAATATTCGATTCTTTCTTGATGTTTCTTCTTCTCGGACAGATCTGGACATATTATTTTTTTCCTCATTCACTTTAGAGCACTCACCCTTATAGCCAATGCCTTGAAAATCTCCTTTAACCTTACCAATTTCCATTAACTTTTCTAGTTTTTCTCTGCCTCCATTCAACATTCTCAATCCCTTTTAAGTACTTACCAATTTCATTCTAGCTTCACCAAGCTCATCTGATGTCAACGTCAATTTCTTTTCTAACTCTTAGATGGTGTTCTTCATGGAGAGATTCTCTTCAATCTTTCATTCTTTCTACATATTTTCACCCATTTTTTGTACACTAATTCTTAAGCCTCGTAAATGTTCTCCTTTTTATCAGCCGAACCACTTTCATCACTATCATAATCTGAGATAGAGATTTAAGTTGAATCATTTGCATTTTTTCTGAAATTTCCTGAGTTACTCACTTTTACGTCTTCAGTTACTTCCTTCTCAGTTACTGTTAAACAAGTAACTGGACTTTTGCTATATAAAATAACTAATGCATCACTATTCACAACTTCTTCTCTTTCAAATTCGTTATTACTCCAAGTGCTCGTATAGGATTTCCCTTTTCTCTTCTTCAAGAAGTTAGCACTTCGCTTGAACATTTTCGAAGCCTTGACACTTGTGGCATTGAATTGTCTTTACCTTTCTTTCTCCCTTTTGAGTTTTGGCTTGTTTAAAGTTGTTCTTAGATGAACTCCCGCCTTTTTGCCTAAACTCGAGTCTGTCTTTTTTCACTCTCCTCAGCCACTTACTGAACTCTTGTGTTAATAACTCTATATCCTCATTCTCATAGGATTCATCTTCTAAGTCATTCACACTTTTTCCAGTTTCCACCTGTAATGTCAATCCTTTGCTTCTTTATTGATTACCTTTTAAAAGATTCATCTCAAAATTTGTAAAGATTCCAATAACTTTTTCCAATGACAGATTATCAATGTTGTGGACCTCCTCTATTGCTGCAATTTTTGGAAAAAATCTTGGAGGTAGCAATCTCAGTGTTTTCTTGACTAATTTCATGTTGGAGTATTTCTTTCCCGGTTGATGAGCCTGATTTGCTATATCCCGGAATTTTTCATGAAAGTCTCCAATAGTCTCATTCTTATCCATCTTCAGCTCTTCAAACCATTCAGCTAACATCTGTAGTTTTGACGCTATCACAAATTTTGACCCTTTATGAATAGTTTGCAAAGCATCCCATGCTTCTTTTACTGATTCACAGGCTGAAATCATTGAAAAGTGTCCCTCATCAACATCACTAAATATCATATGCATTTCTTGTGAATTTCTGAGTGTGCTTTCTTCTTCGACTCTTATCCATTCAAATGGATCTTTCTGAACTGCCTCTCCTTTATCATCGGTGATCATCAGATGCGTCCAACCGTGTACTACCGAATGCCAAGCTCTCATGCCTTGAGCATGAATTAAGACTTTCATCCATGATTTCCATGCAAGATAGTTAGATCCATCCAACAGCGGTGGCCTGATAATTGATGCTGCTTCTCTTATGGTCATGTTTGCAAAACTAGGATCTGCACCAACTTGCTACCAAGTTCTAAATCGGTGACCTCTCTCTGATACCAATTGAAAAACATGAAGGGAGTAATTGTTTCGCAAACTTTTCGTAAACTCCTTTAACACGAACAAAATAAAAACAAAGCAAAAATAAAATAATAAGAACACCAGAAATTTGGTAGTCGTTTTGCAAACTTTTTGATTTGTTTCTGGCAAACAAAAAAATCAGAAGAATTAAGAGAATAAAAAATAAATCAATACTTGAAATTTGGTAACACAGTTCAGTACACCTTGCCTAAGCCTGCGGGGCCCTCACCCAACTTAATAACTTTCACCGAAGTACAACAGATTTACCCAAGGCTTTACTGAGTCGGTACCACTTAACCCTTGACACTATCCCTCAACCTCACTTCTTGTGTAAGAATTTTACACCCAATAGTACGACTGCCTCGTACTAACCTTAACAGAGGATTTTTTACACACTGTTTACTAATAAAAACAATTAATCGAACAACTCAAGTGATTAAAATAACTAGAGACAAAAACAATAATACTTGAGATAGAAAACAAAAACTTCCCTATGATTTCAGCTTCTCGAAATAATTCTTAATTGAAACGATCCATCTCAACTTCAGCAGCTTCAATTAAACCATATGGAAGTATAGACAATAGATGAAGACCCACGGTATTATGCTCACAAAATCAACTCACAATTTTAAATGAAGACGTTTGGAAAAATATGACTCACAAATCCACTACACCATGGCTCTCTCTTCACCGTAACATATATCACTCAAAAGAACATTATTCAGTTGTCTGCGAAAACAGGACACACCAATGCAGTATATCTGTTCATTAACACTTAACACACCCACCTTCTGTGCCACTCACGCACATCAACAATGTTGCCGCACACCAACTTTGTTTTTGGACACTCACTTCTTTGATAGACTTCTGCAATGTTTGTTCAATGAACAATTAATGCATAACCACTACAACGTTGACTTCTCTCACACCTCAAACAAACGTGAGTTTCTTTTGCATATATAAACCAATGACTACATTCTTTTTTTTAATTAATGCACACCAACAGCTCTTGTTCCACTGAACAACTAATTCACCTTTCTTCACCCAACACACAAAATTGTTTTCAGCTATTGCTCAATCCCTCACACATATGGAACAATGATGAAGCCGACACATGTTGGAGATTTACTTCGATAATGATAGGAGACAAGCTAGCACCATTTTGCTTCAGCTACATAATGAAAAGCTCTCTGCCAATTAGCAACAGGCACACTCCCCTACTTGGTTTCCGCAAACTAACATTAAAGATGGACTTCAACTGTAGATACCAGATATACACAAATCTAGTCTCGACACCGAAGTGTCCATATCAGAAGCCACCGAAGTGTCTCAGAGACACCGAAGTGTCCATATCAGAAGCCACCGAAGTGTCTCAGAAGAGACCGAAGTCTCGACACCGAAGTTTCCATATCAGAAGACACCGAAGTGTCACAGAAGAGACCAAAATCTCGACACCGAAGTGTCCATATCAAAAGCCACCGAAGTGTCTCAGGAGAGACCGAAGTCTCGACACCGAAGTGTCCATATCATAAGCCACCGAAGTGTCTCAGGAGAGACCGAAGTCTCGACACCAAAGTGTCTCAGGAGAGACCGAGTCCCACTTAAATTCAAACATGCAACAACCTCAACCTTTTAATTTCATCAATCCACGTCTTATTTTTTACCCTACTATAATTTATATCTTATATGTCCAATTAATAAATAATGCTAAAACTATTTACATAGATATATAACATATATCGTAACAAGAACAATACCAACACAGGTAACGATGCCTATTCAATGGTGACAACCAGAACACAGGAGATGACCACAACAAAGGGGATGACGCTTATTAGACAATGAACGAAGAGGAATGTTGACGGCTAACACAAAAATAAAGAGACGTTCGTTTTGGTGTTAATAACCTAGTAGAAAATGGTTCTTGTTAAACAAAACAGAGTCACCTTCGATTATGCAAGCAATAAATTTACCATTTGCCATTAATGTTCATAACAGTCACAAAATGGTAATGACGTGAAGATAACATTATATTAATTACCATATATAATTACATGTACTGCAATGTAATTAAAAAATAATTACAATAATATATACAACGGAAATCAATATTAAATATTAATATGATATTCTTAGTAATATAATTAAATATTATTGACAATGATTGTAAGTATAAAAATCAATTTAGTTAACAATAATGCTATTTTAAAAATAATATGAAAAAAACAAAAATTAATTTTTATTACATAAGTAAATTTTGGTTATTAATGTCTTTTAAAATATATGATTTCACAATTTTATGTGGTATGAAAAAACTCTAATTACTAATTATAAATTGGGTTATTTTTTATAAAATTTATATTACAAAGGGAAAGTTCTATAAATATAAAATTTAAAATAAATTATTTTTTTTCTTATTAACGTCTTTTAAAATATATGATTTGACAGTATATAAATGGTGTCACAAAACTCTATTTACTATATATAAGCTGTAAACTATTTTATATTATTTATATATTAAATCAAAATAGAAAATGTACAAAATATAAAGATTTGGTGACTATTTTTGAAATTCGTTGCCAAAGCTTATATTTAGCTATGAACTACTAAAAAGTTGGTAAAAGAATGACATCATATTAACATTTGGCGACTGTTTCACAAGTTCACTGCAAAATATGAAATTTACCTACAAATATGTGTAAGAGTCGCTCAAAGTTTGATTCTGTATAGACATATGGCAACGTTGTAGGAACGTCGTCAAATGTCTTGAACATTTTTTTAAAATTAAACAAGACAAACGACGTTGTTTTTAGTATCTATTTAATAGATACCCTGACTCCCCCGCCACCCGCCTCATTTTTTTCCCGCTCTTTTCCCTCTCCCCTTGTTTATTGTGTTCTTCATTCTCTCCCTAGTACCAATGACCTTCCATCTTCTGTGGATGACCTTCTTCTTCGTGGTGTGGTTCCGTCTTCTCTCCCTCGTGTAGGTACGTCGTTAGGTGTTTATTTTTGGTTTATTTTGTACTTGCTTGGACAGTCCTGTCATGTTGGATGTATTAAAGGATAATATATTAAGTTTTGTTGTTTGATTTGGGCTGTCTGTGATTGGCATTTGTATTGAATGTATTAATGTTAGTGATGAAAGGGAAAAGACGTGATTTTGGTTGTAATGTTAGGATGAATTTCTGATGCATGTAAGGTATTTGATGAATTGCCAGTTACGTTGATTATAAATGATGGGAGTGTTCTGCTTATGTAGGTGTATTAAAATATTTGATGAATTGCCTGTTCCGGTGATTATAAATGATGGATGTATATGAACAATTTCTAATGCCTAAATTTTTTTAACACTTGAACGAAGTCTTTTATTTATATAAGTGTTTAATAAGCGTGGTTTAAAGCTAACCAGTGGAATTCATCATCTGAAAATAACTATAGGCATTATGAAAGCAGAAAATGCATAGTTTGTTGGAAAATTATACAAGCAGAATAGTGAGACTATAATAGGAGGAACAATTGTATCCAAATCAAAGTTAGAATCTTCAATGTTTTGGCACATACATTTGGGACATATGAGTGAGCACAGGTTACATGTATTATCTAAAAAATATTATTCCCTATTTTAAAGAAACACCATTGAGTTTCTGTGAGGATTTTTTTTTGGGAAAACAACATAAAGTAACGTTTTCCTTGCCATCATATAAAAGTTATAACTTGAATTACTTTATATTGATAAATATGAATCTATATTGTTTTTGTTAGGTAGTTGTTTATATTTTGATGATATTGTGGATGATTGCCCTTATAAAATATGGTTATATATGGTCCAAAAAATTCTGAAGGTGTGACATGTTCCTTAACTTGTTTTCATGCCTATTAGGGATGTGAATTATGGTATTATCATATGACAACCTATAATAGGTTTAAGCTTAATTCTTTCTTTAGTAATGATTAAAATTAAGTATAGATTGAGAACTTAAACAAATGTGTAGATGAAAATGTCCTATAATTGTTTACTATCTTAGGTAAATTTATTCATTATACATGTATTTTCACTTTGAAAATGCAAGCTTGGTGTTAGATACACACCTATAACTATACCTAATCATATGACTATTTCTGGAAAATATTCAAACTCCTAAAATGCTTTGTAATGTTCCACATCCCTTAATGAAATTTTGATAAGGATTTATTGGTAGCATTGACCTTCTTGTTCAATATTTCATTCTCAATTTTTAATGCTTAAAAGTTGTCATTATTTATAATATTCAGACTTTTGGATACTTTGATGATATAAGCGTGGCAAGGATCCATTCATACCATCACCAATATGTAGTGATGCACGGGGATCCTCAAATTTAATTGCTACAGTGGGAAAATATTGCTTTGAAACTTATAAAAACATAACCAGAATGTTCAAATCATCTAGTCAAGGATATACAAAAACTAATGGCTAATATACACTATTGAAGTCTTAAAAGAATTCACAGACATTGTTTTCTATCACAAGAAGCCAAAATCATTTGTTTCAGTGATAAACCTAATGGTAATTTCAGCATGGTAATCCAAATGAAATAGATTAAACAATTGAATGACATTATGAATATTTTAAGTTTCTTCTTTATCCATCCCGAGATCTATCTAACCATTCTACTATTTTTTGCCATGTATTTATGCCACATTGCACATTGAAAAGCTTCAGTAAAAGCTTCCAAGCTCTAGTGGTGAAAGGGCACTTAAAAATAGGTGATAAATGCATTCGTCCTCTAAGTTATAGAAGACATATATCTGTCTAAAATATTGAACTCAATATGGTCATTAGTGCCTAACTTCTTTAATATTGCTAACCAAAAGATAAATGATGTTCTTGAAGACATTGATTTCTTTTTATACTAATTCAAACTACGCCTTTTTTAATATAAGTAGAGAAACAATTTTCTAGATATGATTAGTTTGTGAAAATTCTGGACTGATGCTTAAACCAAATCCAATAACCTTCCCTATTGCAATTGGGAACTAAAGTTGATAATTGGTTTCCCCTGAAAATCTTCTATAGGCATGACAAGGCCAATCCTAAGTATCCCTATTTATGACCACTTATACTTTAGATGAGTTAAGGAAAGTTAATTTGAATTAGCAATAGTTTTGCAAGAGAAAAAGTGGCCTCATATCATGCCAATTTTTGAACCAAAATTTAGTCTTCTTACTATTCCCTATTATACATTTGAAAGCTTCCCTAATATTTTCCCTCAGCCCCAACATGTTCTTAAATGTCCAAGAGGAGTTATGCTTAAGCTGTACATTTTATAAAATAACATTTTTGAGATAATATTAATGGGTCCATCTTATCCAAATTGTTTTTTTATTAACTAAAAGTTTCCAAACACTTTTAATTAGCATATCCTTGTTTATTATTCTTAAGGATTTGATTCCCAATCCTCCTTGATTTTTAGGAGAACATAAGCTAGTCCATTTGATTTTAGCACTAGTTAAGTTATATAGATCCATGCCTGTCCATTAAAAAAATTCCTTATGAATCTTTTTAATGTTCTAGTGATGCTAGTTAGGAGGTTAAAAATGGGAGATCTAATAAACTTTACATTTGATTAAGCACTGCATTAATGGGCTGAAGTTTGCTAGAGAAAGACAGAGCTTGATTGCACTAGCTTCCCAACTTCCTTTGTAAAGCTTATATTGGTGGTGTGAATCCTTATAATATAGTTTCTTTGTAGTGATAGGGATATCTAAGTATTTAAAAGAGATCTCTCCTTCAATGAAGCAAAAATTGATGATGATATTATTAGCTAAACCCTCACAACCTTTAGGGATGAGGAAGTTGCTCTTATTTGGGTTAATGTAAAGACTGGCGTTTGTTTGAATTATTGTCGGGCTTTTAGTGCTTATAGTATCATTTAACATGAGTCTTAGTTATGTATCCTGGATCAAACGTGAAAGGGAATTAATGAAGGAATGCAGAAATACCTAATTTCGATTCCATAATGTTCCAATGAGCTTTCTAAGGTCAAAACAAACTCAAATCCTCCAACACCTTTACTGGATCTACACAATGAGACGTGGTCAACATCTTTCTGTAGTTTTTCTTAGAACGTAAACCTCAAAATGCTTCAGAGAAACTTTACGTTCACAAATTTCTTAAGCAACTATAGGGGACCTTAACCTATATCTGTAGCTTCCATATCTGGTTTCTCAATCATAGGCTCGATACGGGTTCGGTTCATACTAATTGAGACCTATTGTCCTCATGGAATTCAACCGATTAACTTAGATCCTTTAGTGGGCCGCTTTATTATCTTTATTCGGATCAAATTTATGTAACTCTTATTAAAAATCGATAAAATGAAATTATTTATTGTCTACCTTTATAGGAAAATGTCTAACATTACCTCCCTTGGACAATAATCAATTGAGGTATTGATTCAAGTTTTAAAAAAAGTTCAAAAATATGGTTAAGCCACGTTACTACATTGGTCAACCAGGTTTAGAAACAATTGATGCAAACATAACAAAAGTCCATTATGCCCCATAAGGCTTTCGATACCATAAATATCAAATACATGTGTCATGTGTGATAGAGATCTAATACAATCACGCATATCTAATACCTCACTAACATGAATGAGAAAATGGAGTGTGACAAACTAGGATAATACTTGTATGAACTGATATTTATCATCTTTCTATTTGTAGGTCTCAATTTCTCTAAACTTTATGCTAAATTGCAAATGCAAAACTACACTAGAGAAATCTTGTTTTCTCTCACCAAACACTAAACTGTATTAGAGAGAACCTTTATGGGATTAAACTCTTATATCCTCATATGTTATGTTAAAATCCATAAATATTCACATTAAACTGTATGTGTCCTAATGATATAGGCCTAAGGTCAATCTGCAAATATACCCAATGACCTTTAAAATACCTGAGATCGATACAAACCTTAAAACTTTCACATGTATTATGATTATGTATAATATCACATATTATTGAGGATAAAAAGATGATCATCTTTATTAATAAACAACCATACTATCATAATACATCAAAATGTTTAAACATACAAGGAGAAAAAATAACGATCCCTAATTGATAGTGTCTAAGGACTTCAATACACCCATATTATATACATGTCTTTCAAGCACAAATGGGCAAAGTCCTTTAGTTAAAGGATTGGCTAACATTTTCTCAGTCCCAAAATGTTCCACCTCAATGTCACCTTTCTCAATCAACTCCTTTACGGTGAAGTATTTGGCATCTAAATGCTTAGATCCTGTGATATTCTTATTGTTGTTACTAAAAACACAGGAACAAGATTATTATAACATAATTAAAAGAGTCTAGCCACTGAATCAACCACAAACAACTCAGAAATTAAGTTTTTGAGTGAAACTGCCTATGAAGTAGCCTTATAACACATTACAAACTCTACATGCATAGTTGAGGAAGTCACCAGTGGCTGCTTGAAACTTTTCCATGATACTGCACCATCTGCTAACATGAAAATGAAACCTGAAGCCAACTTTTTATCATTCGGACACATAGCAAAATCAGAATTTATTTATCCTACAAGGTTTAGATTGTTAACCCTTTTGTATATATCAATATATAATCTGTGGTTCCCTTTAAGTATCTTAACACTCGCTTAACTGTATTCCAGTGGCCTGTCCCTAGATTATCAACCCAATAGTCCTACAATAAATGCAATGTACGGCTTAGTGAATACCTGGGCATACATCAGGCTACTAACTGCACTAAAATATGGAACATTTCTTGTAGCCTCTTTCTCTACTTCATTGTTTAGACATTATGCTAAAGATAATCCCTCACCATGAGAGATTAGTGCTACAATAAGTTTACAGTCAACTATATTAAACCTTTGTAACACAAGCTCAATGAATGCTCTCTACGAGAGGCCTAATGAGTGTTGAGATCTCTCCCAATGATCTACATACCTAGGATAAAAGATGTTTCACCAAGGTCTATCATGTCAAAATGCTTGGCTAAAAGTTGGTTAACCTTATTCAACATGGTCAAGTCATTTAATGCAAGCAAGATATCATCCATATACAACAATAGGAATATAACTTTTCTCCCCCTGATCTTGTAGTTTAAGTATCTTTCAATTTCAAGTACAAAGAGGTTAAAACCTTATCAAACTTATGGTATCATTGTCTGGAAGCCTATTTCAAACCATATATCGATTTTCTTAATTTGTAAACCTTTTCAGTCTCTCCTTGATCCTGAAATCTTTCGAGTTGATCCATATAGACCTCTTTATCAAGGTCCCCAATCAGGAAAGTAGTTTTGATGTCCAGATGATGTAGCTCCATATCAAAATGAGCTACTATTTCCATGATCACTCAACATTAAAGTCAACCCCTTCTCTCTAAGTGAACTCTCTCGCAACTAATTGAGCCTTAAACTGCTCAACTTTACCTTGAGTGTCCTTCTTGGTCTTAAGCAACCATTTACAACTGACAAGTTTGTAATATTATGGTAAATTAACTAGCTCTCATACCTTGTTATGTTTCATAGATTGTATCTCATCCTTCAATGCATCCCACCACAAATATGCATGAGGTTCAAAAATAGCTTCTGTAAAAGTGACTGGATCCACAAAATGTTTAATATCATAATCTTATTCACCCAAATAGACTACATAATTAGATGAAATAGTAGGTTATCTCACTTTAGTAGATCTTCATAACTGCAGTGGTTCTTGTACTCTAGGAACCTCTGTTTGTATAGGTATGAGTTTTTGTTCCTGTATAGGTATGGTATTAAGACCTTGATCCACTGGACCTGATTGTATGAGTGGCAGATATAAAATAATTATATTATCCATCCTATTATCAGTTGAAGGATGAAAAGGCCACCATCATCAAAGACATCATATTCTAGAAACTTAGTTGTTTGTAATTTAGATATTCTGGCCCCCTTCTTACAGTAAAATCTATAGCCTTTAAAATGGTTAGGACATCTAACTAAATAGCAACGTGTAGAATCAGCGTGCAATTTTCTTTTTATACAAGTAGACCTTAGCAGGGTAGCCCCATATACGAATGTGTGAAAGGCTAGGCTTCCACCCTTTCTAAATCTCAAAAGGCGTCTTTGACACTAACTTACTGGAGACTCTATTATGTATATGCAATATTGCTTTGTCGTCTTGATGGCTTCACCCTAAAGGTAATCAGGTAGGTTAGTCCTGCTCTATATTGACCTCATCATGTCTTTTAGGGTGCGGTTATGCCTTTTGGCCACACCATTTTGCCCATGACTACCCGATATAGTGAACTGAGTCACTATTCCAAATGATTCTACATATCTAGCAAACATACCTTTTTTATCCTGAAACACCATGTTTGCCATAATACTCTCCACCACGTTTAGATATGACAATTTTGGATTTTTCCAAATGGTTCTCCACGATCGATTATTTCTGCAAGCGCACAGATTCGTCCTAGTATCACACAACAATTATTCTAAAGTCGTCTCCCTCAAGGACCAATTTGTTCACCAATTAAATTAAATCTAGTAATTTGCAAGCGAAGACAATAAATTGTAAAATTAATTTGGAGTTGGGTAATTAATGAAATTGCAAGAAACAGCAAAATAATTCAGAAATTTAATCAATGATATGAAGACTAGGGATTGGGGTTCACTTATTCAAAAGGTTGAATTGCATAACATGGAATAATTGAATGCAGGCTAAGAAAG
>JANKOE010000001.1:6084864-6104403 GCA_026284465.1 Erythroxylum citrifolium | reverse complement strand
CTGAGGTGTCTTTGGGTATGGTGGTTTTTCAACAACCCCCGGATGTTATACTGCCAACTCTCAATGATGATCGCATGGGTGTTAGTCGCACTCGGCACATTACTCCTGTTGTTAGCTCTAGCCAGTTGTTAGCTCTTTTATTTACCAAAAAAAAATGATCATTCCCAAGTTCACATTTAAGGTTAAGTTTCGTCAAAAATGTTAATCAGCCTCTGTTAACTACTTCCAAGCGAAACCACAGGCTTACTCTAGGACAAACTCCAAACTTGTGATAAAGTAAACACATGCAAAAGGGGAGTGAATTGTGTGTAAAAAAAATTTGCAAGGTATTTTAAATCTTTAAAATACCTTTTTAAACAAAATGAGTTGAAAAATAAAAGGTCCTATTAAACTTCAAAAGGAACTTGCAAACGTTTGAAAAAAAGGATCCTATTAGTTATTTAAAATACGAAAGAAGTCTATTAATCAAAAAGACTATATTCGCGATGAAAAAAAGGGCCTGTCAATTGATAGGAGCTTGCTAGAGCTCACATAGAAATGAGCTTGTTAATTGATAGGAGTCTGTTGACGGTTAAAGTGAAAAGAGCCTCTTGCTTTATAGAAACAGAAGGAGCCTATCGAAAAACTGAAAGAGCCTATTGAAAATACAAACTTATAACACGAAAATGTAAAAGTTAGGAAGAGAAAGAATGACACAGTAGATTTATAGTGGTTCGACAAACAACCAAGCATACTTTAGTCCCCAAGTATCCAACTTGAGTATTTCACTATAAGAATTCGAGTATTAAATTTGACAAGCCTCTCTAAGCTCACAAGTACATATTTTTCAAGGTTCTCCAATCTTCCATACTTAAAGTGTATAATGAGCTTCTAAAAGCTCACAAAAAAAATAAAATGTAAAATCAAAAGTAAGTTCTTGAATAACAATTTCTTTCTTGATAGAGTAATTTCACTTTCTAAGGCATAATAAGAATGATATGACTCTTAAGAATATAGATGTTGCTCAAATGTTTAGAAAGTCTGTAATTAATTGGACAATAATCAATTGAGGTATTGATTCAAGTTTTAAAAAAAGTTCAAAAATATGGTTAAGCCACGTTACTGTATTGGTCAACCAGATTTAAAAACAATTGATCCAAAGATAACAAAAGTCCATTATGTCCTATAAGGTTTTCGATACCAAAAAATATCAAATACATGTGTCATGCTTGACACAGATCCAATTCAGTCACGTATATCTAATACCTCGCTAACATGAATGAGAAAATGGAGTATGTCAAACTAGGATGATACCTGTATTAACTAATATATATCATCTTTCTATTTGTAGGTCTCAATTTCCCTAAACTTTATGTTAAATTGCATATGCAAAATTGCACTAGAGAAATCTTGTTTTCTCTCACCGAACACTAAACTATATTAGAGAATTATGGGATTAAACTCTTATATCCTCCTATGTCACGTTAAAATCTATACATATTCACATTAAACTGTATGTATCCTAATGACATAGGCCCAAGGTCAATCTGTATACCCATTGACCTTTAAAATACCTAAGATCGATACAGACCTTAAGACTTTCACATGTTTTATGACTACGTATAATAACACGTATTATTGAGGATAAAAAGATGATCATCTTTATTAATAAACAACCATACTATTATAATACATCAAAATGTTTAAACATACAAAGAGCAAAAACAACGATCCTTAACTAATAGTGTCTAAGGACTTCAATACACCTATATTATATACATGTCTTTCAAACACAAGTTGGCAAAGTCCTTTAGTTAAAGGATTCAACTAACATTTCCTTAGTCCCTAAATGTTCCACCTCAATGTCACCTTTCTGTATTAACTCCTTTATGGTGAAGTATTTGACCTCTAAATGCTTAAACTCTATGATATTCTTATTGTTGTTACTAAAAACACAGCAACAAGATTATTATAATATAATTAAATGGCTCTAGCTACTGAATCAACCACAAACAACTCAAAAATCAAGTTTCTAAGCAAAACTGCTTGTGAAGTAGCCCTATAACATGTTACAAAGTCTACATGCATAGTTGAGGAAGTCACCAGTGTCTACTTGACACTATTTCATAATACTGCACCATCTGCTAACATGAAAATGAAACCTAAAATGGAATTTCTACATCTGAACGCATAGCAAAATTAGAATATGTTTATCCTACGAGGTTTAGATTGTTAACCCTTCTGTATATCAATATATAATCCTTGGTTCCCTTTAAGTATCTTAACACTCGCTTAACTGTATTCCAGTGGCCTATCCCTAGATTAGCCAAATATCGACCCAACAGTCCTATAACAAATGCAACGTTCGGCTTAGTGCACACCTACATCAGACTACTAACCACACTAGAATATGGAACATTCCTCATAGCCTCTCTCTCTACTTCATTCTTTGGATACTGTGCCAAAGATAATCTCTCACCATAACAGACTAGTGCTACAATAGGTTTACAGTAAACCATATTAAACCTTTGTAATACACGCTCAAAGTATGCTCTCTATGTGAGGCCTAATGAGTGTTGAGATTTGTCCTGGTGAATCTGCATAACAAGGATAAAAGATGTTTCACCAAGGTCCATCATGTCAAAATGCTTGGCTAAAAGTTAGTTAACCTTATGTAACATGGTCAAGTCATTTGATGCAAGCAAGATATCATCCATATACAACAATAGGAATATAACTTTGCTTCCCCTAATCTTGTAGTTTAAGCATTTTTCAACTTTATTTTTCACGAAGCAGAAAGAGGTTAAAACCTTATCAAACTTAAGATATCATTGTCTGGAAGCCTATTTCAAACTGTATATCAATTTTCTTAATTTTCAAACCTTGTCAGTCTCTCCTTGATCCTGAAATCCTTTGGTTTGATTTATGTAGACCTCTTTATAAAGGTCCCCATTCAGGAAAGTAGTTTTGACGTCCATATTATGTAGCTTCATATCATAATGAGCAACTATTACTATGATCACTCAAAATTAAAGTCAACCCCTTCTCTCTGAGTGAACCCTTTCGCAACCACCTGAGCCTTAAACTGCTCAACTTTACCCTCAGTGTCCTTTTTGGTCTTAAGCAACCATTTACAGCTAATGAGTTTGTAATATTGAGGTAAATCAACTAGCTCTCATACCTTGTTATGTTTCATGGATTGCATCTCATGCTTTATTGCATCCCACAACAAAATATGCACAGTTCAGAATGAACTTCTATAAAAGTAACTGGATCCATAATATGTCATAATCTTGTTCACCTAAATAAACTATATAATCAGATGGAATACTAGGTCATCTCACTCTAGTGGATCTTTGTAAGCGGATACGAAATAACTGTAGTATCCATCCTGCTATCATCTAAATGATGAAAAGGCCACCATCATTAAAGACGTCATATTCTATAAACTTATCTATTTGTAATTCAACTATTTTGCCTCCCTTCTTTACAGTAAAATTTGTAGCCTTTAAAGTAGTTGGGATATCTAACTAAATAGCGACGAGTAGAATTAGCGTGCAATTTGCTTTCACAAGGATTATATAAGTGCACCTAAGCAAAGCAGCCCCATACACAAATGTGTGAAAGGCTAGGCTTCCACCCATTCCAGATCTCAAAAGGCATCTTTGACACTGACTTGCTTGAGACTCTGTTATGTATATGCAATGTCGTCTTGATGACTTCACCCTAAAGGTAATCACGTAGGTTAGTTCTGCTCTGCATTGACCTCATCAAGTCCTTTAGGGTGCGGTTATGCCTTTCGGCCATACCATTTTCCTTAAGACTATCTAACATAGTAAAATGAGTCACTATTCCAAATGATTTTACATATTTGGTGAACAGACCTTTTTTTGTCCTGAAACACCACGTTTGCCATAATACTCTCTACCAAGGTCAAATATGATAATCTTGGATTTTTTCAATTGGATCTCTACTTCAGTCTTAAAGATTTTGAATTTACCAAGAACTTCAGATTTTTCCTTAAGCAAGGACACATAACTATAATTGGAATAATCATTAATAAATGTTAGAAAATATCTATAGTTGCATAATGTAACTGTATAAGGTTTACTAATATTTGTATGTATGAGATCCAACAAGCCAGATGCTTAAGATGATCCTTTTTTTCTTTATTTTAGTCAACTTATGTCGACTAGCAATATGTCTCTGACTCTAGTGGAGAAGAAGAAGAAGAAGAAGAAGAAGTAGAGGAAGAATCCTCTAGTGAGGTGGGAGCAAACAAGAAAAGTAAGATTTCATATACCTATCCTTACTCTGACCACTCCTACTCCTTCTAAACTCTCTTCCAAAACTTACGCACCTCCTTCCACTACTCCTAAACTTGGTCCTAAGGATAAGAAAGTGCCTGAAGTGCATAGGGACCCAATTGTTAGGGATGAGCCAGTTTTTAAAGAAGCCATGTTTGAAGAAATCCCTAAGGCCAACAGGACAAAATCAAAGAAACACACCGTACTCCGGAAGGGAGAGCCCTTAGCATTAGTGAAGCTATTTCAATCGATGGTAGCTGAAGCAAGGTACAAGGTGCACTAAAAAAAGAGGAAGGTGGTAGTTGGACACATCTTGCCTCCTAAACTATTTGATGAAATCAGTATTCCCATCTTTTCCTATTTGATTGCTGTTGGTTAGGAAAATTTTGTGAACTTGAATGAAACAGTGTATGGTGACCTGGTTAGATGTTTTTACACACACATGATAAAAGAAGAAATTTATGAAAAACTGGAAATAATTTCTTGGGTCCGTGAGTGTGAGATCTTAATTACGAAGAAGTTTTGGCAAATATTCTGAATGCACTTCTTGTAGGTAGGACTGATCTTCCCTATCATAAGTGGGACATTGCTAGCCTTGATCAAGGAGAGGTTGTGCACTTTATAAGTCTACACACCGAGAATGCCTATAAAGGGATACTTTGGTGTAGACACTTTGACCTACTGTCAAGATGCCTTGCATCCACTTTAACTACTTCAATTTTTCCAAGGAGTAGTTCAGTAGAAAGATGCAGCCTCCTGGATACATATGTTGCCTACAATTTTTTAAAGGGAAACAAGATGAACCTCCCAGCAACGATTATGAATTTTATGGTAGACAAGGGAAGTCATAAGAATACAACTGGTGGTCTACCTTGTGGGATGCTGTTAACTAAGATTTTTGCCTATGGATTGGTATGCACCTGGTAAGTTCCATTCTTCTATTCCTTACCAATTCGGATACAAGCTGAAAAAAATGTGTGGGTTGAGAAGAAAACTGAAAGAACAACAGACCTCTTGGGTCGTGCCCTATAAAAATTAACCCCTGCCGCACTCCAGAGCACCAATGACTTGATTCTTCAACAGCTAAAGGAAAAATTTCCAATCAAGATCAAATGCATGGCCAGATAGACTACATGCAAAATCAAATTCTTGACTTACAGATTTTGATTAGAAAAAATTCTGATTTTTTAAATAAATTTGTCACTCTTTTCGCTTGGTCTATCCTTACATACTTCTGATATTGTTTGACGCCTTAGTTACACTTTCCTTCTATTTTTTGATAATGACAAAGGAGGAGAATATTTAATGATATACTTTGCATCTGTGATCTTTAATATTGCCTTGATGATAAATTTGTTTGATGGTATATTTGTTATTGATATATTTTGTTCACTACTGCTGAAATGTTGTTGAACTTATGGAGTTTAAAACTGTGATATACAAATGTTAGTCTCCTTCTTTTAGAAGTCAGGCTCCTAATTATAACTGTGAGTAAGAACATATATTGATTATAGATATATATTTTTAAATCCTTTATTATTTTTTGAATTTTGAAAATATATCTATTATTGTTTGTCATCATTAAAAGGGGGGAGATTGTTAGCTCAAGGTTTATGTTTAATGATTTTAATGATAACTTTATAATATTTCAAAATTCAAAATATATTTGTTTCCTTAGATAGGCAACGATATAATTTTTAAAAGGAAATAAAATTATAGGATAATTGCTTCATTTCTTACAGGAACCCTCTGTATGAACTTACCTAATTAGAAATGATTCCATGACATCCAGGAGGATCTTATTATTTTTAATAATTAGCTCCAAAAGTCTTGAGAGAACATTTATCTTAACGTCTGAATATCGAAGATTTCAACAGAGATAATATTGAAGATTGAGTAATGGTTAGTTAAAGAAAATGTCTACTTAAGAAAGAGCCACTACATTACATAAATTATTGATTTATGTACCAATGGAGAATTTATATATATTTAACAATGGAAGTATGAATACTTGAATGTTGCGTAAAAGATCTCTGGTAGAAACTGAAAATATTGGAGATTAGATGTTAATTCCAATTTTAATTGAATGTATTATACTCATTCGTAGTTAATTTCATACAGTAATACTATTACTATGTGAAATAATAGTAGTAGTATGTTACTTCCTCTTAATTATCCGCACCAAATTTGAACTTTGATGTCTAACTTGAGAAGCAACAAAATTTTCCATTAACATTCAGATCAACTAGTGAAAAGTTGAACTGAAAATTTAACTAGAATTATAAAGCAGTATCTTTATACAGAAAACTCCAAAAGATTCTTTTGGTGTGACAATCTAAATGAAGTTTTAAAGATATTAGCGAGCTAATGTGGTGGTAATTGTCATGGTATTTACAGAACTTGATCCTTGCTCTCGTGCAATTGAGTTAGGATTGTAAGTTCTATGGAAAATGAATCCAGGTTGTCTTGGATATGGAAGAGCCATGTCGTTGTTCAACATGAAAACTACGTCTAACATAGTTGGTCTGTCCATTATATCTTCTTGTATGCACAAGAGCGCAATTTGAATGCATTTCAAGGCCTCATGAGTTAGGTATGACTCCTCCAGAGCCGGATCCACTACCTCCAGAGCTCTATCCTTTCTCCATAATTCCCATACCTGTCAAAGTTTTACCATTAACAAAGTATGAATTTCCAATCCAAGTATCTTTACCCTATAGGAATTTGAAAATTTATGTAACTGACGTATCCTATCAAGCTTAAGGCAGGATGTTGATCAAAGCCATTGTTCTTCTTGCCACTTATAATCTCCAACACTATGACTCCAAAGCTAAAGACATCGGATTTAACTGAGAATTTTCCAAACACTGCATATTCTGGAGACATATAGCCACTGCATTGTTCAATGTGAAAGATGGTCATTCTATACATCATATAATCACCAAGCTAATATATGTTTTGCTTTTAATAATCAGGTGAAATTGTACTTACTATGTGCCTACAACTTTTTTTGTTTTGTCTTGCATTTGATCATCTTCAAATATTCTAGCCATTCCAAAATCTGAAATTTTTGGGTTCATCTCACCATCTAATAGAACATTGCTAGTCTTCAAATCTCTGTGTATAATTCTCAACCTGGAGTCCTGGTGGAGATATAGGATTCCACGAGCAGTTCCAACAATTATGTCAAAGCGCTTTCGCCAATCTAAGGACCTACTTCTGACTTGATCTACACCAAAATGAAGATTTCAGTTCTAATGTAGGCTAACTATCATAGTATGAAGATAAGATGTGAACTATTCTCACCGAAAAGAGAAGAGTCCAAGCTTTTGTTGATTAAGTATTCATAAATTAGCATAGGTTCCTCTCCCTCAATGCAACATCCTAGAAGCTTTACAAGATTTCTGTGTTGAAGCTTTGCTATCAATGTCACTTCATTGACAAATTCTTCCATCCCTTGCCTTGAGTTTTTGGATAATCTTTTCACAGCAACTTGCTGTCCATTAGGGAGCTGACCCTGGAATCACAATGCACAGTTGAATTACGGTGAATTGTCAAGTACGACATTACAACCGAAAGACTAGTCTTAGAAAGAGAAATCATCCAGCTTGACATATGCTAAAGAGTCTTACCTTATAAACATAACCGAAGCCTCCTTGCCCAATTTTGTTAGCAAGAGAGAAATTATTGGTTGCAGTTGATATAGTGCTGAGATCATAAAATACCAATTCTGCCTGATTACCAGTTTCCCTCAACTCATCTGCCAACAGGATATTTTTGTTGTGATCTAAACTATTGATATCAAATATTCTTTTGCTCCATTTGTTCTTCGTTGCCCTTTAAACAGAAAGAAAACAATCTTTTCAAGCAATATTCGCACTAAATAGACATTACTATTCTCCAGAATGCAAAACAAATAAATATATATTATAGAAAGTATGATAGTAATTTATTAGTTTTGCTTCTTACCTCCTCTTTATTCTCTTCCTAAGGAAGAGAAAGACAATAATCACAATCCACGCTGAAGAGACTGAGCTAGCAAGAATGGCTAGCATCTCCTTCCGTGTCAACAAACTACTCGATTTATTTGCATATTCAACTGAACGAATCCAAAGAAATTATTATATTTAAAAATAATCTTAAATTTTTTCTGCACCTTCATATAATTTTAGTATAGTAAGTTTTGAAACAGCGCCAAATATAGGATGAAGACTTACCTAATTGAAGTGCATCAACACAAATATAGAGATCATATCCATCTTCCCTGAATTCTAGAGAGTCCATCAATCTTCCATACCAGGCTAAACAACCCGTCGTCCCTGCAACATCTACACTTGCATAAGCCAAGCAAGAGGAATTACTCATGCATTCCTTCTGACATTGGAGATAGCCCATGTTCTTCCCCAACCAAGCAGCATTTGAATTATCAGGAACGTTAACTTTTGACATTTTCACAAATCCCTCTGCCTGCTCACACGACAAGGAAGACCCTTGTTGCTTCTTCGTACAAATACCTTCCCCATGTTTCAAAACCCGGTCTTTTCGGAACTTGGGTTCATACCCAGGTGGACAAGTACAATCAACTTTGCTTTCATTACTCAGATAACACTTCCTGTAATCTCCACACTTCCCATATGAATCGCACCTGTACCTAGGCGCTGACCATGACTCCTTCCATTTCCCATCACTTTCAGACCAGTCTAACCTCCTCATGATTCCTGTTTCATCTAAAACTGTTCTACTACTTCTTCGAGATAGTTCCTGGTCCTGAAAAGAAGTAAAGTATAATCCATCTTGATTGTTAACAAAAGTGTAGTAATATACATATGAATAATTTCTCCAGGGCCATGGACCACTTATCCAGTAAGGGCTTGCACCCTTGTACAAAACGAACTCAGGCAAGCCTCCTGCAATAAGCTTGAGTGAGTACTGTCCCGTTCCTGGGTCATCTGCTGATTTCCAAGATGATATGAAATGCTCTACACCTGTTTTCCTGTTCAGCCCCAGTCTCATTCCTCTCATAAATGAATTTGTAGGATTATAAAAGCTTTGCCACACAATTTTTCCACCACGAAACAGAACAAAGTTCCCTGAATCCAGCAACTGAGCCACGCAAGTATCATCAGCTTGTACATCCATCGACACATTAGTAGACCAGACCACTGAATGTTCTTGATCACCATTAGAGTAAAGAATTAGATCTCCAATTCGGCTGTGTGAGAGTACCCCAGAAGAACCACTGATTGGAGAGTCCCTGTTCGCAACCCAGATCACAGATTGGTCTGGTAAACCATAATACCAGATTCCAAGATATCTAGAAGAACTAGTACCGGAGCTGAAAAATCCTAGAGCAAACAGGTTGTCTTTGGAGACCAGAAGTTGGCCATCATCACTAATGGTTTGGTTCCAAGCCAAGATGTCCACAGAAGTGACAATCCTGAAATGGAAAACTAGTAGTGTCAATGAATGTAGAAACAGGAAGAGAACATCCATGAGCACTATCATCTTGCTCCAATAATGTCTGAACTACTGGAAAGTTTTCGTGGGACATGATTAATAATTGTGGATGCAGGTTGGGTAATAATCGGAGAGCCATTTCTGACAAGCTAGCTACCTAGGCATTAGTCATTAGTCATGGCAAAGGATGGTTGCCTATCACAAAATATTGGAAAATTGTCAGAAATGACTTTTCCACACAAGTCATTTCTGCCATTTCTGCCATTTTTGACTAATGACTAAAGGATGGTTGACTATCACAAAATTTCGTGTGGAAAAGTCATTTCTGACAAATATTGCTTTTCCACACAATATTTTGTTGTCACATGTAACACAATGAACATTGCAGTATCAGATGCAACTAGAATTATAACGAGTGGGAGGATCTCAACAAAACGAGAGCAACTTTTTTAAAAAAATTATAATTTTTTGATTGTCAATATCACTCTAATCTATAACTTAATTAATTGATAATTATAATAATGTACTTTATTATAAAACTTGATTCCTTTTCTGTTGCTCCCTTTGGATTCTCAAGAAACATTCTAACTATACAAGTTTCTAATCTCTAGCTATGTTTTGATGTACAAGTTGAGAGTCTACGAGCATAACGAGGAATACACAAGAAATGCTAGGTCCTGATGAGCCTACTCATATTTATAATAAAACTTAACTTTTTAATAATTTGATCGAAATATAATCCTAATTTAAATTAAATATTAATTAGAGCTATAATTACTTCTAATTAAATACCAATTTGGCTTAAATAAGATCTAATATCTAATAATTGTCTTTATTTATCAAATATCCTATATTTTATTCTAAAATTTTCTCAAGCTTTATAATCAAGTCCAACTTAATTAAATTACTTTTTTTCTTTTCAACCGTTATATGTGTGCGATCCATTAGAGGCTATCATTATATTGACGATTAATATAAATTGCAGCCCTAAATTATATTTAAGATTATGTAAATTAAACTTTTTAAATTTATCATTAATTCTCTAGCTAAATAATTTATATCTATAGATTAAAATTGCCTTAGTTACTATTAAGAATGTCAAAATAATTTTGACTAACCTTTTTTTTATATACTTTCTATATAATTTAATTATTTTATCATATAATGTTTTGATTAGATATAAAGTATGAAATGTGTACACTATTTAAATCCAATCATATTAATTCTCTATCATTAATAACTGATATTTTTAAAGATATTTGAAAATTATTTTAAAAATATCATACCACTTTGGCTAAGAATTTCTAAATCAATACTAATAGAGAAAGATGGAACATTCTCTCTCATTACTTTTGGGAAACAAAGCATATATTAATCACTTAACTATCTCAGTATAGTTTATCTTATATCCAATGACTATCAAGTAAGTTATCTTTAAATAAGATAGTTATAACTTGCATCAAAATATAGTAATCCTTACATGAGATACTATAGAAATCTTAAGTCAAACGATTACTTATGTAATCATCATAACGAGAATTCCTATACATGTATAAGTAATATTCCAAATATAATTATCATGTTTAGTTAGTTTAGTAAACTTGTTTTCTAACAAGTACCTACAAATTTATTTAAATATGTCCATACTTTAGTTTATAAGAATCGACAACACTTTTCATAAGGAAGAAACATAAAATGATATAATCTTTTTATTATATTAATGTATAGTCTTAATTAAGCAATAACTAAAAATATACAAAGGCATATACTTTATCTTATACATTAATCAATTAAATAACGCTACAATAAAAGATACCATTAGCTACGAATTTTTTGGCGATGATTTGCAAATCGTGCTGACATGTTCACTTTTAACGAAGATTTATACATTCGTCGCAAAAAATTCAAGGTTTTGTTGATGTTCTAAAGTATTGTCGCTAAAGGAATTTCTTTAGCAACGATTTCCGTGAATCGTAGGGGAAAACACATTCTTTTGCGACAATTTTTGTATTTTGCCACCAATGATCGAGCGTTTGGCGACGATAATTTCAAACATCGCAAAAAAACTTACTTTTTGTGATGAAATATATAATTTGTCACAAAGTAGGACTTTTGGTGACAAAATATGAAAATCGTGACCAAAAGTAGATATTAAAGAATTTAAATTTTTTAATGTGAATTGGATATTTTTTAATAGTAAGTGTACTTAATAATCCTAATGTTAATTATAATTGACATTTATATATAATTTTTCATATTATTTCATTTTCCTTCTTTATAAATTTGTTTAAATATTTAGCTAGTCCATTAAAACTATAAAAATTATCTTTCTTTTTTCTTTTTTCTTTTTTTCTGTAAACAGGTAAACAAACCTAAAATTTTAATATTAATAAGATAAAATATAATAAATTTAAGTTGAGTGCTATTCTTAAATATAAAAATTGTCAAAATTTTTCAAAGTTTTAAACATATTGTTGAAAAACACATGCATGGTAGGCAATTTAAATATTGGAAAGTAAATATTTTTTGAATATAAAAAGATAAACATACCTAAAATTTTAATGTTAATAAGATCAACATATCATAAATTTAAGTTGACTACTATTTTTAATCGTCAATATTTATGAACAATAAAATAATAATACATAAAAATATTGGATTATGGTAAGTAATATAATATAATGATATTTATATGGTAAGTGGTACAAAATGTTAATTAGAAGTTTAACAATTCTTATAAACAAAATAATAAATAAAGTTTCACGCCTAATAGTCCATTGAAAAGAAAAAGAAATATTTTTTTATTCTAAGTGACATTTGAGTCGAAAGAAAAGATAAAGAGGTTTCCAATGTATAGATTCCTAAGAAGTCTCCTTGCACGTTCCAAGCCACCTTTTAACAACTTCTTTACTTTGACTAAATTTACAGAAGACACAGTGAATGATTTCCCAAATATAGTATGCACAATGGTATTAGATGAACCGCACGTACTAAGCATTTGAACTAATGAGCAAAGAGAATAGAACAATCAAACTAGATCAAATGGTATTAGGAAGTCAGATTCGAACACACTCATACCCGATTGATAAACTACATGATCGTCACGATGAACATACATAGTTTTTGCAATCGATCACTATTCTAAAACAATCGATTTCCCTAATCCTATACGAACCATCAAGACATCACCATCACCTCTATTTCCATCTATGTTCTCTTGAAGATTCGAGGAAGCTTAACCCAATATATAGTATATACAATCAAATATTCATATAATAGTTTCATAACAGGAAATGAGATAATGATAATAAAGAAAGAGAGGTAGTTTGGATGATACTGAAAATCTTAAATAAGAAGATCGACCATGGACGACAATGGGTGTTTGATGAGGGGATTTGTTCTGCATTGATTTGTTCTTCATCTTGGACAATTTTGCCACATTCCTCCCATTAAAGCTCATTTCCACCATCAGAAATTAGTTTCCACGTTGACATTCCACAAAAATTGATGTTAAAAGTTTAAGTCTAAAAAATCAATAGAAGAATTCTTATTTGAATGTTCCAACATTTTACTAATGTTAATTTTGTGATCTGTCAAGTGAGACTACTTCATATGATAAGGTTGAGAATGTTAAGTGTGTATGTACTAGGTTTAGGGGATGCATAAACATCCCTTACAGCTCCAAAATATGATTGCTTCTATTTACATAAACATCCCTTGTAGAATCCTTTAATAAAAAATTGTGAAATTGTGATTTAGCTTTAAAGTATCTTATTGATTGGCTAGTTAGTTTTGAGCTACGCCATTATATATATGTTTTCAAATGTTTATATGCTAAAATATTTGGCCTTTTTAGAATAAAAGTAATAGGTTATTAGTTTTTAGTTTTAATTGCTATGTCTAACATAGAAACACAATTGACTATATTTTTGGTTTTGACCATTTGACTTTTAATTGTTATGTGTAGCCTTCATTCAAGAATTTCATTAAATAGTTAGGAGGCTTTCCTCAAACAAGCATGGAAGGTAGAAGAAAACATCGTCCTATACACATCCAACATAGGAACACAAAAAACCATCTTTCAAACACAAACACAAATAAAAACAAAAACCCATACACCGTAAGCAAATCACAAACAATAAACTCCTAAATATAGCAGTAAAACAGAGCATAAGAAGGAGGGTTTGAAAATAGGAAAGAAGAACAATACCAACATAGGTAATGAAGCTTTTTCGAGGTGACAACTACAACACAGGAGACGACCGCAACAGAGAGGACGTATCTTATTGGACGGTGAACGAAGAGAAAATATGACGGCTAACACGAAAACGAAGAGAGGTTTGTTTTGGTGTTAATAACCTCGTAGAAAACGTTGTCGTTTGTAGTTAACCAAAACGACATTGCATTCAATTAATTTGGAATAAATAATCATTTGGCATCAATTTAAAAAACCGTCGTGAAATGGTGGGCATACCATTTGGCTTGACCTTTGGTAATGTCATTAATATAACATTATATTAATTATCATATATACTTATATCTATTGCGATGTAATTAAAAAATAATTGCAATATAGTAAACAATGAAAATCAATATAAAATACTAATATGATATTCTTAATAATCAAATTAAAATTTATTGACAATGATTGTAAGTGTAAAAATAAATTTAGTCAACAACAATGTTATTTTAAAATTTATTGGACAAACAACACAAAATTAATTTTTATTACATAAATTATTGATTCATGTAACAATGGAGAATTTATATAGATTTAACAATGGAAGTATGAATACTTGAATGTTGCGCAAAAGATCTCTGGTAGAAACTAAAACTATTGGATATTAGATGTTAAATCCAATTTTAATTGAAAGTATTATACTCATCACTAGTTAATTTCATACAGTAATACTACTCCTATATGAAATAATAGTAATTGTAGTAGTAGTAATAAGTTACTTCCTCTTAATAATCCGCACCAAATTTGAACTTTGATGTCCAACTTGAGAAGCAACAAAATCTTCCATTAACATTCCGATCAACTAGTGAAATGTTGAACTGAAAATTTAATTAGAATTCTAAAGCAATATCTTTATACGAAAACTCCAAAAAATTCTTTTGGTGTGACAATTTAAATGAAGTTTTTGAGATATTAGCGAGCTAATATGGTGGTAATTGTAATGGTATTTACAGAACTTGATCCTTTCTCTCGTGCAATTGAGTTAGGATTGTAAGTTCTGTGGAAAATGAATCCAGGTTGTCTTGGATATGAAAGAGCCATGTCGTTGTTCAACATGAAAACTACTTCTAACATAGTTAGTCTACCCATTACGTCTTCTTGTACATACAAGAGCACAATTTGAATGCATTTCAAGGCCTCATTTGAATGCATTTCAAGGCCTTATGAGGTAGGTATGACTCCTCCACAGCTGGATCAACTACCTCCAGAGCTTTATCTTTTCTCTATAATTCCCCATACCTGTCAAAGTTTTACTATTAACAAAGTATGAATTTCCAACCAAGTATCCCCGTAGGAATTTGAAAATGTATATAACTGACATATCCTATCAAGCTTAAGGCAGGATGTTGATCAAAGCCATTGTACTTCTTGCCACTTATAATCTCCATCCCTATGACTCCAAAGTTAAAGACATCAGATTTAACTGAGAATTTTCCAAACACTGCATATTATGGAGACATATAGCCACTGCATTGATTAATGTGAAAGATGGTCATTCTATAAATAGTATAATCATCAAACTAATATATGTTTTGCTTTTGATAATCAGGTGAAACTGTACTTACTATGTGCCTACAACTCTTTTTGTCATGTCTTGCATTTGGTCATCTTCAAATATTTTAGCCATTCCAAAATCTGAAATTTTCGGGTTCATCTCACCATCTAATAAAACATTGCTAGTCTTCAAATCTCTGTGTATAATTCTCAACCTGAGTCCTGGTGGAGATATAGGATTCCACTAGCAGTTCCAACAATTATGTCAAAGCGCTTTCGCCAATCTAAAGACTTGGAGTTCTGGTGGAGACATCTCCTTCCTAGACACCTCCTTCCTTGTCAACAAGCTATTCGATTTACTTGCATATTCAACCGAATGAATCCAAAGAAATTACATTATTTGAAAATAATCAGAAATTTTTTCTACACCTTCATATAATTTTAGTATAGTAAGTTTTGAAACAAAACCAAATATAGGATGAAGACTTACCTAATTGAAGTGCATCAACACAAACAAAGAGATCGTATCCATCTTCCCTGAATTCCAGAGAGTCCATCAATCTTCCATACCAAGCTAAACAACCCGTCATCCCTGCAACACCTACACTTGCATAAGCCAAGCAAGAGTAATTACTCATGCATTCCTTCTGACATTGGAGATAGCCCATGTTCTTCCCCAACCAAACAACATTAGAATTATCAGGAACGTTAACTTTTGACATTTTCACAAACCCCTCTCCCTGCTCATACGACAAGGAAGACCCTTGTTGCTTCTTTGTACAAATACCTTCCCCATATTTCAAAACTCGGTCTTTCCGCAACTTGGGTTCATACCCATGGTGGGCAAGTACAATCAACTTTGTTTTCATTACTCAGATAACACTTCCTGTAATCTCCACACTTCCAATATGAATCGCACCTGTACTTAGGCGCTGACACTAACTCCTTCCATTTCTCATCACTTTCAGACCAGTTTAACCTCCTTATGATTCCCGTTTCATCTAAAATTGTTCTAATTCTTCGAGATAGCTCCTGTTCCTGAAAATAAGTAAAGTATAATTGATCACAGATTGGTCTAGTAAACCATAATACCAGTTTCCAAGATATCTAGAAGAACTTGTACCGGACCTGAAAAATCCTAGAGCAAACAGCTTGTCTTTAGAGACCAAAAGTTGGCCATCATCACTAATGGTTTGGTTCCAAGGCAAGATGTCCACAGAAGTGACAATCTTGAAATGGAAAACTAGTAGTGTCAATGAATGTAGAAGCAGAAAGAGAACATCCATGAGCACGATCCTCTTGCTCCAATAATGTCTGGAACTATACTGGAAAGTTTTTGTGGGGCATGATTAATAATTGTGGATGCAGGTGAGGTAGTAATTGGAGAGCCTTTTCTAACAAGCTACCTAGGCATTAGTCATTAGTCATGGCAAGCTATAAATCAGTTCCTATGAATTTCACAAAATATTGTTTGAATACCGATCTAGGGTTTCACGTGTTCTGAAGGATCGTTGACTATCACTAATTATTGTGTATTTCTGACAAGCTACCTACTCCTAGGGTTTAAAAATCTTGTGACAAGCTCCCTACTCGTAGGCTTTACAAGTCTATGAAAATTGGCGTTTGGGGATTCCCACTTTGTTCTTCCTGTTCTGCATAGTTCTAAAATTCAACTTTGTTTTCCTGTCTTCCTTTCCAATTTGCCTTTGCCTTCCCCATTCAATAGCCACCGGTGCATTTTCACATCAAGTAAGATAAATCTAATTAAGACATTTCTGACGTTGTCTAAAGCATGGTTGACTATTGAACATGTGGTGTCAGCTCTCAGCTCCCTTGGTCCTGACGAGGATGTTACACTTGTTTCTTTGCCGCCTTCACCATGATCAAAATCAAGCGAGAGAAAATGAAGATGAAAAACAAGAAAGTAGTAAGGGAAACCATAGAATGGGGTGCAATTTCAAAGTAGTTGTCATCATAGAGTGGAACAACTTTTTTTTTTTGCAGGTATTTTAAGAGAGTCCCAATTATGAGAAGACACCTTTAAACCATTCATACCTAGACTAATCTCCATTCAAGCCAGGTAGGTCTCTTGTAGGAAGCAAAGCTCTAGCTCCAAGTTTTAAACGGCTGCATGCATGATGGCGGTTTAAACTCGCGACCTCACTTAAATCAGAAGAGCCCCTTACCAACTCACCTGCACTCTGGAATTAGTGGAAGAACTTTCATTATTGTAAAATTTCTTGATCATATGCAGTTATTTACTGTGCCTCACGAGGAGACGTTTTATTCTTTTACTGCTTGTCAAAAAGACATCACTACAAGAAAACAAGCATTCTGTGACGTTTTCAAAATGTCACAGAATGTCCAAAAAACGTCACAGAATACATTATGCGGCGTTTTAAAAAACGTCACAAAAGACGTCGTGGAATGTGATGTAGGTAAAAGCTTTCTGCGACGTTTTATGTAAAACGTCACTAAAAGTTTGCACATTCTGCGACATTTATAAAAACGTCACTAAAAATTTGCACATTTCGCGACGTTTTTAAAAAACGTCACGGATTGTATAACATTCCGCGATGTTTTTAAAACGTCACAGAATGTGAAGAAATCCGTGACGTTTTTTGGAAACGACGTGAAATGTCTTTCGTGACGTTTTAAAAACGTCGCAAAATGTCTTCCGCGACATTTTTAAAATTATTTTTTTTTCAATATTCAATTTTTTTATTTTTCAAAAATAATTTAAATTTAATAATTTTTTAAAATAACAAAATTTTTAAATCTTATTTGTTTAATAACTATTCAATATTATTTAAGAATTTTATTTAATAATTCTTCAATTTTTTAATATATCATTAATTTTAATAATCATTCATGTATTATTTAATTACAATTCACGACATAATACACTGATTAATATCAAAACTAAAGGATGAAACATTTGAGATTTTGGAAAAAATGGAGGGAGGGAGAATGTATTAAAGCTTCTTTAATATCTACATCTGCAATGCACTGGCAATAAATCCATAAAAACCATCATATTGTAACGTTTATTATATCTCCTACAGAGACCAAATTAAGGCAGCCCAAATATCGAGTCATTGATCAAGATACTACTATAAGAACATAAACATTCTTGTATATATTAAGTCCACCAGATAATCGGAGTCCACGGACATTCTATTAAGTCTTGTCATGCGAAGTTTCTATTGAATCTGTCAATTCCTTACACGTTAATTCCTGAAAAATTAAGAATTAATTAGATACACAGTCTCATTTAATAAATATTTGGTAGATTATGTCATATAATCCTAAGGACTCGTACGATTCCTATAAGCCTTGATTATAGGTATCGTACCATTTACAATCTACACTGCGCTGTAGAAGATTCTTCCATCAGTTTCTTCTATTTACCAAGCAAAATATACGATAGAAAGATCATATAATTGACAAAGGCAAATTCATTTTTAGACCCCACTCTTGTAACAAACTATCATTCATGAAATGGTAGGAAAGGCTTCTTATGCCATGGCGATAAGTTCAATAACTCACTGTCAACGTTGATTCCAAAAGCCTTATATAAACTGAGACTTGTATACGATGATTTGTTTTTCATGTACCTGAAACAGAGTAATCCAATGTGTCAAGTCAATTCTGCCATTGAAAAAGGAAAAACTTAAAGGAAGCAACCATTCGTTTTCAAAAGTCTCACGTCTGCACCATGGCTCGTGCGTGAATCAGCAGGCAGCTTACCAAGTCCACTTGTAAAACTGAAGTCAGAGGCTCAAAGTGCGTGATTTGGGACCAGTTTTTATCTCAGAAGAGGCTCAAAGTTGAAATTGTTTTCGGTTTCAAGAGAAACTTTCATAATATTACGTACGAACACACAGAAACTTATCTAGAGCTAAATCCATTGACCACCACAAATCGCAGCCTAACACAAATCTACAAATAAGGACCCCAAATCAGGGAATCGAATCCAATCCCTAGATCATAAGCACACCAATCTCTCTAGATCCAATCAAATTCCATAACAGTCGATTGGATTCAACTAAATCTCACACA